>PYAF01006222.1:348077-384994 GCA_007407185.1 Glycine tomentella | reverse complement strand
ATCATCTGCCCTGACACTCATCATCAAAATGGAGTGGTTGAGAGAAAACACAGGCATATAGTGGACTTAGGACTTACTTTATTGCATCATGCTTCTTTACCTCTGAATTTTTAGGATTATGCCTTTACCACTGTTGTTTACCTCATTAACAGGCTTCCTACCGCTTCTCTTAATTTTGCCATACCCCTCACCATTCTTTTTCAAAAAGATCCTGACTTTAAGTTTCTAAGAACCTTTGGTTGTGCATGTTTTCCTCTCTTAAAACCTTATCACACTCACAAGCTTAATTTCAGGTCTCAAGAATGCTTATTTTTAGGGTATTCTAATTCTCACAAGGGTTACAAATGTCTGTCCCCTTCTGGCAGAATTTATATATCCAAAGATGTCCTATTTAATGAGCAAAAATTTCCCTATTTTGATCTGTTTCCTTCATGTCCTAATACAGTTAGTGATTTTAATACCTACTTTACTCTTAATCCCAATCTGTCTCCTCCTGTGCAGTCAGCACTTTCCGATACACAGCCTTTCCTTCCTACACCTCAATCTGTACCTACTGTACCACCTGGTTTCTCTCCTATAACTAGTCAGCATACTGTTGTTTCCTCTCCTGTGTCACAGCCAGCTACTGTGTCAACTTCTGACCTAATTTCACATGTCTCTTCAGAGACTGCCACTGTCTCTGCACCACATACTGATATTTCTGCCCCTCACTCCACTTCCAATAATATTCATCCAATGCAAACTCGGTCTAAATCTGGTATTCACAAACCTAAATTACATCCATCCTTGTTTCTTGTTCATTCTGAGCCTAAAACTGTCAAACAGGCCCTTGCTAGCTCAGATTGGCATGTTGCCATGCAACTTGAGTACGATGCTTTAATGAGAAATAAAACTTGGGATTTGGTTTCTTTACCAGCTAACAGAAAAGCTATTGGTTGTAAATGGGTGTTCAGGGTAAAAGAAAATGCTGATGGCACTATAAACAAATATAAAGCCAGGTTGGTAGCAAAAGGGTTCACTCAAGTTCAAGGTTTTGATTTTCATGAAACCTTTTCCCTTGTTATTAAACTTGTTACTATTAGAATTATCATCACCATTGCTCTCTCACATGGCTGGAAGTTATCTCAGCTTGATGTCAATAATGCTTTCCTTAATGGGCTCCTTGCAGAATCTGTTTATATGAGCCAACCTCCTGGTTTTGAAGCTGCTGACAAGTCATTAGTTTGCAAACTTAACAAGGCATTGTATGGTTTAAAGCAAGCTCTCAGGCAATGGTTTGATAGATTGAGGTCTACTTTAATTCAGTTTGGTTTTGAAGCAAGTAAGTGTGATTCCTCCCTATTCATTTACAAACAACAGAAGCAAGTTGTCTACCTTTTGGTTTATGTAGATGACATCATTATTACTAGCAGCTCTAATATTCTAATTCAGCAGCTTACTTCCAAGTTAAACAGTGTTTTTTCACTAAAGCAACTTGGTCCACTAGATTATTTCTTAGGGCTTGAGATTAAGTACTTGTCCAACAATTCCATCCTCATGACTCAAAGTAAATATATCAGAGATTTATTACACAAGACTAATATGGCTAAAGCTCACTCCATCTCTTCTCCTATGGTGTCAAATTGCAAACTGTCCAAGCATGGAGCTGACATTTTTCCTGACCCCACTTTATTCAGATCAGTTGTGGGAGCATTGCAGTATGTTACTCTTACTAGACCATAAATTAGCTTTGCTGTCAACAAAGTGTGTCAATTTCTGGCTGCTTCTCTTGATTCTCATTGGGTTGTAGTTAAGAGAATATTAAGGTATCTTAAGGGTACTATTTCTCATAGACTTTGTTTCAGCCTGCTGACTTCAATAAACCCTTATCTCTTCATGCTTTCTGTGATGTTGATTGGGCTTCAGATGTGGATGATAGGAGATCCACCTCTGGTTGTGCTATTTTTCTTGGTTCAAATCTAGTTTCCTGGTGGTCCCGAAAGCAGAAGGTTACTGCTAGGTCCAGCACTGAGGCTGAATACAGAAGCCTAGCTCAAACCTCTACATAACTTACTTGGATTTATGCTCTCCTGACTGAGTTACAAGTTTCTTTCACTATTCCTGCTGTATTTTGTGATAATCAGAGTGTTGTTTCCATTGCTCAAAATCCAGTTTTTCACAGTCGAACCAAGCATATGGAAATTGATGTTTTCTTTGTACGGGAGAAGGTTATAGCTAAACAACTGATAGTTGTGCATATTCCAGCTCTAGATCAGTGGGCTGATGTATTGACAAAGCCATTGTCCTCAATCAGAATTGAATTTCTTAGGAGCAAACTCAATGTCAAGAGTTTTTCTTCTGAAAACTCTCCACCTTGAGTTTGAAGGGGGATATTAGGATTGTATTTAGTATATCCACTGTTTGTAAAGTGCTGATTAGCTTTTGCTAACAGCACTCCCCTTCTGTTATACAGTATTAGGATTGTATTTATTATATTCACTGTTTGTAAAGTGCTGATTAGCTTTTGCTAATAGTACTTCCTTTCTACTGTACACATGCAAATAGGATAGCGTACTCTGGAAGCTTTATACAGAGGTTATATAAAAATCTCTTTTGTAACTGTCAAAGTAATGAAAAAAACAGATTCACAAAATAAAATCAGAGTTCCTTCTTCTCTCTCTACTTGTCTCTAGTTTCTCTCTAAAAGCGTGACATTGTAACATTATCATGTGTTGTGGTGCATAGATATGGCACGAAACAAGCTGTCCAGGCAATCACATGGTTTACGAAATGGGATTGTGTGAATGCAAACAAACAAACAAGAGCAGATTTAGAAAGAAAAATAACCCAAATCACACCTATGATATTTATGACCCATAACAATGCTTGTATGGACTTTTGATTATTGAATGTTGTGTAGAGTATACCCGTTAATCTACAACATATGGTCTAATTCTTATTTTGTTGACACTTGACACCCTTTTCAATTAGGTCAATTGGAACAATGAAAGCGAAAAACAAAGATCTCGATCTAAATATTTAATTAAGTTTTTCAAACATCTTGAATATTTAGAGAGGACAAAACAGAAAGCATAAAATACTGAAAATACTTCTTAATTCATTTATTAAATATGTGAATACAAGAGAGTTTTATATAGACTTGCTTTTCCCTCTAACGATAGGACAAGAAGGAATCTAGTCATAGGATAAAAAGGTAAAAACAGAGAACATGTGCAAGGACAATGCACAACTAATGACAGCAAAATAATAACGGTAAAATCTAGAAAGAAGAATCCAGAATTATATGGTCCTTGAAATAGGACAAGTATGTGATCGTGTGTGGTCCTTGTGCTGAGGTGTATGCTGCTCTTGCTAATATTTTAATACCCCTCACAAGCTGGAGACGCAAAGATGTCCTACGACTTTAGCTTGAAAAGGTTGGTTCTGAATAAGCTTGGCAGAAGTGCTTTAGTAAAAATATAAAGCATTTGATTGCTGCTAGAGACATGCAACAACTTCATGACTCCTTGTTGAAGCTTTTCTCTTACTATTTGACAATCTATGTCAAGATGCTTGGTGTGTTCGTGGAAAAGTAGAGTCGCAGCAATATGGATGACGCTTTGATTGTCACAATACAAAACTGGAGGGCGAGAACATGTGATGTGGTGATCTTGTAAGAGAAAAATGAGCCATTGTAATTCACAAGTAATTGATGCCAAAGCACGATACTCGGCCTCGGAAGAAGATCTTGAGACTATGTCTTCCTTTTTAGTTTTCCATGATACAAGAGAGTTTACTAAAAAGAAGAAATACCATGTAACAAATTTCCTTGAATCAATGCATGTTACCCAGTTTGTTGGGAAAAAGATATCAATTTCCCCTTCTAGGGACTTGTTATGAATGGTCTTGCACAAGCAAAATACTTTATGAACAAACAATAATTATGCAAGTAACACAACACAATTTTTAACGTGGAAAACCTTCTTAATGTGAGAAATAAAAATCACCTATCTCGGAGTCCACCCAAGTTCTTCACTATCAATAAAGTGAGATTACAAAAGGGTTCCAACAACCATTACAATCAACAAACAACTTTAACAAAAGTTGTAACAAACCATTACAAGAGGTAAACATACAAAATAGGCTTCTGTAAGAAATTAATTCCTACCACCAGAAATAACAAATAACAAATCCCAACGGTCAAATTGACTTATTACAAGAGAATAACACATTGACAAAATTTTAGGACAATCCAACGGTTGAACAAAGAGATAACTCTTTCTCAATATCACTGCCCGAAACAAAGTAGAACAGAGCAAGAATTCGGATAACCTCTATTTGCAGTTGAAACAATCCCTCTTTAAAACACTTAAATGAATGATCCAAATGGTCAGACTGTAGAAACATATTTTATTAACCGTTACTCAAAGTTTGAACACGATCCAACGGTTAGTATGAGAGAAATGTCCCTCGGAATAACGCTGCATGCTTCAAAAAACAATTTCAGAACCAGTTCGGTTTGGGAATTTACGGTGATGCTACAAGCCTCTATTCAAGAAACCAACCGTTAGATGTTAATATTGGTGAGTCATAAACTTTTTGTAAAAGTTTCACTAAGATCTAACGGTTAAACAGAAGATCAAGAAGATTGAAGGATGACAGTTTCTGCCCTTCTCAACATGCGAATTTTAATGTTTTCTTTCTCCTCTCTTTTTTCTCTCTCTTGTGTTTTCAAATTAACTACCAACCTATTAAAAGAAGTAACTGATAGCCTATTAAAAGAATGAACCCTAATATTTCCTTATTGGGCTGGACTTGGTTTGGGATTCAAGCCCAACACAGTCAGCATCAATAAAGTCTTGCAAATGAATTGAAGATGTTCTATTAAAGAACAACCCTTTACCAAGCAACCCTTTTAGATAACGTAACACCCTATGAGTAGCTTAAAGATGAATTTGAGTAGGATTTGACATGAATTGGCTTAACTGTTGGGTGGCAATCATAATATGTGGACAGGTATTGGTAAGATATATTAAGCGTCCAATCAATCTTCTGTAGGGTAGAGGATCAAATAATTCTTTTCCTAAATCCTTACTAAGCCGTAGTGAACTATCCATTGGAGTGGAATAAGGCTTGGATCCAAGCATGCTTGATTCGGTAAAGAGGTCCAAATAGTACTTGTGTTGGCACAAAGAAATGCCTTTGGATGAATGTGCAACCTCGAGACCAAGGAAATACTTCAATAGACCTAAATCCTTGATTCAAAAGTGGGAATCAAGAACTTGTTTGATTGCGACCATCTCAGCTGGACAATTTCCAGTTAATACAATGTTGTCAACATACACAATTAAGGCAGTGAGATTTGTCTTCTCAACTTTTATGAACAAGTTGTGATCATAGTATACTTGTTTGTATCCACAAGACATTAACAAAATGGATAGCTTGTCATACCAAGTTCGGCTTGCCTATTTCAGGCCATATAGATATTTAATAACTTGCATTTAGAAGGTGAGACATTTTCAATACCAGGAGGAAATTTCATATAGACATCCTCTAAAAGTTCTCCATGAAGGAAGGCATTGCTGACATCTAGTTGGTGAAGTTCTCATTGATTGATAGATGCAATAGCAAGGATCACTTGAATAGTTGTCATTTTGACTAAAGGGAAAAAGTCTCAAAGTAGTTAATTCCTTCAGTTTGCGAGAAACCTTTACCTACAAGCCGCCTTGTACCTCTCAATACTTCCTTTTGGATTTCTCTTCATCTTATACTCCCACTTGCATCTAATTGGTTGGACACTGGGAGGAGTCTCAACAATAATCCAGGTTTCATTCATCATCAAAGCTTCCATTTCAGCCTTCATTGCATCCCTTCAACAATGTTTTTGAAGGGCTTCCTGATAACTTGAAGGCTCAATGTTAGCAGATAAAGACATTAAATAATGATGATGCGAATTAGAAATAGAAGAATAAGACATAACAATATGCAATGGATACAAGCAATTTGATGAAGTTTGAGTAATGAGATTGTAGTGAAAGTCAACGAGGTTGATAGAGGGTTTACAGATTCAAGTGGAGCGACGGGGAGGAACAAGTTGAGGTAGGACTCTGTTTCAGGGTGGGTAAGAAAACAAATCAGAATTAGGACGAGGTAGAGTGTCATTTTTAGAATTCGAGGGTGAGGGCGATTTGGACAAGGATGAGGGTGACTTGGACGAAGGAGAATTGGGCTTGCTGTTTTTCGATTCAAGTATTTGGTAGTAGGTGGGCTGGTTGGTTGTTGGCCCAACATGAAGGATATTATTATTTGGCATGTGCTTCATACACCATCAGCTTTTCTCCTACACCATTTCAATTTTTGATAATTTCGTAAATGCCCTTAATGAGTGAAAAACACATAAATTTTGCTGTTGTGCTCTGCTTCACGGGCTTACTACACCATTGTTGGCCATATTTTTGAGCTAGGCATTGCTTGGAGGTTTACATTCCAGATTGTTTTGCATTTGGTTTGTTTGAGGTCTGCATTCGTGGAGGTGGTTTTTGGTTGGTGTTTTGCCTTACGGATTTGGTAATCTGTAAGGATTTCACGGATTAGGAAATCCGTAAATGATGGTGCATGCAAGACGTTACAGATTAGGTAATCCATATCTGTTATACGGATTAGGCAATCCGTGAAGGTCAAAAAAGCAAAATTTAAATGTTAATTTGTTGAGTTTTATTTTTTAAATTTTTTGATTGAGTAGATATCAGTTAAAAATTATACTTTTGTCTAAATTTAATAATAAAAAAATAAAATTTAATTTGAAAATAATAACATTAACGAATATAAATAAGGACATATTAATTATATGTAGTATTTAAACACATGTAGTTGTTCATAATAAAAATTATAAACATATTAAATAACGATAATTGATACGAGAGAGAGGGAGACAAACATGAAAAAAACGGCTTAATAAAATGAAAATAACATAACGTTGTAACAATAACATTTGAAATACGAAAATAAGCAAAGTAATCATTGTTTGAAAGATGTTGTGCAACGGACATGTGTTTTTCTTCCATTTGTATAATTCTAGTGAACATCATGCGAAACATTTGCATCGAGTATTGGCCCATGTTGATTGGTTGTTCGAGCTTGTTGGGTAACTGGCTTGTTAAAAATGGCTAAGATTTGTATTGAACAAAAATGTTTCTAGTAGTTGGATTCTGTTAACACCTTTAACACGTCTTCATCGCTTATCAACTCTTTTATGCGATATTCGATTGTGTTGTCTGAATAAGCGTAATGAGATGGTTGTCGAAAAAACAATTTTGTTACCACCTGTGAGTTGTGAATTCCATAAGGAGGAACCCCAACAGGCGCAACTTGCTTGATGACATCCTTGAGTGTTTGAATGTTGCATCCTGAAGGAATTTGAAACCTTATTGGATTTGTTCCTGTGAAGGAATAACCCACAAAACCGCTTTGTCGTGCTATGTTCCACTTGCCGTTGTAATATAGCATTGCATCATGTGTTGGGACGATGGTGGATCGAAGTAGGTTTAGTATACCATCGACTGTTCTGTTGATGGTACATAATATTTCTATAGGACCAACAGTCGACATTTGCTCATTGTACATTAACATTGTGCAAACATCATCATCATTTGTGAGTTGGAGAAAATGAAAAAAATATTGCTGACTGGCATATAGGGATGGTTGTCGGTAGTACATTTCATCAACAAATTGGTCATTGGTTAGCTGAAGCGTGTCGTGAATCCTACTCTTGAGTGTCTGAAAAGAACACTCATTAAGAACTCGCATTGGTATTGGAGTAGGACTTTGAAAATAAACACTTGTTTCGTCGTGTTTGATTGATTCATTTGAAAAAATGAATGCTAATTTGGAGTTAGCAATGGTCTGAGTGCTTGTTTCTCCTAAGAATGCCATAGTGTTTAGATTGAATTTGTTTTGCAGATGTATGTTGTGTGAAAGTGTGTGGTTGTGTGGAGGGTGTGTTGTGTTATTTATAGTTGTGTGGTTATCTTTCTGATAGAGGCTTGTTTGGAGCGCAACTTGCTTGATTGAGACATGTCATTATTCAAATTTCTCTTTTATCAATATAGTGCATAGAGTTGTCAATTTTGACTGACATTTTACGCTTCACATGGTGTAGCAGGCATGCGTTCTATCAAATTTTTATAGCATTCATCATAGTGTTGTCGTTGTCATTTTAGCCTTCCACATGGTGTATCAGGCATGCGTTCTGTCCAATTTATTGGCCACCGTATCAAGGACCAGAACCTGTGTTCATAGTCATAGTGTTGTCAATGTCATTATGTCATTTTACCCTTCCACATGTGTTATAACCATGCGTTTAAAGCTTTATTTTTGGCTTTTCTGAGGTTCCACGCTTGGGGCGTGGGGGTCCACGCTAGGGGCGTGGGAAACAGCTCAGAAAATCAATTTCCTCTAGAGTCCCACGCTTGGGGCGTGGGAGGTCCACGCTTGGGGCGTGGGAGGTCCACGCTTGGGGCGTGGAGGCCACACCTGGGGCGTAGGAAGCAGCCCAGAAATGCTATTTTCTCTGCCAGCCCACGCTGGAAGCATGGGAGTCACGTCTGAGCCTATAAAAGGCCCAAAAGGCTTGAAACCTGGCATTTTTCACTCCCTCCTTCTTCCTCTTCGTCCTAAACCTCCATTAGAGCTTGCCCCAAGCTTTTTGGGACCATATTTGAGAGCTTAAACACCTCATTTCGACCTTTGAGTGTGAGAGGAACTTATAAAAGCTTGAATCCTTCAGTTTTCGCCTTGAAAAACCCCTTTTGTGTGAGGAGTGATTCCTCAGAGAAACCTCTCAGAGAACTTGAGTTTCGGCGAGGAACCACATCGGATCAAGAACAAGAGAGCTAGGGGATGCTGTTTTGAGGTCTTTTTGGTCGTTGCTGAGGTAAGAAACTCATGTTTCTCCGATTGATTTTCGAATTTGGGGGTTCCTGTGAATAGTGACCCACTTGAGATGGGGCTAGAATTAGCCCAGGGTCCTGTAGAGAAACTTGTTCAGGGCGAGGAATAGATGAAGGATTAGCTTTCAGTTTTTGATTTAGATGACTTTGAATTTTGGCTCTGTGGCTTGTATGTGCGGCCTTTAGAATGAATCAATTGTGATGCAGAGGCCATTCCAGAGCCTAGATTATGTCTGTTATGAGCCTATGAGGCTAAAGGAATGGTGCCTTGACTTAGGTTTAGATCATTCCAGTGGAATTGAGAATGTTGAGGTTGATGAGATAATGTTATGGATATATGTGTTCTGTTTTAGAGTCTGGAATGACTCAGACGTTTGGCATTCAGCCTGAGGGACCTGGTAGGGGTCTCTATGTAGCCCAGAGTGGGCTGAGCCTGATTAAACCCTAGGATAAGGGAATTATGTGATGATATGTTATGTGCTTGATGCCTGATGGTTGGTTTTGATATGGAATTATATGTGCTTTGATCAGGCCGTGCGCTTGATATTGTTGGTGGCGGGAGCCACAGACCAGGGAAAGAACTGCAAAGCGAGGCTTTGCCAGGTAAGTTCAGTGTCCCTGGGGATTATTTCCCATCTGGTTTGCATACCACACTCCGGGGGAGTGGTGGTCATTTCCATGTTGCATGCAGTGGTAGTTGCATCCTCATGATGATATGATTGTGCATCTGTGCTTGAGAATCTGTGCTATGACTGTAATTAGATCTGTTGGCCAACGGATAGATATGGACCTCCCTAGGAGATGGTTTCCTCCTAGTATGGTTGGCTCATGGGCGATGATGATCCCGGGGTGATGATGATCCCCTAGACCAAGGGAATAGTAGATGGCAATTCCTGTTATTCTTGTAGGTACCATATACGTGCATCCATGCAAAGGGTAGCACCCAATGGGATGACACGGGTGTGAGTTTCCGGTCTCACACTGAGGATGGATGCTGATGATGATACATCCTGGCGTTGATGATGCTACGCCATTGCTTGACTTGTTTGGATGCTTGATATGTTGTTATGAGGACCTGATATGCTAGGCCGGTGGGCCATTTGTGTGTATGCCTAATGTATGTGTTATGGAAGCGGGCCAGGGTGGAGGAAAGTCCTCCAAGGACCCTGAGCTTACTGAGATGTGTATCTCACCCCGTGTGGGGCTTATGATTTCAGGTGATTCTTCTGGGAGAGAAGAACAGACGCAGGGCAGGAGGCCCTAGAGATGACATGCTGCTGAATGGGAAGCAGCAAGGAGAGCTGCAAGCTCTTTTTGACTTTGTTTCTGTTTTGTTCCCTTGATAGGGATGGGGTGTATGTACCCTATGACGTGTATAGTTCTGTATACCCCCTGTGAGGGCTGATGTTATTTTGGATCACCATGACATGGTGAAGACCTGATGTATATTTGGATGAACAGAACTATTGATGTATATTATATGATTCTCCTGAGCTTATATTGGATGTTTTTCAGTTATCTGCCTATCTAAATACGCAATCTATCTATATGTGTATTGTATGAGATAAACTGGATCAGCAGGGGTATGATATGGTTTTGTATGTGTGTGTGTTTGGGATATGCTGGGTTTCCATACATAATGAATCAGGAAAATCGATCCTGTGCTTCCGCTAAGTTTTAAATGAATGTTTTAAGCGCTAACTGATATCATAATGATAATGCACCAGAGGCCTACGGGGTGTTACAACATGCTTTTTACAGAACGTGTTTAATGAATATCATTTTTTGGTGTTAAATTTAATGTTAGTACATGTTATTATTTAGCGTGTATGTGTTTTTATAGCCTTCCACATGGTTCTGTGTATGTTAAATTATTTGTTTTTCGTTTGTTAGGATGGACAACAATGAGTGGATGTATGAGAGTATAATGGCTGAAGAAATTTATATGAATGAAGACATTGGACCAGATCCTGATCAATTTGAAGACAATGATTGTTTAATTGATTGTTCTGCAGCGTTCCAAACAAATGAGGTAATTATGTGGATTTTAATGTAGTTAAAGAATATGAGTGTATTTAAAGTTGTTAAATGATTCAATTTTGAAGATTCAATATGAATTATCCATTTGTGTAGGTGTTTGAATTGTGTGATGAGGTATTGAAATGGGCTTGTAAGGTTGCATTTGAGAATGGTTTTGTAGCGGTTATAATGAGGAGTGACATGAAAACTGGAAAAATAGGAAGAACGCCATTTGTGTTAATTGATTGTGAAAGGAGTGGAAAGTATAGAGCATGGAAAAAAGGTTTCACACCTTCAACCACTAGCAGTAGAAAATGCGAGTGTCCTTTTAAGCTGCGGGGCAAACTAATCTCGGGAGGGCAAGGGTGGATGGTGAATCTAATATGTGGAAATCATAATCATGAAGTGGCCAAGTCATTTTGTGGACACCCATATGTTGGTCGAATAACTGAGGAGGAGAAGACCATTGTTGCTGATATGACAAGGGTGATGGTCAAACCAAAAAATATTCTTCTAACATTGAAGGAGCACAATGAAAATAATGTAACAAGTTTGAAACAAATAGACAATGCAAGATATGCATACCGGACGCATACAAGAGGCACTAATACTGAAATGCAACAACTAATGAAACTTCTTGAACGCGACATGTATATTCATTGGCATCGATTGAAGGATGAAAATGTTGTACGTGACTTGTTTTGGGCACATCCAGCTACAGTGCAATTGAGCAATGCATATCATTTGGTGTTCTTGATAAACAATACCTATAAAACAAACAGGTACAGACTTCCTTTGCTAGACATTGTTGATGTCACACCAACTGGCATGAGATTTTCAGCTGCATTTGCCTATTTAGAGGTTAAACGCATAAACAATGTTGTCTGGGCCCTTGAACAGTTTAGAGACATTTTTTATAAAGTTGAATTTTTCCCTAAGGTGATTGTTACAGATAGAGATTTAGCATTGATGAGTGTTGTGAAAACTGTTTTTCCAGAGGCAACAAATTTATTGTGTCGGTTTCACATTACAAGAATGTGAAGGCAAAATGTAAAACTTATGTTAGGCAGAAAAGTGCATGGGATTATCTGGTGGAAGCATGGGGAAGTCTTGTTGATTGTGCTACTGAGAAGCAATATGATGATTATCTTATGCAATTTGAAGTTGCATGCGCACCATGGCCTATGTTTGTTGATTATGTTAAGGACACTTGGTTGAATTCCCACAAAGAGAAATTTGTGACAGCATGGACAAATAAAGTTTTGCATTTTGGAAATACAACCACAAATAGGTAAGTTCGTTATTTGACATTGGTTAATTTGACATTTCCATAAGTTTATTGTATTTTAAAATATTATTTGTTATCATACATTACAGGGCGGAGTTTGCCCATTGGACCTTAAAGCGGCTACTGTAGAATAGTGTTCGAGACTTATGCACTGTTTGGGATGCCATGAATAATATGATCCCCTTGCAACATACTGAAATCAAGGCATCTTTGGAGAAAAGCACACATGTGGTAAGGGGCATGTTTTTAAAGTTACTTTATGCAAGAGACTTGTTGGCATGGTGCCCAGGTAGGCGTTAAACCAAATTGCTGTTGAGTATGAGCGAGTCCATTATGCAGGAAAAAATCCTTCTCGTTGTGGGTGTGCATCCAAATTGACACCGTTCATATTTTTTGGCGGAGATTAAACTTTTCAAATGAAGGTATGGATGAATCTGAAGTAACCATTACTAAAGAGATGGAAGTCATATCTACTCGATTTGAAAATCTTGATTTGTGTGAGAAAATGACACTAAAGAGTAAGCTTAAAGAAATCGCGTACCCTGATTTAAATTCCATGTGCCCTCCCCCTGATAAGGTAAAAACTAAAGGTGCTCCAAAGAAGAAAATGACAAAGCACGAAAGGTCAACGAGAAGGGACCCGTCTTACTTTGAGTATGTAGACGAGTTACATTCCTTGTAGAATAGTTGCTCCACTCCAAAACAATCCATTTCGGAATCTGATGTTATGCAGCAACACAAGATGGTTCCAATGCTAGATCAATTTCATCCATTTATGCAGAAGTTTATCCTGAATATCATCGATGTGAAAGCGGATGATAATTGTGGATATCGTGTAATTGTTGCCTTATTAGGTTATGGTGAAGAATCTTGGTCTTTGGTACACAATCATTTGTTCAAAGAACTTGCAAAATGGATTGATGGATATATAGCCTTGTTCGGTGGGATAGATAGATTTGAAAGCTTGAAGCGGTCCCTATTGGTTGATGGATTGTCTAAGGTAAAACATTGTTGGATGTCGGTTTCATATGCCTTTACTACCAAACCATTATGCATTTAATGTATTTCATTAACTGTATATTTACAGGTAACTATGGATAAATGGATGGATATTACGGATATGGATCATGTTATTGCATCAAGATATAACGTGATTCTAGTCTCTCTTTCACTTCAGCAAAGTATGACGTTCTTCCCTCTAAGAAGCCAACCTCCTAGAGATCCCCAGGTTCATCGCATACTATGCATTGGTCATGTTTTTGGTAACCACTTTGTTCAAGTATGATTTTAACTGTTTGCCTTCATTTGTTATTACTTTAACTACGTTGAACCTAGTTAATTTTAATTTGGTTTCACTGCAAACAGTTATTTTTACGAGAGAATTGTCCGTTGCCATACACAGCCTTGTTGTGGGCTAGTCATTGTACCAATGAAGCTCAACAGTGGCCTGCTTATTATATTGGTCGAATGCAAATGTATACAAAATGTATGGAAGTACGCACACAACACGTTGACTTAGGAGATGCTTAGACAATTTCTGAATAATGAAAGTTCTATTTAATTTCATAAATGTTCAAATACTTAAATATTACAATTCATATGCGTTCATAAATGTCCAACATCGAAGTACATCAATAATATAAACAAAAGTCAAAGTCACTTGCGTTGTGTCTGTCTAGGCCGTGTAGTTCATGTATACACTATGCGGTCATCTGTCACACCTCGAGCAACATGCAACAGTTGCTCGATCATAGAGTATGCATCAGTGCCCTCTGTAACCATCCTCATGTCAAGCATATGTTGCAACCCCTCAGCAATCCGCTCGCAAACAACCTGACATAAGAACATATATCAATATCAATAATGTAGTATATCATTAAAGGGATTTAGTAGTGCATATAAAATAAAATGTTTAATTTACTACCACTGCATGTCGAGGGGTCTGCTCTGGCGTAGAAATAGTCGACTCTAAACGTGCTCCAGCATCATCACCAGTCTGATGCACCGGGGGAGCAACTGGTACTGCTCTAGTAGTTGCCTCAGGACGACAACATGAACGAGCAGCCTCATACTGTGTCGAAGTCATGACTGGATGTGATACACTATAAAACCACTCCATATATCCAGCAACATGTTGACCCGGATGATCAACCAAGTCTCCAGTTGCAATAATGTAATCTGTGAATTGCATCCATCTCTCGTCTACATCCTCCGCAAAAGGCAGCTCGGACTTCGTCACCTCTGGAATGTCCTGAACATATCTGAACTGCCTTAGGACCCGCTCAAGTAAATATCTAACAGTATATGGACCCTATTTGATGGCCCCAGAATATAATGATATCATCTCAAACTCTCTGTGACCACGGTGGTCTTGATACGGCGTCCAGCAAACATCACAGCACTCAACCTATCTATACGCGACCGATAGGTTGCCAGAGGCAACACCTTTGCAATCTTCCAACGGCAGGCACGTGGTTGAACCTCCTGATACTCATCATTCGGAACAAGATTCCCTACCATAGGAAAATGCTCATATATCTAGCACTGCATATTACAATGAATTAGTATTTAACACATTAACAATAACACAAACCAACAACTGGTGATACACTGAATAAATCAATTATAACCAGTAATACCTGTAATAGCGTAATGTACCCAGCCAGATGCTTCCTATGGTGCTTACATGCATAATTCAAGTTATCATACATGTGCACAAGAGCAGCCACTCCCCAAGGGTATCTGGCAGCTTCATCTATGTCGCGGAATGCTTCCAAGAATACTACACCTATATGTGTGACACTCTTATTAGCAAACACAGTGCACCCCACTAGATGAAGCAAGTAAGCCCTCGTAGCTAATGTCCATTGCCTAGCTTCACACTTCTGATAATACAAGTCTCATAGCCAAGAAAGCCGAACATATGCCCCATGGCATTGGTTCGTCTCAACATTGGCTTCTTCAACGGAAACCTCTAGCAGATCAACCAACAACGTAATGGCCTCTCCTACGTCGATTGCATCGTAGTATTGCAACGTTCCCATAACAGGGATATGCAAGATTGACGCCACGTCATCCAGTATCACTGTGACTTCCCCCACAGGCAGGTGGAAACTACTGGTTTCAGGGTGTCATCTCTCCACAAAAGCAGATAGCAATCCCCTGTCCCCAGTCTCCACACAGCATGAAATCAAAGGAGCGAGCCCCGTTGCAGCCATTAAGCCCTGGATCTCTACCACTGGCTTCCCAAATTTAATCACTTTACGTCCGTGGGAAGCCAACTTCAACTCAGGATGTTCCTGCAATAAACAGTATATCAGTTTACGTGTATATTATGAATAATAATACTTATTAATGTATGAAAATTAACATAATGATACCTCTCCGGCCAACACTCTGAGAGCAACATGATCCGCATAAGAAGTTAACACGAAACAATCTTATGGCCCCCCTGGATATGATTCTGTCTCAGCCCCAACATCCTCTGTCCCAGGAATGTCGATATCCATATGAGGTTCCGCAACAACGGGATCCTCAGCAACAACATGATCTAACCTTTGCCTACGCACGGATGCCGTAGGCCTACGCCTCTCAACAAGTTCATCTTCAGTAGCTCTACTACTTCCACCCACTTTTCGAGGCATTCCTCTAGTCTTAACCATGATCTGTGCGTATCATTTGTAGGCATGTCACTCATGACTTCAAACCAAACCAAGCAACAACAACACTTAACTATTCTAAATCATACTACACAAGCAGCAACAACACTCAACTATTCCAACTTATACACAACCTTCATTCACATACATGTCACTCATGACTTAAACCCAAACCTAACCAACAATAATACATAATCATTACATGTCACTCATGACTTCAAAGCAAACCAAGCAACAACAATAGTTAACCATTCCAAATCATACTACACAAGCAACAACAACACTCAACTATTCCAACTTATACACAACCTTCATTCACATACATGTCACTCATGACTTAAACCCAAACCCAACCAACAATACCACATAATCATTACATGTCACTCATTCAAAGCAAACCAAGCAACAACAATAGTTAACCATTCCAAATCATAGTACACAAGCAACAACAAGACTCAACTATTCCAACTTATAGACAACCTTCATTCACATACATGTCACTTATGACTTCAAACCAAACCCAACCAACAATAATACATAATCATTACATGTTACTCATGACTTCAAACCAAACCAAGCATCAACAATACTTAACCATTCCAAATACTACACAAGCAACAACAAGACTCAAATATTCCAACTTATACACAAAGCAAAATCTTATTCCAACAACACTCAACCATTCCAAGTCATACGACACAAGTTTCATTCACATACATAGCTTCCAAGAAAAATTCCAACCTATCTTTGCTTAATTATTTTTTATTTACTGAAATGCACATAAAAATTCCAAAAAATGCACTTACGGATTGAGTAATCCGTAAACTTCATACGGATTATGTAATTCGTATGTTTCTTACGAATTACTCAATCCGTAAGGCTCATACGGATTACCTAATCCGTATGAAGTTTACGGATTACTCAATCCATAACCTTCATACGGATTAGGGAATCCATATGATCCTTACATATTACCTAATCCATACGATGCTGGATCAATCCGTATGATTCGATTTTTGTTTCCTACGGATTACCACATCCGTTTCTGCCATGGCGGAATTGCGACAGCCACCACACCACCAATGTCCAAGTTTAAGAAAACAAACTTACCAGGGACGCAGCTTGACGAAGGAAGAAGGAAGACAAGCTCGACGAAGGTGCGACAAAGGAAAAAGCCAACCAATGCTTGGGTAGCGGAAGCGGAACAACTGGAGGCACAAATGAATGGTGCAGACGAGGGAAGAAGAAGAAAAGAAAGGTTTTAAAAAATTAAATGGTGTAGGAGAAATTTTAAATCGAAGGGTATTAACGGAAATGCACTATTTACAAATGGTGTAGGAGAAATTTTAAATGGTGTAGAAAGTTCATCACTTATTATTTTCTGGAGGGAATAAGCTTTATACACCATTCCATTTTCTAATACACTCACACTCAACAATCCGTATGTTTAATTAAATACTTTAATTAATAAAAATTTACAAATTTAATAAAAATTATTTGTATTTACAGGTCTAATATTTTTTAATAAACTCGTAAATTTTTATTTAAAATTATAATTTTTATTTAAATCCATGATTTTTATATGTAAAAAATACTTTAATTATTAGATCAAAATTAATTATTACAAAATTTATTATGTAAACTTATATATGTATTAAATATACATTAAAAAATTTAGTGTTATATGTATAAACATTAATTATTTTTAACATAATTGACTTATTAGTTCAGTTGGTTGGAGTCTTGCGTTAATAACGTGAAGATTACAAGTTGGATTGGGCAATCCGTATATTTTTGTGTCTAAGTCCATAATGGCATAGCCTTTTGTTCCATTTTGAAAACCTAAAAAGGCTCCACGTGGTCATGGATCAAACTTATGACAATCTGTCATATATGTTAATGCATATGCAAGACGATCAAAGAGTTTTAAATTATTAAAATCAGCGGGAGTTGATTATGTAAAAGTTCAAAAGGAGTGTTGTTCCAACTAATTGGGGATGGAACTCGATTAATTAAATAAACAACATGTTTAATTGCATATGACCAAAAATTGCTTGGGATATGAGATTGAAACATAAGGGTTCTTGCTACATTTTAAATATGTTGATGTTTCCTCTCAACTTTTCCAATTTGTTGAGGTGTGTAAACACAACTAGTTTGATGCAAAATCCCTTTTGAAGTAAAGAAATCTTTTAAGAGAGCTTCAAATTGGTTTTCAATCAAAGAGATAAAATTTTGTGTATGCAATTTAACTTCACTCTTTGATTTTAACAAAACTATCCAAATATAACTACTATAGTCATCAAGAATGGTTAACAAATATTTTGTGGCCATGTTTGGAAGCTTTAGAAAAAGGTCCCTAAATATCCATATGAATTAATTCAAAAACTTTGAATTTTCTATTGATACTTAGTGTATTTGACAATTTTCTTTGTTTAGCAAAATGAAAAATCTCACAAGTTTTTTTATAGACTTAGAAATAAAAGGAAATTGTTGATGTAAGACATTCAATCTATTTCCAGACAAGTGACCTAATCTAAAATGCCAAATGTTTGAGGTATTAATAATAGTAGATGTGGAATTGTTGATGAAGATAGGTCTTGGTTGTGAGGACTCTTTGATATCTAGATGATAAAGACCATCTTGCAATTTATCTAAATCAATCATCTTCAAGGAGCTCACATCCTAAATGGTGCACAAATTTTTAGAAAAAATGAGCTTATAAGATGAGTTCGAAATTAATTTAGAAATACATATGAGATTAAAATTAAATTGAGGCGCGTATAAAACATCATGAATAATAAAGTTTTCAAACAAGTGAATTGTGCCTGAAATTTAAGAAATAACATAAGTCTCATTTAGGAAGTTCAATATGAATAGGTTTTATTTTAGAAAAAGTTTGAAATAATTCAAGGGATGAGACAATGTGGTCTGTGGCACCTGAATCAACAATCCAGGGGGTGAGCTTTAGTAAATTAGGTTTGGTTAAAGTGTTCGTAAAAACGTTTAGGATATAAGTGTTACCAAATCTTAGCCCTAGAGAGCTGGCTAGCCCAGTGTCTAGCCCGTAAGACATATTAACATGACTAGTTTGAGTTTTGTTGTTCAGGACTGGACTGCTCAAGTTACCATGTTGCTCTAAGATACCAATGAGAGCATCTCCAACGCAGGAGCTTACACGGTCCTTAAATTGAAGAAATTGTTCCTTGAATTTTTTTTGGTGTTGGAGCTGACTTGCATGCGGAACGGTATCCTCAAAAACGACATGCGTTCCTTATATAAGAAATCGAAACTTATGAATTAAATAATATTATCAGCATCAACTACCCATAGAATAAAGAGGGAAAACAAACCAGAGGTCACGCGCATGGAGGAAGAGGCCGCGACGATGGTCTACATCAGAAGAGGTCACGTGCATGGAGGAAGAGGTCGACACGCCACACGAGGTGGAGGCCTTGCAAGGAAGCCGTCATGTGAGAAAGAAGAGAAAAAGAAGGCTCAACTTAAAAGAAAAAGTTTAGAACAGAAGCATGTGAGGAAGCAGAGAGGTGGGTGGAACGTATGGAAATGGAAGGGTCTGGAAGCGTGAGTTGGGTTTTAACTAAGAAGGGTTAATTTTTTTTCTTTTCAAAAAAAGCATAGATACCAACCAGTAAGAAGTAAAAAATAAATAAATAGTGGTTGAAGGCTGAACTTAAAAAAAATAATAGTCGTTGAGAACACACAAAATCTACACTTATAATTTTATTCTGTTTCTATCAATTGTCAATTTTTTTTTCTTATCATTCCTCAATCTATTTTATAAAATAACATAACATTAAAAGTTTAGTTATTATTCAAACAATAATACTGTAAGATCTTTTTTCATCGCTATATTTTTTATTTATTTCAATGTCATTGTGTTTAATTATCTATTATTATATAAAATTTTAATTTGTATTATTACACATTTTCTTTCAATGTTATGTCATTTTATTATTATAAATTTATATTTTATTTTTTTAATTATTCATATTTTTATTTTTATTTATAAAAACTGAAAAAAATGTTAAATTTTAATAATAAAAAATTTATAAATGTGCGGATTATTTGAAATTTCTTGTTGTTCTTGCATTGGAACAAAATTTTGTGTGAATTTTTTAAGAGTGAATGAAAATGTGAGAACATAAAAAAATACTAGAGATCACAAAAAGATGATTAAGAAATCCATTGGAGATGATAAGAGACGCTCATGCTAAGCTGCAGTGATGTTGAGACTTGAGCTTCGAGAGGCTTCTTCCTTCTTGTCTCCTTTAATGTTGCTTGCGGTGGCACAGTTGACTGTGGAGCTGTTTGAGCGGCTGTGATAGCGGGGACGTCCAAGATAGCGTGGATGCTCAGGTGGGTATCCATGTTTATCATAGCATTCATTGATAGTATGTCTGGTTCGAGTGTTCGACCATAGAAGGTGCAAACTTTGCTGCTCTTTCCGGCGTCTTGTGAGGAGTTTCCCTTCGAACTCTCAGTTGTTGCTGTGATTTTTGTTAAAAGAGGAAGGGAAGCGTTTGTCCACAACATTAACGAAACTATTTAGTTCTTCCATGGGAGTGGGATTCGAGGTATGTTGCTCTCATGTTGGAGTACCATGAAAAAAACCCTGTTGACAGTTGGCAAACGATCCATTTTGACGGAGTGTGACCAGAAATGGTAGTTGTTTCCATTCAAGACCGGCATCACGGTGACTGAGGATGGGCTCTCGCTTTGATGGAAATAGAAAGGACTGGACGGGTGGTCAGCTGAGACTATGCATTTTAAGCCATTAACGAACAAGGACAGTATCAATAGAGCTCGAAGAGGGAGCTCTGGTATCATCAAACGTTTTGGATATTTAGGGAGGACAAAGCAAAAAGCATAAAATATTGGAACTATTTCTTAATTCATTGATTAAATATGTGAATATAAGAGAGCTTTATATAGACTTGCTTTTCCCTCTAACGGTAGGATAAGAAGGAAAGTAGTCATAGGATAAAAAGGTAAAAACAAACAACATATGCAAGAACAATGCACAGCTAATGAAAGCAAAATAATAACGGTAAAATCTAAAAAGAAGATTCCAGAATTACATGATCCTCGTAATAGGACAAATATGTGATTGTGTGTGTGTGATCCTTGAGTTGAGGTGTATGCTGCTCTTGCTATATTTTAATAGTCTTAACCTGAATAATTGTTAATTTTACTTTGTTAATTACCAAAATAATTTATTCCTGTATTCTTATTAGTAGAACTTTCAAAGAACTTATTATATATACTAACTATATAAAATTTTTACACACTTTATGGCGTCTCACTCTCACTTCCCTCTTTATGGCCCCTCCTATATCCTTATTCCTTAGTAGTTACTTTCCAGTTCTCATCCATGACGACCTAATTTTGAATAGCTCCAATATACGGCCTTTTCAATCGGTACAACACATTAATTAATTATATACAAGCTTTAGCTACTATGAAATTAACAGTTAAATATGTAGTGAAATCTATCATATAATTCCCGAGGGATTGTGTCCCTATAAATTTCTTTAAACAACCCGTGTGGATCTGCAAACTTATCAGGTTGCAGAAGATACAGCAGGGAAGCTCGGTTACATCAGAATTTTGAATGAAATAAACAATGAGATTAACTGAGATATTATGTCTGCAACTCTATATATTGGCCTTGCTAAACTTTAGAAATTCGTAGAAACTTATTGATGGCAAGGCAAGTTGGATTGCGGAAGATATGCAACTCTTTTTTTTCAATATCCAAAACCCGTTCTCTTCGGCAGAGGTTCATCACTCAACTGGATGTGCATGTACTTCATTAAGGAAAGATCAGATCATAGTTAATCAGCTTTCATGCAATTTCCTCTCTCTTGTCCCTATTTTGTTCCCGACTGTAGAGAGTTAGCTGTTGTTGCAACTGTTAAATAACCAAATGGTTAGTTTGTTCTTAAATTTTAAACGTTCAACATATATTACATGCTTCCTGGATTCTTCATCTAACTACAAACCCATATTGGTTAATCATTATGCAAAGCCTGCATAAGTGAAACTTTTGAAGAATATAACAAAGAGAGCTAGTTAAAAGCTTCTGCAGAAAATTACCTGCATGTATTTTAACTTCTCAGCAGTCAGCTCATCAGTCAAAGTGATCATCCTGTAATATGAGACGGGGCAGGCCAGAGAGAGAGAGAGTTAAATAGCTATTTGAAGTAAAAGTAAATGGAATACTGAGAAAGAATATTGAAATTGGTGTAACAAACCGAGTCTGAAGCTCTAAAATTTTGAGCAGCAGAAGACGTTCCCTCTCTGAAGCTGCTGTATCAACCTGCCAAATGACACAAATGTCCAACGAAAACATCAAGCTGATGAACAATTATTACATTATAGGATTTAGTAGAGGTTTATGTAATGAAAGCAAGATTGACTAATTCTTCAACGAAAATCGACACACAGCAATTGGAAAGTAATTAAGCATACCAGTTAAAGGGATAAAATAAGTAAAAATTACTTACACTTCCATTGATTTCTGAACTGCGAGGTAATGGTGGCAACTTTCCATTCTGTGAAACTGAAAATTTTTATTGAATCATTATATCTTTCAAAACTGCCAACAACTGCCTCAAATATAATCAAGGGAAAATCTTTCACTCACCTTCAATTGCTTCAGCAGATTGCAAGCTATTTAACAGATTCATTATAAGATCCTGGAATTAAAATTGAACTTTCCATGAGATCATAAATTGGTAAGGTCACAGTTTTGATTATTAAATTTCTAACATTTTCCTCACCTGTTGAATAGATGTTTGCTGTAAAAGATTTTGAAGGTGAGTCGTAAGAAGTGATGCAGAGATACTGTTGGTGGCAGAATCTTCCGTGGCCTGACCAATTAGTGAAGAGAAATAGATTTAATAGAAGATAAATGAGTTTTATATATGAAGCAAGTAATAAATGATACATCATACCAAAATTGAAGATGAACTCTGTCTGTTAACTTTATAAATTGTTTTGAGAGCATTAACAAATATGGAATATGCTGGTATACAAATTAGTTAGATATGATGCGTATGGCTTATGTACACACCATTTGTTTGGAATCCAACATCCAATCACTAACACTGGCAGATTTCCGCAGTGGTGATACTGATCCCTATATCAAATGTTATGGGAACATAAACATAAGATAGGGAAATATATAACATGAATACATAAACAATAATCAAATTAGAACAACAACAAACCTGTGAAGATCGGCGTGAAACTGAACTTACAGGAATATCCTATGGCACAATGTTAAGTCAGTTAAAGTTAAATGATGAGAGAATTCAGTTGTACAAGTAGAGCATACCTTCACAAGATCTAAATTTTCTGATGTTACAGAGAATCGCCCTTTAATTTGCACTAGATTAGCCTTAGACTTGTCATCCAAGGAATCTCTGAATCCTACCAAGAGTGATGGGAATCAAATTAAACTCAAAGATTTAAGATGGTTTGGTTCAAAAATTAGTAGAAATTCTGCACATAGCCTTATGGTTCATACAGTATAATTTAAGTACCTCCATAAGACTTTATTGGAGCCGATAAACTATTTGCTGAAGCTCGCGTTGGAAGCATCAATGGACCACTAAAACTTGGAGGTCGTCGCACTTCACGGTTATTTTTCTCGCCCAATAACTGATTTCCATTATCAAGCCTAAAAATAATAAAGCA
Organism: Glycine tomentella; assembly: GCA_007407185.1. Lineage (NCBI taxonomy): Eukaryota > Viridiplantae > Streptophyta > Magnoliopsida > Fabales > Fabaceae > Glycine > Glycine tomentella. The sequence goes on along the minus strand of PYAF01006222.1, from coordinate 361,376 downwards.
TTAAATGTTTTATCGAGCAAAATATGATGATATTGACAAGAAGTAAACAACAATCACACTGAAGCATCAGTAAGAAATGGAAAGCGTCACATGAGACAATGGATCCTTAAATTAAACTTCAAATTACATACTTATAGTCATAGACAACTGAAAACACGAGGGGAAAATAAAACTTTCATGCCTACATATTCTTCACAGTTGACTTCAAACTTACATCTTTAGATAATTAAAAAATGCTTAAAATTCATAATGAAAAATAAACAAATTGATTGCCTGTGTGATAGAAACTGGTTCAGATATTAGGGGAAAGAATGAATTGTATTGCTGAAAGAAGTAGCTACTGCTACTACAGAGTGAATTCGAGGCACTCAACCTCTTAGTACAATTTTTTATGCCTTTCTCCACCTACCCAGCATCTATATATCTATCCTGACCCACCCACTAACTGTCTAACAGTCCAGTTAGTTATAACTAACTGTATTTTGCTAATTGTCCCTCCTTTGGTACACCTGACCCCACCTCCTACTCCTATCAATACCCCCCCTTCAAGACTGACCTTGTCCTCAAGGTCTAAATGAGGAAAAACCATCTTCATATCTTCAGCCCATTCCCAGCTATCTTCATGATATGGTAAGTCCTGCCACTTAATTAGGACTCTTCTCTGCCAGTTGCTGCAACCCTTTTCTTCATAATCCTTTTGGGATGTACCTGTAACTCCCAATCTTCATTTAAAGTCACAGGTAAAGGCTGTGGAGAACAACTAGGTTTAATAGCCTTTTTTAGCAAAGAAACATGAAATACTGGATGTATTTTGCTTCCAGTTGGCAGCTCCAGCTGATAAGCCACTTCTCCTATCTTTTGCAGTACTTTATATGGTCCATAGTATCTAAGACTTAATTTTTCATCTGACTCCTAGCTAAAGATTTCATTCTATAGGGTTGTAATTTCAGAAAAACCCAATCACCTTCCTGTAACACCAGCTCCTTCCTGTGCTTATTGGCATATTTTCTCATTTGATCCTGAGCTTTCAATAGGTTGCTCCTCAATTCCTGCAACAGCTCATCTCTGTTTCTGCTAAGTTGATTTACTTCTTCCAGCTTAGAAGGACTATCCCCACTCTTAATCAACAATGGTGGATCCTGTCCATATAATGCTTTAAAAGGGGACATTTTAGCAGAAATATTGAAGTTAGTGTTGAACCAAAACTCAGCCCAAGCCAAATGTTTTACCCACTGCTTGGGTTTGGACCCAGTTAAGCACCTTAGATATGCCTCTAAACACCTATTAGCCGCTTCAGATTGCCCATCTGTTTGTGGATGATAGGCAGTACTCATTTTTAATTGAGTCCCTGCTTGCCTGAACATTTCTTTCCAAAAGAGGCTCATAAACAGCCTGTCTCTGTCAGACACAATAGAAACTGGAAAACCATGCAGCTTCACTACCTCTCTGATGAATATCAGCAACTTCTTTGGCTGTATAAGGATGACTCAAAGCACAGAAGTGAGCATACTTGGTCAACCTATCAATTACCACCAATATATCTTTTCCCTCAGCTTTTGGCAGCCCTCCAATAAAGTCCATGGAAATGTAGGTCCATACCTTAGTTGGAATAGGCAAGGGCTGCAACAGGCCAGCTGGAACTAAAGTGTTGGCTTTATTCCTCTGACAAATCTCACATCCAGCCACATACTCTCTTATAGTTTTCTTCATTCCTTTCCAAAACACCACATTAGCAATTCTTTTAAATGTTTTAAAAAATCCAGTGTCCTCCCACAGCAGAATCATGTAAATCTTTTAGCAAAAGAGGAATTCTAGCAGAATTTTTTGATAAAACCAATCTGCCATTAAAATATAACTTACCACCCTTAATAGCATAGCCTGCCTTCTCTGCTGTCTTAGTCAAAATCCCTTGGTAAATTTCATGCAGCTGAGGGTCAGCTTTTAATTCTTCCTCCCAATCTCGCCATTCATCTTCTTGTACCCTTGAAATAGCATAAAAGGCAAACTGCCTGGATAAAGCATCAACCACAATATTCTCCCTTCCTGACCTAAACTAAATATCAAAGTTGTAACCAATCAGTTTAGTAGCCCATTTAAATTGCTCCTCACTCAACAATCTTTGTTCATTTAGAAATTTCAAACTTTTTTGATCAGTTCTTATAATAAATTTTCTGCCCAACAGATAATGTCTCCACTTTTTTACTGCTAAAACCACAACCATTAATTCTCTTTCATACACTGATTTCTACTGGCCTCTTTCTGAAAGTGCTTTACTCCAAAAGGCTAAAGGCTTATCCTCTTGTAGTAAAACTGCTCCTAACCTAGTCCCTGAAGCATCAGTTTCCAGGATGAATAGTTTAGAGAAATCGGGTACCATCAAGATGGGCAATTGCTTCATTGCTTCCTTCAGCTGAACAAAAGCCATGGCAGCCTCCTCATTCCACTTAAAAAAGCATCTTTTTTCAATAATGCATTCAAAGGCTGTGCTAGCTTCCCATATCCCCTTACAAACCTTCTATAATACCCTGTCAATCCCAAGAAACCCCTCAACCCCTTAACATCCTTGGGAATAGGCCACTTAGACATGGCTTCCAACTTACTTGGATCAGCCTCAACCCCCCTGCCTGAAATAATGTGGCCCAAATATTCTAAGGATCATGGGCCAAAATAACACTTCTTTTTATTCACCCTTAGCTCTTGTTGCTGCAACATTTGTAAAACTGCCCTTACATGCATAGTATGGTCCTCTAAAGTCTGACTGTATACCAAAATATCATCAAAAAATACCAAAACAAATTGCCTTAAAAATGGTCTAAGTACCTCATTCATAAGAGCTTGGAAAGTAGAGGGTGCATTAGTTAACCCAAAGGGCATAACCAAAAACTCATAGTGTCCCTCATGAGTCCTGAAAGCTGTCTTGTAATATCTTCCTCCTTCATCCTGATTTGGTGATAACCAGCCCTTAAATCTAGCTTGGTAAACCACTCAGCTCCACCTATCTCATCCAGCAACTCCTCAATGACTGGTATAGGGAATTAATCAGGCACTGTTATCTTGTTTAAAGCTCTATAATCCACACAAACCTCCAGCTTCCATCTTTCTTTTAGACTAAGATCACAGGACTAGCAAATGGGCTAGTACTAGGTCTGATAATGCCCACAGAAAGCATTTCCCCTACCAGTTTTTCTATTTCATCCTTCTGGTAGTAAGGGTACTTATAGGGCCTCAGATTAGGGACTTTATTCCCTGGTTGAATGGTCACAGCATGGTTCTTTTCTCTATCAGGAGGCAGACCCTGAGGTTCTTGAAAAACTTGGTCAAATTCCTCCAATATCTGTCCCACCACTTCAGGAATATTCACCTTCTGTTCTTCTTGTTCCATGGTTTTCAACTCCACCACATACCCTTGATCCTCCTCCTTCCAGGTTCCCTTTATCAACTTTAAGCTGATTGCAGCTTTAATTAATTCAGGATCAGCCTTAAGTGTCACTCTTCTATCCTGCACCTTCACAGTTAGAGTTAACTTCTCAAAGTTAGCCTCTACTTCACCCAATCCAGAAAACCACTCCACCCCCAAAACCACATCAGCTCCTCCTAACTCAAACAGGTAGCAGTCCTGAATTATCTGCAATCCCTGCAGCTCTATGGATAATGTTCTACAGACTCCTTTACACCTTACCTTATGCCCATCTCCTACTTCCACTGAATATGGGCTGGTAGGTGTCACCTCTAACCCCAATTCCTTCACCAACTTTCTGGAAATGAAGTTATGGGTAGCCCCACAATCAATTAACACAATTACCTTTCTGTTCTTAATGCTGCCCCACAGCTTCAAGGATTTGTTGGTAGTAAATCCTTCAATGATGTGTAATGACAATTGATGTGGTCCATTCCCTTCTTCTTCCTCATCTCTTTCTCCTTCTGTATCTTCTTCTTCCTCCTCTTCCATCAGCATTACTCTCAATTGCTTATTTTTACAAACATGTGTAGGGTGATATTTCTCCTCACATGTAAAACACTCCCTTTTTTCATCTTCTCACTTACCTCTACAGGAGATAATCTTTTGAATGGCCTCCTTCCCTTCCATTCATTCTCCCCACCCCTACTGCCTTGCACTGGCTCAGCCTGCCTACCACTGTAAACTTGCCCTTCTTTTCCAGTTTTCTGACTCATGAAACTGGGCCTCTGAACATTGAATCCCTTGCTGTAACCCCTGTTCATATTTCCCAAGACCCTATTCTTCTCTTCCACTTGCCTTGCCTTACTCATGGCATCCATCAAACTCCTGGGCTCATGCAATCTCACTTCAGTGCTAATTTCCTCCTTCAATCCTTTGAGGAAAATCTCCATTAAAAAGACTCCTCCAACCCTTCACTATCCCTACACATTTCTCAAAATGACTAATGAATTCCTGCACAATTGCCTCCTGTTTCAAAGCTAACAGCAGCTGAAATGGGTTCCCAAGATTAGCCCCTTGCAACCTTTGAGCTACAGAAATCTTGAACCCTTCCCAAGAATGGTTTGGGTTCCAAGATTCCCACCATTGATACCAGCCGAGTGCCTCTCCTTCCATTGCCATCATCACTGCCTCCAGCTTGTCCTCCTCACATATAGATTGCAGTCGGAAGTATCTTTCCATTTTGGAGAGCCAACCTAATGGGTCTTCACCCATAAAAAGGGGTAATTCAAGATTCCGCCACCTGCTACCTCCTATTCCGGCGTTTTCCTTGCTTCTGGCCCGGGATTCCTCCTACCTGACCTTCGCCGCAGCAGATCGTTGCTCCCACACCGCCATCAGCTTCTAAATCGCGTCTTCCATGGATTTCAGACGCGTTTCCATCGTATCACAAGGCTTTTCTATAGCCCGTTCCATCATGTCTATCCTCGCCTCCATTCTTGCGTTGCTTTTCTGCACCATGAATCAACCCACAGCTTCAAGATCGGAGCTCTGATACTAGTTGATAGAAACTGGTTCAGATATTAGGGAAAAGAATGAATTTTATTGCTGAAAGATGTAGCTACTGCTACTACAGAGTGAATTCGAGGCACTCAACCTCCTAGTACAATTTTTGATGCCTTTCTCCACCTACCCAGCATCTATATATCTATTCTGACCCACCCACTAACAGTCTAACAGTCCAGTTAGTTATAACTAACTGTATTTTGCTAATTGTCCCTCCTTTGGTACACTTGACCCCACCTCCTACTCCTATCACTGTGTCACTAATGTTTTAATTTTTTTTAATAAATTAGTGGCTAGAATTACAACTTTAATATAAAAAAAATTAATAGCAAGATTTGTGAATTATTCTCCATATTGTCAACTGCAATTCCAAATGGAGAACATACCCCAAGCATACTTTTTTGAAGGTGCATCCGCATTCTCCCATATTCTTCATTCCTTCCAGGTGATGTTGAATTACCAAAAAAAAAAACCCATTACATAGAACAGAATATTATATTACAACCTTACTTAGTTCAAGCTTTCTACCTAAAACATATTAGAAGTAAAATGCTTTCATGTATTTAGGTACAACTGATAATATTCTGGCAATACATATATCGTATTGGATAAACATTTATGAATATGCCAGCAATTTTGGTGTATCCAAACATCTTCTAGGTTAATAGGAAAGACAAATAAAAAGCATCAATCACAAATGCAATAAAAGCCACACAAACACACAAAATTGTATAACAAAAAGAAAACAACAAAATTACATTAAAGATAAAAAATAACTGTTTTTAGAAAATAATATTTATTATTAACAAACTCAAACCAAAATCAAATTAGTATGCTGAATGCTTCAAAATTGTGCACTACCATCATTAGTTGGGACGATCTTGCCACCATAGACACTTCAAAGTTGTCAAGATCGAATTGCAAGGTTTCGGACTTGAGTCCCACATTGGAAATAAGGGATTCTAGTGTGGGGTGGGTTTATAAGACAATGGACTCTCTAACTACAATAGTTAGCTTTTGTGGTGTGGTTCTCCCAAGGTTCTTATAAATTAGTAGCAAAGCCTTCCACTAGGTCACTTAGCCGCAAACAAACAATGCAGGAGGTGGTGCCAACATTGCAGTGTCACCTAGGACTAGTCCTTTGCCTTGTGCATAACCAGCCCGCATGGGTATTATGGCTGCAGAGCGTATGGGACTTAAATCCCACATTGGAAGTATGGAATTTATAAGGTCCTTGATCTCCAACTATAACAACTAGATTTTGTGGTGTGGTTCTCCCCATGTTCTTATAACAAGTTTCCTCAAATTCAGAGCACTATTCTATTTTTGTGATTCTTCCTTCAAATTAGTCATCTTTCTTATCATAGTCCAAGTCATTCATGAGTTTTTTGGCCTTACCATATCATCCTTCCACCCTCTCTTCCTGGTGTTGATATTCTCCTGTCTAGCATCATTTTTTTAGCCACCTCCTTTGCCATCCATCATTAGTTCTAGATGCCAACTACCCATATCCAATTCATCTCTCCAGTGTTGGACCAACCCCACCGATTTTGTCATCACTAGAGTCCTCGTGTGCCTATACAAGCACATTCTTTGTTTTGTATTCAGCTACCTATGTTTAGAAGCATTTCCTTTGGCAGTTAATTTTTTGCCTTTGTTTTAGTGCCTTTTGCAAAATCCATCATGACAAATTGCTTAAATTGAACCAAACTTGTCTTACTCCCCTTGTGTTCATAGTTTACCCAGAGAATCAACCTCACCCCACAACATTCCAATATGTTAGAATAGACTTTAACATAAGAGAATCATTCCGGAATCATCATGGTCCCTCAACCATCCCAGAAAATCATCTTGGCCAACAACAGCCCTATATAAAGCAGTCTGGTCCTGCCATTCTATAGTCACAAACTATATTTTTTGATTTTTTTTTTTCTAGAAGGGTTTATTTGTAGCAAGTTCATAACTTGGTAAGCTATAGCTTGAGGGGAGGTATTTGAATAGATGAAAATGTCCAATATTATATTAACCATAACCTTGAGTATCTTAAGCTTTAGCTTGAGCGAAAGTGTTAGAATAGATGAAAATATTCAATATTATATCGATCATATCTTAGTGGTATATTAGATTATCCTTTAGGATTACTTTCCCTATTTCCCAGTTATCTCTCAACATTAGTCACCATATTTCCTTATCACATGATTTGTTTCTTACTTAGTTAGAATTATGATTAGTAAAAATAAGGGACAGTACTGTAGGTTTTATGAGCATTACCATCAGATTGTAATACATTATAATACTCAATAGAACATCATTCAAAATCTTGTAACTATTTTAACTAACAAACTATTTTAACTAATTACAGATCCTCTGCTATCACTAATTTGTAACTACCTGACAATATTTGGGAAACTACAACAGGATCTGACTTCAAGTTCATCAAAGAGTATGCTAAACTTCTAATCATATCTAAAATAAAACAAGATGTGATGCAAAAATATGAAGTACCTTTCTAATGTTTGTCCCCTTTCTGATGCAGAATAACTGAGAACTGTGCCTGGCAACCCGCTTTGGGTTTGACGACTTTTCAAGGATTGACCTTTAATTTTGCTCATACCTATATCTTTCTCTATAGTAGACCTTGTTGCCTCCATAGTTGACCCATTTCTCTTCCAAATAATATTTTTGGGCAATCCAGGTTCTTGGAGATCACTTTCAAGATTCTTCTCCTTTTTGTTCAAGTATTCATTTTGCTCAGTCTGTTTTATGTCAAAAGCACCTACCAGTGATGTGATTTTATTCTGTGGCGATTTCTCTGAATTCATTTTGACAGTACCAGACTGGGAATCAATTGCACTCTGTCATGACAAACAACAGTAGAAAATGAATTTCTTTACTGTAGAGAAAGTTTAGAACAATTGAACCAACATTAAAATTCAGTGGCTTGGTCTTCTTACAGCCTTGTAATTAGTGAAAAAATTGTTTTCATCTTCCCTCCTCTCTGCAGTATCATCATCATCCCTTACCTAGCAAAATTGAAGACATTAGTTCAGATCTAATAAAGGGACAAACTAATCAAGCAAATAAATCTGAACATGATAATTCATACCAATGAAGCTTGAGCTTTCAAATCATCAATATCAAAGTTCCATGCACTAACTCCTCGTTGATATTGACTCTGAAGCAAAAGATATAAATTCGATTATCTATGGATCCAAAAATAAAGGTGCTAATCTTTCTTGTTTTCTACAAGAAACATATGTTTTACATTAGATGTTAATTAAAGCTTTAAAATGTTCAGTTACCAAAAGGAACACTTTTATAGGGGTTAGGGACAAAGTTCCCCAAATTAAATCATGGTTACTGTTAGAATATATGAAAATCACATATTTTAGATTATCCGATGGGGTTAGTTTCCCTATTTCTTCAATATCCGTTGGGATGGGTTATCATATTTCTTTATCATGATTTAATTCCTTAATTAGTTAGAATTATGATTAGTATAAATAAGGTTTAGTTCTCTCATATCATATCACAGTATGTGACAACTAAACATTTGAATATCAGCTTTTACCTGAGATATTGCCTCTTCGTCTGCAGAAGGCATTTTCATCACTGCTAGTTGTGCTGCATCTTTGAGCTGCAAGAATTCGTAAAGTCAAGAAAAAGTAGCAGGAAGATAGAAATTTTAAAACCTGCACCAAAGCCTGCTGCATAAAAGCCCACCTCAAGGGATTTTACACGATTCCAAAGAGGTGGTAAGTCAGCAAACAATTTCTTTACAGAGAGCTCGGGAGGCTTAGCATGTTTGAAGAAGGAATGTTTCAGTAACTTCTCTGCTGATGGCCTTTTTGTTTGATCTTTCACCAGGCACATAGCAACCATTTCCTTAAAAGACTGATCACAACTGGAAATACTTTAATTAGACTACGATTAAACAAGAAATACCTTATGACACAACAACCATATCAGAATCAAAGATCAATCTTGTGTGCCATGACTAATGAACTAAATAAAACTATAATTATCATAATGATGACTCTTGTGTAACAGTGCATCCAGAAAGAACAACAATACCTTAGAGAACTTTTTATCTCGATCATCAAGTCCAGGAGGGGCATTCTGTATTGTCATTAGAAGAACCTATACATGAAATAAAAAGTGAACTCTCTTTTTCCTTTATTACAAATTATATCACATAAACTTCAATCGGTCCAATGTTAACATGTGTCTAGACATTGTCTCTGAACATCCACTGGATGTAAATACCTTCATTGGAGGATATTTTGAAAATGGTGCATGGCCATGAGCCAACTCAAGTGCCGTAATCCCAAAAGACCAAATATCAGCCCTGTCAACATTTATGCACATCAGCAATAACAATAAACTTGGCCCATACGGCCATACCATTATTCAATCCTATTAAAGACAAAAAAAAAAAAAAGGTTTTGCAGTCTATTGAACAACTTGTTTCAATAAACTTGATGGAAAAGCTTATCAGAATAAGCTCTTTTCAGCTTATTTCAATTCGACAAGCTTCACAGTTCACAGTTCACAGTCAAGTATATAATAAGCCCTCATCCGATTAAACTATTTATCCAAACACACCCTAAATCCGTTGAACGAATTTAAAAACCAAGCAGAACAACACAATATTGAAACTAATACAGTACACTAGCCATGCCCTTAATGCTAAAACACATTGGCAGCAATCATGTGGTTTGAGTTAGTTAACAGTAACATAAATGGCAATATAGGGTTTTGGTAATTAATTGGCAGAGACAGCTAAAAGACAGATAAAAAGAAGAACTGAATGAATGACTGACTGACTTGGAATTATAGCCAGTTCCAGTTGGTTGCAGCACCTCAGGAGCCATCCTGCAGGCATGAGAAAAGTAATGACAACATAGAGCATGTTATGATGAGACCAAATAAAACAAGGCAAATGCTAACCATGCCCATAGGACACTAGTCAAGGAACAAAGTAGAAAGATTTTTATTGGAATGCGTAAATTACGTTGCTCATGCCCATGGTATTTTTTATTTTTTTATTTTTTGTCTTAAGTCAGAAATCACAGATCCCTAACCCACTGGATGGGAGACTAATCCGCTCGCGGTGCATGGCTGCCGTGGTCCAAGGAAATTTTGCACACGGTGGGAAAGGATTGCCCATGATATTGTTTAAACTCAATAAATACTTTCTCTCTTTTAGTTTCTTAACCAATCTTCTAAGAGCACACCAATCAGCAATACCTATAAAACAAATAGAGATGTTGCGGGTTGGTTGCGTTGAGATAGCAACATATTACCAGCAAGGAGTCCCAACAAAAGTATTTCTGCAACGCTTCCTGTCGGCGGCGTCGTACAAGCAAGTGGCGACGCCGAAGTCGGAGAGCTTGACAGCGCCGGAGGTGTCGAGTAGAATGTTGCCGGCCTTGACGTCGCGGTGAATGTGGCCGTGGCGGTGAAGGTAGTGGAGGGCCTTGAGAGTCTCCTTGAGGATGGATCCGATAGCGTCCTCTTGGAAGCCGTGGAAGAAAGCAATCTTGATGAGGTGGAGGCAGGAGCCCTGGTCCATAAAGGGCATGACCACCCAGAGGCTCCGTTCCACCGCGAAGGAGCAGTGGGCCCTCACCACGTTGGGGTGGTCGATGAGGCTCATGGTTTGGGCCTCCCTACGCAGGTCGTCGAGATTGATGTTGCAGCGATCCAGGTCCAGGGACTTGATGGCCACGAGTTGGTTGAAGGGGAGATAGATTGCTCTGTATACCGTGGCGGTGGCGCCATAACCAATTTCTTCTAGAAGCTTGTAGTCCGCGGGGTTCGTAGAGTACCCTCCCATTTTCCAACGAATGATATTCCTTGCTTTGTTCTGTTCTGTTCTGTTCTGTTCCAACAACAACAGTTTCACCGCGATCAGAATCCTTTCTTTGTCTTGTCTGTCTAATGCTAATTCTCGTTCCAGAGTTCAGACTCAGACTCACTACGCCACCCCCCAACTGAACTGATTATGTGTCCCTCTTTCTTCTCTCTTTCGACACTTGGAATGTTATGTATTTATCGTTACGTATTACTTATCTGCTCTAGTAGTTGATGAAAAATACCCGGTAATAATAGAAGGATTAATTATAAATTATTTTAAATATTTTAATTTGATTTTTAAATTTAAAATAAATAAATAAATTTAATTCTCAAATTCTTAAAAATAAATATTTTTAATTTTCTAAAAATTTTAATTTGATCCTCAAGTTTTCAAAAATAAATTAATTTGATTCTGAAATTCTTTAAAATAACTCTCAATTTTTTAAGAATCTAAAGATTAAATTAATTTATTTTTAAAAAGTTAACAATCCAATTAAATATCTTAAAAATTTAAAAATTAAAAATCAAATTCATAAATAAGTCATAATAAAATCATATCTGCTTCCTCACCTGCCCTTGTCTCTCTCACGCTCACCAACCAACCATGAACCGATTGTTGGGTACTTGTCACCAAACACCAGTATCAATTCCAAACTAGAAATTAACAAAACGAAGAGTCGCTCGCGGTCCAAAAGTGTTGTCACTGAAAGGTGAATTCAGTAATCACCAAGGACTAAAAATTGAGAGTTTATATATATATATATATATATATATATATATATATATATATATATATATATATATATTGATTAAAGATTTAATGTTATATAATTTTTTTTAAAAATTATATAATTTTTTGATATTAAATCTTAATTTTTCATTTATGATTATATAGTATAATTTAATTATTTTATTCTTATATAAGATATTTTTTTTCATTACATATATCATCTATTTATATATTTTATCGTTATACAAATAAAATTTAATCATTTCACTTTTATATAAAATATTTTTTCTATATGTGTAAAATCTGAAATGATATAAGATAATACCACTAAGTCAAAATTAAGTGAAATCTCCTAATTTAGTGTCATCAAGTCACTTCAGTCATTTAAATTAGTGGCACTATTTAAAATTGTGCCACTAGCCAGAGATGAGTTTAATGGTAGTCACCCAATTCCTTAAATAACCTGATATGCTAAATACTTCTAAGACCACACTAGAGTGATATTAAGATAGCAAAAATAACCCAATTTGGTCAAATTCCCACTCATTGCTTGCATTTCTTCTACTTCATATTTATTCATTACTTTTTACTGTCATTTTATATTATGTTTTTATGGTTTCATAGAATATTATAGAAATTTTTAGATTTGCTTGATACATTAAAAGTCGTTGACATTTTGTATTCTCTCTTGAATTTTTGGCTTTAGTACAGAAATATAAGTTTTTTTAAGGAGGTGAGGATGTGCGATTTTAAAAGAAAATTTGAATTTATTTGTTGGTAATAGAAAAGTATGATTGTTATTCTTTAATTTTTTTATAATAAATATTATTCAAAAGAATTTTTTGTTTTAATTTATATTATAAGTTTATTTTAGAACATTATGTTCATGGTATTAAAATGGATCAATTTTACTACTTTCATACATTTGATAATATTATATTAATTGTATTGGATATTTGAAAGAATCATGATATAAAATAGTACTTTTAAGTAAGTGTAATTTCTCCTAAACAATAAAATATATTCACATGAGGCGGAACATATTTACGGGTATGAAAAAAATTTAAATGGATAACCCGTTGGTCCGAATCGAACTTTCATGAACATATTGGATTGGGTTGGGTTTCAAAAAAAAATTGAAAACAGAACCGATCAAATTTGATTGGATTGAGTCTAAAATTTGGTCAAAATCGAACCGAATCGATCCGCGAACACCTCTAATTCTAAGTTTTCAAATGAGAACAATTAAAGTTAGGTATTAATTAAAGTAATTAAATTGTTTAATTACCACAATTTGAATTAAATTATCATTTTTCTTTAGTTAAAGTAATTAAATTACCATGATTTGAATATTAACGTTATATAAAAAATTAGTATTCATTAAAATAATTTAACTTATACTGAATACTGAAATGAATAAAATCATTTTATATAATTTGAATGTTAATAAAAATGACTATTAATTAAAATAATTATTTATATTTTTCATTCAAATTTAATTATACTGAATATCCATGATTTAAATATTTATGAAATGGAAGGATGTAACAAAGTTAAACATATAAAAATTGTGTTGATAAATTGCAGTAAAAAAACATTGTACTCATACATTTGTAATGAAGAAATAAGACATATATGTTTTCTATAAAAATTAATCCCAAATTAAAGGTTTAGGATTAGTTTTTTAGTTCATCGTAATAGTATTTAAATACAATTTTTCGTAATTATATTTATAAAAATTATATTC
>PYAF01006222.1:330655-343803 GCA_007407185.1 Glycine tomentella | reverse complement strand
TACCCATTCTGAGGGATTATATTCTTTTGTAGCACCGTGTGTGGTGTGAACTGGAGATGTATATTTTGTACAGAACTTTGATGATATGTATATGATACCTTCCCTGAGTACATGTGTATGTTTATTTTGTTGTTACTCTGCCTAAAGATCTGTTATCTGTCTTATTATGTTGATTTTGATAAACTGGATCAGCAGGGGCATAATTTTATGGTTCTGTTATGTAATTCCATACATAATGTATCAAGAAAACGATCCTATATTTTCGCTGAACTGATTAATTGATATTTTATACGCTAATCTGATATTATTAATGATAACACGTCGGAGGCCTACGAGGTGTTACAGCTGGTCTGTGAAGGATTCAAAACAGTACAACGAGCTTCACATCAATGACCTTCAAATGAAATACGTGCATGGAGGCTTCAAAACTGAGGTACGAGAAGGATTCAAAACGGGTTTATGGAGATTTTAGAACGAGTGCATTGAGGCATCACAACGGTGCGTCAATTCATGTAGGAAGGCTGCATCGAGGGAAGGAAGGTTGTAATTTAGCGAAAGGAAAGGAAAAGAAAAAGGGAGTGATTGGCGATGCAAAAAGGTGCGAAAGGATTCAAGTCGAAATCGAAGATGTGGAGGTTATGTGAGGCAAAGATGGAGTTCATGATGATAATAATCATAATTTGTAGAGGAATCGGAGAAGGTGAAAGTTAAGGAGGAGAAATTAAAATGGAATATAGGTACTGCTACGGGAAGAAAAAAAAAGATGTACTTTTGTGAATGTGAAGAAGAAAGACACTCTTGTGACAGCGGAAGATACTTTTGTTCATGGAGGATGCCATGGCTCTATTTCATATAGGGAACCATAGCTCTGATATCATGTCAATAATCATATACAGATAAATTGGAATAATAATTCCTTATTCATTCATTCATTCACTCATTCATCTCATTCATTCACTCTTTTTCTCTTCACCTCTTAAATGAGGTATATTTATACAAATAATTTTAACAATTTGAGCATAATATTAGGAAACAATAATTCAAATTAGGAAAGAATAATTCAAACTTATTATTATCTAGGCTATTTTAACAACCTATTCTTATCTAAGAGAAACAATAATTCAAATTCAAATTCTATCTTCAACAGTTTTCATAAACAAAAGTTTGATATAGAATCAACCATTCTTTACAACACCCAGAGAGTGGATTTATAGTAAGGTTCTTATTTCTCACTAATACTTTGTATTCAACAAAGGATGGACTCTCTTAGGCTCAGTGGGTTTCTCAACAATTGTTCTTTCTCTCATTTCTTGATTCACGACTCTTATACGTTCCTCAATTTTCTTCAATCTTTGATGCCATATTTATAGGTAGAGAGACGCTTGTAATTGCAAATAATATCTTCGGAGTAGAATGTTATGACTGTTGTGCAGATTGATCTTTGTTTCTTGAATTAAGCGAATATTGCACGTTTCTGTTTGATAAGATCATGACTTTCCATATCTGTCATTCATAACTCAATATGACTATTAAACACATAAAAGGAAATAAAAGATAGTTTCACAAATATGTTCCTTTTAAACAAAAATCATATAAACTGAATAAATTGATAATTCAAATAAAGTGCTTATTCCATACGTTGTTTGGATGGATTGGACGAGTACTTCATGCTTCTAGTAAGAGAGTTATCCAGCAATGGATAGGTCTCTCTTGGTGCTGCTTCCAATCATTAAACCTATTGACTTATATGCAACAAAGTGGTTAACATAATGAAGAAAGTTTAAGTGTTATCACTAGGTGAAGAAGGACACCTCAAAAGAAATTGTAAAGCTCAAGAAAACAAGGAGAAGAAAGATTGGAGGAACCAAAGGTCCAATGAAGATGAAAATACCACTACCCTTGTAATTGATGGGGAAGTGGTGTTGCTCTCTGTAGAAAAAGAAGAGTGTCATGTTGCAGATTCATGTGTTGAATGGTCATTGACTCAACAACATCATATCATGCCACTTCCAACAAGGAATTCTTTACTATGTATAAAGCAAGAGACTTTGGAAAAGTAAAGATGGGTGATGCATAAAATATGTACGTACAATAGTAACAATGGACAAAAAGTATGAATATCGAATCCTAGAGACCAGTTGTGTTCCCTAATAGATAAAATTATTAAACTGAATAGTTGGAAGAATTATTAAAAGGAAATAATTTTTTTGTGATTTTAGTTTTTAAAAGAAAGTAAGTAAAATAAAGCAAAGTAAACAAAAAATTTGAGTAATATTATAAGCGACGGGGGATTATGATTCATTAGTACCAATTTTCCCCCAACCTTGTTCCTATGAAATTCTTACCCCTAGTTAATGACCAATTCCCAAAGTCACCTAAAGCCTTTGATCTGGGTCAATAGATGTCTTTTCCTTAAATCAATATTCCAATGATCATGAATATGTCAATTTAAGTCAAATGATAGAATGAATTCTAGGGATGAATAATTTAGATATAAACTAATTTATTGGAGATTACTCAAACAGTTTGATCATGTAATTTGGTATAAAACATTCACTACCTAGATCTACCAAATACACACGGATGATCACCACTAGATATTTGATTAAGTTAAGATTGATCGAGTCTTAATTGACAACAAAAATAAGGTAGAGAATTAATTAACATAAAACATCGAGGAATTTCATTAAGAACAAGGAAGGAATACAATTGGATAGTTACATCATAACCCCTAGACTAGGAGAGACTTCCCACTCATATTCAAAGCAAAACTAGAAAACCTAGAAAAAATTAGCATAGACATACCATTAAGGAAGGAACAATGATTATGATTTGTTTTCACGGTGTTGTCCACATGATAAACATCAAATTTACCAAATTTTCATATGCATTTTGTGACGTCTATTTGACATTTTAATTAACTTTAGGTCTTGTTTTGAATCACATTAGCTTTAAATTCATTTTTTACTTTGTCTTAGGTAGAATTTTATGTTTTAGTTATTTTTAATGAATTTTTGATAGTTTTTCAGAAAAAACAAGTCATTTTAGCAAGAGCTCTAGAAGCCCAAAATCAGTAGAAAGTTTTGGAAGGAGAAATTGCAGAAATTGAAGATAAAAGCTAGAAAATCAAGAGCAAGATATTTTTCAAGGTTAAATTAGCTGAAGAAGATAATTAATTGAATTAATTAGAGATCTTATTTGTTTGTAATTTTTTGTGATTATCTCCTTAATTAAACCTAACCACAATTCTATAAATAGGAGTCTAGGAATTCATTGTAACGGTGTAGAAGTCTCAAGTAGTTCTTAGAATTACATCTTAGACTTCCACCTAGTAGATGCCTCCATTATTCCATTAGACACTCTAGATTTCATTGTATTATTTTTATGAGTGTAACTCCTTCTACCTAGGAGAGGAAAGGATGAAACTTGTTTCGCTTTAATTCTATCAATTCAATACGTCATCCTGAGTTACTTAATGTTTTTATTTGATTGGTCATCTTATAGATGAATTCAGGAATTGACTTGTGTTTTGGTGAGCCTTTTTGAAACTCGAACATGAATCAAGTACTTAATTAGGATTATCTTTAGGGATAGAATAATCTTGGTTAAGTCTCAATAATTCTTGACCATTAACGTTGATTACTTGTGTCGGTATGTCCAAGGGATTGGGTATCAAGCAAGTAGTTTAGAATCTTCGACCATGCGAGAGTTGTGGTAGAATACATTAGTGAATTAGGGATGAGTAAGAGAGATGAGTAGAGAATTGTGAAGTTACAGTGAATCGAACAAATTCCAAGTCCAAACCTAGACATTCATTCATCAAGATCGACATCACCATCCAAGTCTAGTATTTCAATATTTACTTAATTATTTTATTGTGATTTAATTTTTATTACAATTTATTTTATGTTATTTATTTCATGAAAATCAAAAAACAAAAATACAAAAACCTACTTCTTAGTTAAATAATTACATGACATCCCCCCTTTATTCCTTTGGGAAACGACCTGAACAATAGTTCAATTACTACATCATGATTGATTTACACTTGACCTATAAGTTGAATCTAACGTGAAATAAAACTCTAACACCACGCGTCATAAACGCTCAAAACACTCTCAAAACTCTAAAAAACATAAAATAGGTAAAGAATTTCAAATGTATAAATTATAGACTCCACAATCTTATTTATAAACTTGTTAAATGATTTTGGCAAGCATACCAAGTTATCGTAATAGATAGTGGTAAGTGGGACGTCGTATCCACAAAGATTGGTAGATAAACTAATTACAAATGTTCAAAAGTTCATTTTGCAAGTTTTCATAACGGAAACGATTAATAGCAATATTTAAGAACAAGTAAACAAAGTGAACAAGTTGCGCAAGTGATAAATCAATGGAATGAAGCATTGGGACCAGATTTCACCTATCTAACAATCTTAAAATCTTTAGATTACATATACATGATTGCTATATATTCAATGTTATTGGATTCATTGGTTCATTTCATGTTAATTCCTTAACTATGAAAATTCTAAGGATTTCAATATCAACAATCAATTCCTTGATCATTAACTCAAAACCCTTGCATTAAAATCAAGAATCTTAACAACCAACAGTTCTAACTCTATTCTTAGCAATTATAACCATTGGGTGGCTTGATTTAGATCTGTAACGGCCCGCCTCGTCGCTACGATATCACAACTCTAAACGTGAAAATTTCAATTATTAATAAAATTCCATTAATTTAATTATGAAAATTAGGATAAATTTTTTTCGTGATAATACATTCATAAAAAACGCACACATCTGTAAATAAATACATAAATATATGAAACATATACATATTATTCCTATGTCAAAACATAACTTAGTTTTTACATATATATATATATATATATATATAGACTTGAGATTACACGTCTGATCAAAGAGAAACAAGGAACCAACTAAGAAAGAGTTGATGACAAAACACAACTCTCTCCCAAAATATATTCCAATGTTGTCACATTGACTTGGCGGCTTCAACAAAAGAAATCTCTCTCCTATATCACCTATTGTCGATCATCTGCTCCCACGAACAAAGGTTCGTGATCATCACACCTACTAACCACACGATACAAAAATTGCAAGGGTGAGTTTATTAAACAAAACCAGCAAGCATCAAATAACAATAATTAGAAAGGAAACAACAATAACCACTACAAACATTCGCAATAATCCATCAGTTCAATACACACTCAACAAATTAATCATCCACTTCATTTCACAAATCAAAACAATCATGCTCAGAATGATGCATGCACCTGACTCAACTCTCAGAATGCAATGTGGTACCATCCTCATGGAAATAGCCTCTCTTAGGAAAATGATGCAATAGCTCGTCGAGGTCACCCTGTCGTGAACTGGTCGCTCCCCCCCATGGTGATCAACCCTAAGTCTCAAGGGAATTCAAAACAGAGTGATATGCCCCCTAGTACCCCCGGTACTTACTACCACCATTCTATTTTCATCCATGCAATCATGAAGTATGAAATATGGACACCATCAATGCACTGACCATGGATAGGGACCAAAATTTTAAACAATCCTTTTCTCTCTTGGGATGCTTAAAATTCATAAACTCTTCCTCGCAAGGATATCCAGTTATGCACCCCTATGCACATACACAACATCACCGATGCACTGACTGTGGCTAGGAACACATCCTTTCTCGCAAAGATAACCAACCGATCAATGCACCTCACATGGACATACACCGCATATAACCATGGGCACCATCAATGCATGACCTCGCTTGTAACAAATCCTTCCCCGCAAGGATAACCAATCATGCACCCCCATGGATATCTATGTATATCCACATCACACAATAACATTGTTCACATCAATATTATTTCTCATCAATGTTATTTTCAATATGAACATAAACATCACATCATCTCAATATCATCATCATATATATCAAACTCATCTCATTTCAACATCATCGACTACATCAACATTATCTCATTTGAACATCGTCAACCACATCATCATTATCTCATTTCAACATTATCATCACAAACATCAATATCATCTCATTTCAACATTATCATCATAAACATCAATAATAAATTCATTGCATCCAATTAATTAAAAATATTGTTTGTTCTTGAAAACAAGCATACATAGGAGCAAACACACATCAATCATAAATACATCGCATTCCATTAGTTAAAAACTTAGTTTTTCTTGAAAAACCAGCACACAACAGGGACATACAGTTATCTCCGTAGTTGGGCTCTCTGGCCCCCAACTATGGTGTCAAAACTGTAACCAAAGAATAAACTCCCTTTACCTATCTCTATCCCTTTGATATCTCCTTGTAGCGTCATTTTGAGCTCTCTTAAGTTCATGTGCTTTGGTCCAAACGCAGAGTTCTATATACTAAATCGAAGATAATTTAATATAGATTTCTTACCATATATGATTCAGTTCTTCCTATAATTTGTGATAATGTACAAGTTATTAAATTCTCATCTTTTAGTATGTTAAACTAGACTTCCTAAACTTTCTAACGGGGCATCACATGTCTCATTTGGAGTTATAAAGCTCTAGGTAAAATATTTTAAAAACAAAACTCCACATCTGCCAACAGGCTCAAAATGGAACACTAACATCCTTTCTTGTTTTCGCGACTGCGAGCAGTACACAATCTAGATCTTGCTTAATTTTTTATATGTTAGATTTAACATCTAGTTCTTTAATTTCATGTATCGTAAGCTTAATTTGAGTAAGAAATGAGAAAGATATAAATTTTTAAAAACAGATGGCAGTAGTTGTTTACGTGTGGACAGTTTCGGGTAGCTTGTGTTCAAATAAATCCTAGGCACAATTTACTACTCAATTTGATCTCATATTTTAGGACAACATATAGGACATCCTAAGCTTTAAAATGAGTAGTCAAACACCTCATTTGGTTAAGTACAGAGGGAAACAAAATTTTAAAAATAGTCCAAAAATTCAGCTTAAAACCATATGAATTTCAATCACCAATACTCACCACAATATTTGGCTAGAATGATTCAAGAGCTTGAGGAGTAAAATTGCCATCTTCTAATATAATATTTTGGATGAAAAAAATGATAGGTAATTTGGTGAAGGGGCCTACAGTTCGAGTGAGAAGAAGAGAAGAGAAAATAAAGCAATAGTGAAGAGAGGAAAAGAAGCAAGTGGCCATGGTTTTGAATGAGGCCTTGCATGTGTAGATTTTACATTTCAAAGGGAGTATTTATAGTAGAAGAATTAGTTAGGATGTAAAGGAATTGGTTAAGATGTAATCTAGTTAGGCCTTAGTTTGGTTCTAATGTAACTAAGTCATCATGCCATGAAGATATTTTAATCCTATGCATTAAATGCATGCGTACTATGCAAAAATCAAAGGTTCCTTCATAATTGCTAGGTGTTCACATCGAAGCTTGCTAAGGAGGCTGGTTTCTTTTGGTTTACTCACACAAGGCATGACTTTCAGCTTTGGTTCCATGCCATCACTACTGCACCTTTAATTTAGTGTTTATTCTCTTTATTATTGACCAAAGTGCACGTGGAAAGCTAGCCTTAAGGAGCTTGTTCTCTTTTTCTCTCATTCATATAATGCATAGCTTTATCTTGTTGGTATCTCTTGCATACACTCACACTGCCATACTTCAATTTTAGCATATCATTATGGTTTTTACTCAAAATCACGTATTCACTCACATGTGGCTGCACCTAGTTTCAATGTTTATACTACTTGTACTTCATGTGTTTTCCAATAAATGTGATAGCTACTAAGGTGTTATTACCAATTAATATGCTAGCTACTTATGTACCATACATCTAAAATCTCAAGCTTTTGCCCAACATCCTATACAGCTAGAATTGGTTTCTTTCTTTAAGTTAAATAATCATGATAAAATACATTCTAAACACGTCTAAACTTGTCACTTGGATCCTTTTGCTTCTATCCTATCTTTCTTGTAAAATCATCACAGATGTTTCTCATGTGATAATTTTCCTCATCATATCATCACATGGTCTAAAACTATAGTTCATGATAGTTTTAGATATTCATGCAATTTTCCTTCATTTTTACTGTAAGGTTTATTTGCTTGCATTTTATTATATTAAGTAGTAAAATTTAGAATCATAAATTTTCGGTCAATAGGTACTTCTAATTTTCTTGTGATGTTTGTTTGTTACTAAGGATATTTTGATAATTTGTCATTCAAGGGGTATTTTTGTAATTTCTTCAAGTTTCCACAAAATATCTAAGGCAAAATATCTAAGGGTATTTTGGTAATTTTAACTTCAAGGGTATTATGGTAATTTATCACTCACTCTAGGGGTAATGATTGTAATTTCCACTTCAAAATATCTAAGGACATGTTTGTAATTTTCACTTTAAGGGAAAGGGTAATATGATCATTTTTCTTCAAGCATTTTTGTAATATCTCTAATTATCTCTAATTGACATTTCACACAAATAATTCAAACATAGACCAAACAAACTTCACATAACCTAACATTCACATCAAGTAGTTGCATAAGGATAATTCACACAATATTTCAACCAATCCAAATGAATAAAGTAATTAAATAATACAAGAAATACATGAACCATATATTTTCAGTTATCAAAATTTCAAGGTGTTACAAGATCTGCATTTGGATAATAGTTCCTAGTTATAATGCAAACCTTGTATCATGAAATGAGAGATCAATTCATCTCAAGCATTAAATTCAAAATCAAATCACTAACATTGAATTATTGAAAATCATATATATACATATATATATATATATATAATATCAGAAAAATTACACAAGAGTATGACAAATTACATCCAACTCAATAGCAAGAGGATTAGTTACTCAATGATGAGAGCGATCCTATAAAATGAATGAATGAGAGAAAGGCTTGGAAAATGATCGTCCATCCCTAGATTCTTTATCCTTGCACTTTCTTCTGTGAATTTCTTTGTTCTTCAAGCTCTCTTTTTCTCTCCTTTATTCTCTCCTCCTTTTCTCTCTCCTTTTTCTATTTGTATCAAGTAAAAGAGGTGCAAAAACGAGGCAATCTGCTCAGCATACCAAAATTTCGCTCAACGGAACAACATTCTTCAGCATGAAGGAGACTTTATTTTGTTGAGCTAAATTATATTTAGCTCAACAAATTCATTATCTTCACTTCCTCCCATTCTGCCTCCAATCCGCTGAGCTAAATTGCATTTCACTCAATTGATTCAACCTGGATGAGTTGCCCTATTTTCTTCCCTTTTCTGCCTTATTCCACTGAGCTAAATTGCATTTCAATCAACGAATTCAACCTGGATGAGTTCCCATATAGTTCTATTCTGCTGAGCTAAATTTGATTAGCTTAGTAGATTTCATCTAGAGTTAGCACTTCTATCTTTCCTACATCCAAAAACAGAGGTTTCTCATAAAAATGCTTGTCAACTCTTCCACATACATAAATACTTAAAAATACCTATTTGTGGGGATTTTTACAAGCATATTCTTCTAAAATTCAAGCAAATAAATGTCATGAATGAAGTATTAACACGTAAATTGACACTTATCAAAACTCCTAAAGAGAGTTTCCTTAATTAGGCACATTACACTTGTGGTCAAATCCACCACCACCATGGTCAGAGTTATGATGACATTGAAGCCTGAGACATTTTGGATGCATGATAGTCCATCTGAGATGACCACAGTCATGGAAAAGTTTATCACGACCATTGTCAGAAGTTGAAGGCACGAAAGGCTTGAGACGTTGTCAATCTGCCACGACCCTTATGAACTTACCATGACCGTGGTGATATTTACCACAACCATTATTGAAAATTATATTGTTGAGGCCTTGAGACATTGTTATTTGGTCGTGACCCTCTTTATGAAATTGACCATGGTCCTTCTGTAGTTGATCACAACCATGGTCAATGTACCACGACTGTTATCAAATGAAAATATCATCAAATCTTCATGAAATTATGCATTTTCAAACTTCTGCAAGGTAAAAACTAATGTCCAAGTGTGAGTTTTTCCAAGAAAATGCATGAAATAGCACGGAAAACCACATAAAATATCGCTCAAATTATGGTTTATCAATGGGCAATAGTAGCATTGTAAACATTGTTGTAAGTGGTCATATGTTCATTCAAACCAATATTGGCTGCACACTATCACACACTATCACTAAAGGACGTGAGGCTTGTGCCAGATTTGCATTTGAATATGATTTTTGTGCATGCTCTAGATTTAGCCAGATATTGCAACAACTTTGGTGATGGAAAGTGGAAGCTTTCCAAAGGTTCATTAAAGGTTGCGAAAGGCACAATGCATTCAATGCTATGCAAAACTCCAGTCAATATAATTAGAGATGGATTGAATGCAGTTGAGGATGATGCTTTGCCAAATGTGTGGCATAGAAGACTGGCTCACTTAAGTGAAAAAGGATTTCAAATTTTGTCAAGGAAGTCTCTCATTCCATCTAACAAAGGTGCAAAATTGAATCCTTGTGATTATCATTTATTTGGCAAGCATCATAGAGGATCTTTCAAGAAAACTTCAAATTTGAATGAAAATGTTCTAGATATGGTTTATTCTAATGTGTTAGACCCATGGAAGTGGAGACTCTTGGTGGTAGCAGATATTTTGTGACGTTTATTGATGATGTTTTCACGAAAAGTGTGGGTGTAGTTCTTAAGAACAAAAAGGACCAGGTTTTTCAATACTTCAAAAGGTTTCACGCAATGGTGGAGAGAGTAGTTGGTAAACATTTGAAGTGTCTTCATACAAATAATGGGGGTGAATATAGATCCCATGAATTTAAGAATTATTGTTTTGAGCATGACATTAGACATAAGAAGATGGTACCTGGAACCCCACAACATAATGGTGTGGTCAGAAGAATCAACAAAACCATTATGGAGAAAGTCAGATGTATGCTCAAAATGGCTAAATTGCCTAATCCATTTTGGGGTGAAGTTGTTCAAACCACATGCTACCTAATTAATAGATCTTCATTTGTTCCTTTGGGCTTTGATATCCATCCTTGAAATTAAGATTATGGTCTGGTCGTGATATCAATTACTATTTGAAGGTGTTTGGATGCAATGTTTTTGTTCATGTAAGTAAGCAGCAGAGAGAAAAATTGATAATAAAACCATTCCTTGTATAGTTTTGGGCTATAGAGATAAGGAATTCAACTTGAGGTTATGAGTTCCAATAAAGAGAAGAGTTGTCAAAAGCAAAGATGTAGTGTTTCATGAGCAAGAAACTATGTCAGATTCTAATGCATAAAAAACCATTGAACAAGGTGGTAAGGTTGATCTTACACTAGTCACCCCTATTAGAAGAATTGTCACATAAGGGGGAGAGCTTGACGATGAAGTTAGAGTTAGTGATGAGCCAACAAAAGAAGATGGTGACGATGAAGGTGTTAAGCTGGAAAAGCAGCTACCGCTCAGGAGATCAAATAGAGAGCGTCAACCATCTAGAAGACACCCTAGTTTGGAGTACATCCCCATCACTAATGAGGGAGAGTTAGGAAGTTTTGAAGAAGTTGAAACTCATAAGGATAAAGTCTAATGAAGGAAAGTGATGCAAGAAAAGATAGATTCCTTGTAGAAAAATGATACTTATGAGCTTGTGAAACTTCCTAAAGGCAGAAAATCCTTTAAGAATAAGTGTGTTTTCAAGCTTAATAACGATGGTCAAAAACTAGTGAGCTATAAAACTCGCTTAATCATAAAAGGTTTTGGGCAAAAACGAGGAATAGACTTTGATTGAATTTTTTCTCTAGTTGTGAAAATGAGTTCAATTTGAGTTTTACTCGGATTGGTTGCTAGCTTGGATTTGGAGCTTGAACAAGTGGATGTAAAGACTGCATTTCTTCATGGAGATTTTGATGAAGAGATCTACATGGATCAATCAGAAGGATTTGAGGAGACTAGAAAGGAGAATGTGGTTTGCAGATTGAAGAAGAGTTTGTATGGATTGAAGCAGGCTCCAAGACAGTGGTATATGAAATTTGACTCATTCATGACAAGTCATGGATATATCAGGACTGATACAAATCATCGTGTATATGTCAAAATATTTCTAGGTAACAAATTTATCATTCTCTTGTATATAAATGATATGTTGATAGTGGGACAAGATAAGATGATTGATGATTTGGAGAAGAAGTTGTCAAATTCCTTTGATATGAAAAATCTAGGTCCTACAAAGAAAATTTTGGGTATACAGATTTTGCGAGCCCGAAAAGCTAGAAAGCTATGGTTATCACAACAACAGTATGTGGAACGGGTCCTAGAAAGATTCATTATGAAGATTGCCAAGCCAATTAGCACACCACTGACCAATCCTTTGAAACTCAACAAAATAAGTTGTCCTGCTAGTTTAGATGAAAAAGAAGCTATGGCTACTATACCATACTCCTCAATAGTTGAGAGTTTGATGTATGCAATGGTCTACACAAGGCTAGATATTGCTCATGAGGTCGGAGTGGTTAGCAAGTTTCTCTCTAATCCTGGTAAAGACCACTGGGAAGCTGTGAAGTGGATCTTGAGGTATATGAAAGGAACTAGTAGTAAGTGCTTATGCTTTGGAGGAGTTAGACCAACTTTGGAAGGCTATACAAATGCAGATATGGCAAATGGCAAATGACCTGGATAGTAGAAAATCTAGTTTATGAATTCTGTTCACTTTTGCAGGGGGGTTGTATCTTCACAATCTAAATTGCATAAGTGTGTAGCCTTATCAACTATTGAAGCAGAATTTGTTGTTATGACTAAAGCAGGAAAATAAATAATTTGGTCAGAGATATTTCTTCAACAGTTGAGAATGAAACAAGAAAGGTATATGATTCACTGTTATAGTAAAATTGCTTTGGATTTAAGGGGGGAGAGTTGTAACACCCCCTTAGAAACACGCATTCTTAGATAAATGACATAAATGCCCTTGGATATTTTTGGAAATGACCAAAATGTCCCTGAACAATTTCATAAATGACAAATAGGTCCCTAGGGTAAATGACTAAAATGCCCCGAACATTTGCCCAAATGACCAACATATCCTTATAGCTCTGATAAGGTCATATAAGCTCTAGTAAGGTCCTGG
>PYAF01006222.1:279678-293723 GCA_007407185.1 Glycine tomentella | reverse complement strand
AAGATGATGAATCAGCCATGTATGACTATCTTAATATAAATTAAACAATATAAAAATTAATAATTTAATAACTTCAAATTAAATTACATTACATATAAATAACCTAAATAATTACAAATTATATTTAAAACCTAAACCCTAAACAATAGACAACTACATATGTAGGGAATTATTTAGGTTTAAGTTATTGAAAATATCCAGTACACTCCATGTAAGAACCTTTCCTACATATCATGCATAAATTGACTAACAACTACATATGTAGGGAATTATTTAGGTTTAAGTCACTACTTAAACATTTATTTCTCACTCAAATCATCCCCAGTTCCCTAGGATAATAATATCATCTACATATGTAGGGAAATCACCTAAAATCCTAAACCCTAAACTAACCCTAAAAACTAAACACTAATCCCTAACCTTAACCCTAAACTGAACTAATCAAATTTAGTAAAATAATTTTAATTTAATAACTAAACCCTAAACCCTAAAACACTAAGCCCTAAACCCTAAACTATAAACTAAACCCTAATCACAAAACCCTAATCCCTAACCCTTAAACCCTAAACACTAAGTAAATTTAGTAAAATAATTTTAATTTAACAATTAACCCCTAAACCCTAAACCCTAATATCCTAAACCATAAACTAAATCCTAATCACTAAACCCTAAACCCTAAACCCTAAAAACTAAACCCTAATCCTTATCCTTAACCCTACCTTGAACTAAGTAAATTTAGTAAAATAATTTTAATTTAACAACTAAACCCTAAACCCTAAACACTAAATCCTAAAGCCTAAAATCCTAAAATCCTAAACCCTAAAATAAACCCTAAAAACTAAACCCTAATCCCTAACCTTAACCCTACCTTGAACTAATTAAATTTAGTAAAATAATTTTAATTTAACAACTAAACCCTAATGCATTGTTTTGGTTAAAACCCCAAGGTAAATTTCCTTTTACATGATATTATTGCTATTGTTCTATTACTAGCCAATTGAAATTTGAAAGGTAATTATAAATATGCAAATTCCTGTTTGTTTCATCACACGATTCACTAATGAAAAATATCTTATGGTTTCATTTTCAGGCCTTCTTCTCTGCTAATGCTGCAACTCAGGCTTCAAGGAAGTCCTCTCCAAGAGTGACCAACGAGGCTGTTCAGAAGGTTGTGGGTGCTTATTTCAACTTCCCTTTTTGTTAACTTGGATATGTTGTAAAATTTATTATGCTATTACTCATGGCTTCTATTCTTTCCTCTCAGGTTGCCATATTGAAGAGTCATGGCTAGCATTTGCTACCCAAAAAATTGTTAAAGTTAACGCATTGGCTAAGGCATTGTTTGGCAACAAGGATGAGGTAATATAATTTGATTATATTTGTTTCTTGAAAAAACAATGCACCATGTTATGAAGTTAAAATAAGAAGTGTAACTGTTTGATTGTACACTGACAAAATAGGAAGAACTGTGAAGTCATTTCTAAATTTAGCAAGAGAACTGTGGCCTGTGTTGAATATGCCTGTTTCAAAGCCTTTTGATTCTTGAATTTTATGGTTCTGGCATTGTAAAAGTATTTTTGTTGATGAACTTGTGTGCTCTAAATTACTATTTTGTATAACTTATTTCAATATTTTGTAGTTTTGTGCATTTACCTTTTTTTGTTGATGAACTTGAGCTAACAATACATTCTCTAACACACTATTTTGAATAACCTCTTAATTCTTATTTAACAAGACTTGCTAATAGTTTTATAGTTTTTAAGAAATTTTAACCAATTGCAAAGTGTATTAGAGAGGAAAATTTATTTTATGGTTGAGATTATAGACACATGGTGATGCTAAACCATACAATGATTTATGTTAGAGAGTGTGTTGCTATAATAACCAAGGCAAAAAAAAAAAAAACGTTAGCGACGTAATTAGTGATGGAATTGGCGACGAAATTAGCGACGGCTAGTTCCTGGCATGAATAGCGCCAGAAGTGCGCCAAAAAGCCAATTTTCTATGGAATCTGGTGCTAATCGCGCCAGAGTGGCGCAGTTAGTGCCAGAAGTGCACTAGAAAGCATATTTTCTCTGGAATCTGGCGCGGTTAGCGCTAGAGTGGCGCGATTAGCGCCAGGACGCGATCTGGGCCACTATAAAAGGCCATTTCACGCATTTTGGGTCCAAAACACTTACCTTCTTCTTCCTCTGAGCGTTTTCCTCCATTGTTGAGCTTGGGCAGCTCCATACCACTCAACCATTGACCAAAAAACTTCATTCCCAACATGAAAGTTGAAGGGAACTACTCAATGAGCTAGATTCAAACATCACTTTTCTCTAAAAACCTTCAAACGGAGATATCGCGTTCTCTAGGGAACTTCACAAAACTTTGATTTTGAGGGGAAATAAGGCATTTTAAGGACATTCAAGCTTGGAGAAGTTGTCCACTAACCTTCCTTGACGATTTAGAGGTAAGAAACTCAAATTCTACCGATTGTTTGAGAATTTGTTCTTGAGGTGAATAGTGACTCATTTGAGTTATAGCTGAAATTAGGCTTGAGTCCTTTGGAAAAATATGCTTAGGAGGTTGTTGTGATGAAGGTTTAGCCTTGAAATGTTAATTTTATGGACTTTGGAATTTGGCTCTGAGAAATGTATGTGTAGGAAGAATGTGGGCTGAATTGATGAGGTTATGGTATGTATGAATAATAGAGCTTTCACAAGATGTGTTTAGAAGATTATATAAACGATGAAAATGTGTTGAAGTAACCGTTTTAGCTACCTTGAAAATTGTTGATATGTAGCTTGAATAGAGTGTTGAACTCTTTGAATTGGCTTATGCAGAGTCTTGGGGAGACTCTAGTGCCTTGGTTAGGCCGAGAAAGATCCTGTTGAGGGTCTATGAGTCGCCCATTAGGTGGTTAGTTCTGATAACTTTAAGATAGAGGAAAAAGAGGTTTAAATGGGAAAGAATAGCGGTCTTTTCATTCTAACGGTTGAGAACCGTTATTGATTGTTTATATGTCTTTATGTAGGGTGTGATACAGAGATTGCTAGTGGTTGTGACCACGAAGCCGGGAGAGCCGGTGTAGCACTGAGAGCAGGTAAGCTCTTTGTTCTTGGGAGTATTTCTCCTTGTTTGTGTTCCACCAGACTCTGAGGGAGTGATGGTTATTGTATGTCATGATGCATATGTATTGAAATTGTGTGTTATTGCTTTTATTGAGAACATGTATATGATGTACATTGTAATGATATGTTGTATGATTGATGAAATTCTCTGGCCAGTAGAATAGATTACTTATGGACTTCCTTTGGAAATGTGCCCTTAAGTGGATGATCTTCCCTCATAAGTGCCATGGATGTCCAAGTAAGTCCTGAGAGAATGTGCCCTTCAGTGGATGATCTTTCTCAGGCATTGGCATGAAGTCCTGAGGGAATGTGCCCTTCAGTGGATGATCTTCCTCAGGCAATGTGTGTAGAGTCATGAGAGAATGTGCCCTTCAGTGGATGATCTTTCTCAGGCAATGATGCAAAAAGTCCTGAGAGAATGTGCCCTTCAGTGGATGATCTTTCTCAGGCAATGTTTTATGTGTATATATTTGTTATATCTGTGTTTCATTCCTGATGTTGGTAGTGCCCAATGGAATGACACCTGTGTTGTGATATACATGTGATATGGATTATGAGAGCCATGATGGCTGGATTGTGTGTGTGATGCCAATTTTAATGCTATGTACCATGGAAGTGAACTAGGGGGAGGAAAGACCTCCAAGAACCCTGAGTTTATTGAGAATTGTATCTCACCCCTTGTGTGGGGATTATATTTTGCAGGTGATGCTCAGCGAGCGGATGGTGGATCCCAGGGCAAGAGGCCCGAGTAGGAATATGGTTCTGTGTGAACCTTAGACATTTTTATTTTGAGAGCATGTTGGCTCATTTCTTTTGTTATGCCTGTATTTGTACCCCTGAGGGGAGGATGCACAGTTAGTGTGCTTTTTGTACATGTTGTATATCTAATAGATGCTGATGTATTGTGAAAGGACAGGGTATATGATACCTTATTTTGTACCGCCATTATTTTGATATATTTATATGGCTTATTTTGGTCATCTAATTGTATGAAGTGTGTAATTACCATACATAATGTAAAGATGTTATTGAGGATGACATTTGATGACGTCATTTTGTTTATTGCTTCCGAATTGATTAGTCTTAATTAATGGCTGCGCTTAATGACCATAAATGAATGTTAATGAACCGGATGCATACGAGTCGTCACAGTTGCTAACACTTCTCATACTTTTTTATTATCTACGAAAGAATGAATTTTTCATTAAGATTTTCCAATGAGATGAACAGTTGAGAACTTTAAAACCTATTTCGGGCAGTGCAATCTACATATCATGCTGCTAGGCTGAGTTACAGAATCAATTACAACAAATATTATGACTGTTTGTTCGCATGCTCACCTTGATTTGTCATGGAGGAGGGTTTCTTTCGTTAGTCACCAATAAACTTTACATCAGTGCTACATAACTTGAATTTGTGTGCTGCACATTGATTGTCCTTAACTATGGCATGTGCTGTCCATGTTTTAAATAGCGGGTAGCGGCCAACCCCAAAAACGCTATAGCGGTATAGCGGGTAGCGGTAAAGCCGCTACTGATAAGTCCATAAGAATAATATAATAAATTATACCACATATATAAATGCTATAAGATAAGAAATCATCCAAAATAGGAGGAAATAAGGAATGAAAAGTATAATACTACATATTCAAAACAAGGATTCAAGGAACATAAAGGAAGCAACATACTAATTTATTGAAAGTAACTAAATTAATAACATTCTAGGAACACAAATGATCCAAGTAGAGTCAAATAGAAATTTTCAATAGCTCTTTCAAAATCAAGAAAGAAAAAAACTAATCAAAATCATCATCAAACATTTCTTGAAAGTCTTCTTCTTGTCCACCCTCGCTTTCTTCACTAGTATCAAGTTTATAGATCTGTTCATCCTCATCTTCTATGTCTTCGTTATCACCTTCTTCAATTTGTTCAACTTCAGCCCTTATTCCACTAGAGCTTGATGGCATAGAAGCAACTTCCTTCCTGAATCTAGTATGCTGCCTAGTGTAAGTTATAGGCTCATTAACTACAGTTACATTAGCAACATCTCCCCAAGTCAAGTTATCATCATAAAAAACGAATTCATTTTCTGCATCTTCACCCATTTCTCCCACCAACCATTCATTACTTTCATCAATGTCTTTTAGGACAATGGGATCAATCAAATCACGACTCTCAAAATGTTCTTTAAGAGCTTGATTATATACTTAATAAAGACTAAGTCTTGCAACCTTTGATGCTCAAGCCTACTTCTCTTCTTAGAATGAATCTAGTTTACAATTTCCAATATAGAATATTAGTTTCACAATCATGATATGAAACTATACAAACAAAAATCATTTAACAAATACTTACATGTTCAAAAGTACTCCAATTATGCTCACATCCCGATGAGCTACAAGTTAAGCCCAACACTCTAACAACAAGGTTTCGCAAATTTGACACATGTGCTCCATATGACTTCCACCATTGAGCTGTAATGCAAATTGCAATAACTTGTTAACATTACAACTTGTTCATTAAAAGCTTAAAGTGATCAAATAAATGTGCTTTTACTTACCAGGAGCGATCTTATTCCTTTGTCTAATTGCTGCATTTATACCAAAAAGGCCTTCTGTACTTCTATATTTTTCCAATTGTCCATGTATCTTGTCCACCTCTTCCTCATTTGCACTTAGCTTGTCAATGCATTTATATAGTCAAACCATCAATTCAGCATCATCATCAATCTTTGGATTGGCATAAAAGTATTCAGGGTTTAGATAATGGCCTGCAACATGTAATGGATGATGAAGTTGGCAGTCCCATCTTCTATCAATAATAGCAAAGACATCCCTGTATTTATCTTCATTTCCATTGAAAGATTTTTTAAATGCTTCCTTGGCCCTATCCATTGCTTCATATATATCCCATTGCGGGCCTTCTTTCATTATCAACAAGTCTAAGCACCCGCACAAGAGGCCCCATAACCTTTAAAGAATAAATAACATCATTCCAAAACGATGACATAAGTACAGTGTTAGTTCCCCTTTTTCCCTTAGGGTCTTTTACTGTATTTGATTTCAGCCAATCATCTAACGTGAATATCTTTCTAAGATTATTTTTTTATTTATGAAGCTTTTGCAATGTGAGGAATGTTGTAGCAAATCTTGTCACTCCATGCCTAACTAATTCAGTCTTGCTTTTATACTTCCTCATTGTGTTCAATGCCAATGTGTGATTATAGATGAACCCAACAAGCTTGATGCCTTTTTGTATTGCTTTTTTAACTCTCTCAATTTTTCCAATATCTTCAAGCATCAAATCCAAACAGTGTGCAGCACATGGAGTCCAAAACAAATGTTCTCTCCTTGCTTGTAACAATTTGCCAACCAATACATAATTTCTTCCATTGTCGGTCACCACCTGAACAATATTTTTCTCCTTGATCTCTTCAAAAAAAGTATCTAAAAGCTCAAATAATTTTACTCCACTCTTGACATAAGAAGAAGCATCAATGCTCTTCACAAACATAGAACCGGAAGGAGAATTCACCAAGAAATTCATCAATGTCCTATTCTTTCTATCAGTCCATCCATCCGACATAATGGAACATCCATAGTTGGCTCTTTGTTCCTTATGATCTTTTAATAAATCCTTGGTGTAATCCAATTCCTTCTTAAGTAGAGGAACTCTACACTCATAATAACTTGGGAGCTTTTGACTTGGACCGTAATTCCCAATTGTTTCAACCATGTACTTGAAGCTTTTTGAACGTACAACATTGAAAGCTATTCCATTCGTACACAAAAATCTTTCAATGTATTGAATAGTTCTAGCCCTTGCTTCTTTATTACAAGCATCATTTATGCTCGTTTGCCTCTTTCCTTTGCCCACTTTAATGCCTGCTTCTGGTTTCTTAAAAAACAGTAAATCTAAGGGGCCTTTAACTCTCTTGGCAGCAGCAGTATTACCAGTAGAGGCTTCACTTGAAGCTGTCTTAGTCCTTTTCCGACTCTTGATGT
The DNA here is from genome assembly GCA_007407185.1 of Glycine tomentella. Classification (NCBI taxonomy): domain Eukaryota; kingdom Viridiplantae; phylum Streptophyta; class Magnoliopsida; order Fabales; family Fabaceae; genus Glycine; species Glycine tomentella. The sequence continues at coordinate 286,604 of PYAF01006222.1, read as the reverse complement.
GTTGAATTTCTTGCACCTCTTCTAACATATCATCATCTTCATGTATATCAACACTATATGCATCCTTTTCAACAAGCTTTTGCATATAAGCATCTTTCAGAGTCTTCTTAATTTCAACTGGGATTTTTTTACAAGGACCCACATCTCCCTTCAACCCAATCTGGTGTCTTTTGGCTCTTGTGATGCCACCCGTTGTAACTTTCCCACAAAAATCACATGTTACATATCTCTTGTTGTTGATATCTTTTAAACTATTCCACTGCCATGCCATGTCAAGATTTTCACCAGTGGGTTTTACCAATCCGCAAGAACCCACTGGATCTGGAATGTTTTGTGATGCCATGAAACCACTGGGGGTTGTTGCTGCTGCGTGAAGGCTAAAAGAAGGAGGAGGAGGCAGAAACAGAGCAGAAAATGAAGAAGACAAAATGAAGAAGACAGAAACTAACCAATTAAAATAGAATGAAGAAAGAAAGGAACCAAACCTATTGTGTGAAGAACGAATGAAGCAACGAAGAGGACAGCAAAGCAACAGAGCAGCGAAGCAACCTTCGTCAGGAGAGAAAGAGGGATGCAAAGCACTGCAGAGGGAGGGAGAAAGAGTGAAGAACGGGATGCAGAGGCCACTTTACAAAGAAAAATAAAGGGTAAAAGTCCAGACTACCCTCACTTATTGCTGGACTTTTACCCTTAACTTTGGTTTAATTTTCAAACCACTGCCCCCGATACAAATTTCCTCTGCAACTGCGTTCTCTTTCTTGTAGTGCCGCTATCACGCCGCACCGTGCTGCCAGCCGCACCTCCGCCACCGGTCGCTACTAGAAACTATCGCGTTGTGGCACGGACGTAACGGCTGGGTGCCGCAACCCGCACCCAGTGCGACATAGCGCGCTAAAGTGCCGCTTTTTAAATCCTAGGTGCTGTCAATGAAACAAAGGACTAAATGCCCACTGTGGTCCTTCTAAAGTTGTTTCATTTCTTTTTGGTATATTTCGTGACGAACCAATTTTTCCAAAAACTTAAGCTGTTACGTCAAGATACGTATATGATTTTTAGATTACAGTTTTAACTAGAGCCATTGTATTTGAAGTACGAATGATTCATAGGTCTATTTACCTTGTATGAAATTCAACTTTTTATTAGAAGAATATATACAAGCAGTGATCAAACTCTAGGCCTCTAGGTAATAGAAGTTTTGATACTATGTTATGAACCAACCATCCTAAAAGTTGAAGTTGTCAGGCAAAGATATGTGAATGGCTCTTATGTTACATCGCTAACACATTATAGACTTGGTAGGACATGTTGAACCTATAACACATGCTCAAGCGGCTACAATATTAACTGATTCACTTTAGTTAATTGAGGGCGAAAAAAAAGAAAAGAAAAGGTTTGGAAGTTGTCTTACAACATTTAGGTTATTTGGTTCCATTACTCTTTCATTGACTAATTGTCAGTTTTAGTACTTGTGATTGATTCTGCAGATGTTAATGATGAGAAATGGTTTGAGCTTGCATCCAATGTCTTTGCCAGGAGGACTAAGACCTATGATAATGCCTCAGACTGGAGTGAATCTTGATGGGAGTAATAGATTTCAGAGTACCCGTGCAATTGCCTCATATTCAAATGATGAAAGCTTGGTGCGGCAAGCCTTAAGTTTTCCAAAGCAATGCAGCATCTCAAATCAGTCTATTGGTGTACCCAATGTGACAAACATAGCAACTTCGGATACCTCATCCACTTTTCATCCCTCTATTAAGGTTTGGTTCAATAGTTCAACCCTTCAATATCATCTTACATAGTTGTCATGATGGAAAAATTATTATGTGATCTAAAGACCATTATGAATCTATAGTTTGACCAATCTTGATATGACACAGCTGAGTTTTTTTTTTTTAAACTCTTATCATAAATTTTAAAACTCAACTACTGGTAGATTATAGCTAGAAAGTTATTCTTTCTTTATTGCCTCTAAGACCCAGCAGCATTTGCAACATATGATCCTGCATTAAGCTAACCATCTAATTTTTGTTTATTTAATTTAAATACCAGTTCCTGATGATAATGAAATAGACTACACCACCAAACCAGAGTTTTATGACCCAGATCTTGATGATAAGGATGACAAGTGGATTGATAAAAAAAGGCATGGACGTGACTCTGATGATGTGCTTAGCTGCCCTGCTTGCTTCACCATCCTCTACCTAGAATGCCAAAGGTTCACACACTTAGGTTATTCCTTTGCTTTTCATGCCCTTATGTATATATGTTTACTTAAACTAACATTTTAATTTTGCATAAGGAATTACTATATTGGTAGACTGAAGAGTCCAAATATTTTTTTTTCATCCAGAGCATTACTTTGGTTACTTGTGTGCGTGAATGGACTAGGAAGGTTCTTTGTATTATATCATAGCTGTTTCTGCCTATATAGCTTTCTTGAGCTAAATATAAGTGTTGAGGCATGGAGTTGAAACCAAGAAAGAATTACATTTAGTTTTCTAAATTGGCATGAGGATGACTTCAGAAGTCAGAATGGTTTTCCAAACCCTTTAAATAAAATAAATTAATGTTGATTTATTTTTGTTCATGGGAATATTTGTTGGTAACTGGTATGACTGAGCTTCTTGCAGGCATGAAAAAATATTTGGGATTGAATTACACGTGGTTGAGTTACAATTTGTTTCTTCATTAATGACAGATAAACTAAGCAACTAGGCATACAATCTGGTACTGAAACATGCCAGTAAGGAGGAAACACACTTGACGAGTACAAATTACAAGAACGTTGAACCCAAAATGAACTCAGGTTGCTTTTGCTCCAGGAATGGGTGTACGTTTCCCAACACAGACATAACCCATATGCATTGTTATAAAATAAAACAAGCTAATAACGCCGATTGAAAAACGTGGATGACAAGCTATATTACAAATTATAGAGGAGTCGCAGTGCATAATTAAGATTACACTGCTTGCCCAAAAATAAAAGGAAAGAGTCGCCTATTCTACAAGACAAATTAATTGGCTAGCTGACAATTTTAAGCAGACTGCTTACTTGCAAACCACATAGCTGCTAACTGGATGTTTGCAATTAATCTTTTTCCTTGCCGTTATTTATATGTTGTGTATAATCCAATTGATGCCAAAATTTAGTTATGATATGTATGGGTTCTATAATAAAAAAATATTGTTTCATCTAATTAACTAACACAAAACTTAAATGTCGACTTTTATTGTCCAAGACTTTTAATTAGCTAAGATAAAACTCTAATTTTATTAATAAAAAAAACAGAATAAAATTTCTAAAGAAACTGTACCTAAATTTAGTTCATATACAAAAAAGTTGCCCCTGTACGGGCATCAATCAGAGATTATCATTCAATGTATCTTCCTGTAAGTTCCAATAATCAGGAATGTAACCATCGTATTTATAGATCAGTTGAAAAGTCTCACGTCTATTTCTAGTACTGAAGTGTAATTTATTTATATACAATTATACATTTACTACATATTCAGTTGAACACACATCAATGAATGAATACCTTTAAACTTGTGGTTTTTGCTCCACATTAAGTTTGAAGTGTATATACAAAAACCTAGCATGGTCGGTCCTGATCAGCCATCCTCCGCGAGGGACCAATTGAAAGCCCTATAACATGATCACAAATGGCACCTATTAAGGCCTAACTGCCACTCTTTCCAAATGGTACACAATTGACAAAAGTGAAATTTCTTTTGGTGCTAGCAAGGTACATAATTGACACAAAATGAATATTTTTTGTCAAGAAAGTGGACGAAAGTGAGCTCTGGAAAGCATATAGCCGAAACCGAGGCAGAGTGCCCAAAGTCCCATATCCATGGCCCGCCTCAGTATTTCCAAATCTGTTTCCAAGTGAAGGCTCGCTTCTTCAAGCTCTGCTGGATTAGTATCAATATCAATAGGAGGAAGCTCTGTTTCCTCTGGAATGTCCTCCAACTTGTTCCTCTTCAATCCCATGTAGTGTTGCTGCTTATGCTTCACAACGTTAACGACTCCATCCAACTCTAGTTCTAACTGTGAGTGCGATGACCAACACATGATGGGCCTGGTTCCTAGATGACGTACTTGTTATTGTTAGGGAGATGAAGGATTACAAGGAAACGGTGCTATTTATTTGTTTGTTTTATATAGTGTCCGTGTCGGCGTGGAAGAGAAATAGCACCAAGTTTTTAAGAGCCCCGCCCATAGAGCTTGAGACTAGAGTCCACGGTTTTGTGTTTTCCTTCCACATCAAGTTGATATTTGCCGCTGGATACCAAGTTGTGATCCACAAAATGACAAACCACCTTTATTTTATTTGAACACTACATATTTTTTTTTTATATATATTTTGAACACTCCATTTTGACCGTGTGATATAGAGTGTGAGAGAATTTTTTATTCCAATATGATTATGCTTTATGTGATTATAGATATATAATATTTTATTTATTTTTGTGTTATGAAAGATTTAACTTAGACATGACCAATGTTTAACAGTGAAATAATAATTGCAATAAAATATATATAATATTGATAATGTAGCTCCTGTGTGTTTAATTTGTTTTAAAAAGAATACTTTTTAATAAAATAAGTAATTTTTAATGTTTGTCTAAACTGCTTTAAGTAGAAGCCAAAATACAACTTTGTTTTCTCTCTTTTTTTCAATCTTGATCTCCTCATTTTAAGGTAGAGACATTTAGTCATTCAATTTTTTAAAATTCATAATTTTTGTTCTATAATATCTCGACGAATTACACTTAAAGAAAGGGATCTAGACATTATGGATGTATAAGAATGCACAATTGATTATGACTTAAATGAATGAATTAGTATGATTATGACTTAAATGAATAAATTAGTATTATTTATACTAACAAGATGCATATATTTTTCAATAATTTATCACTTAAGAACTCTATAATTAAACGTGTTTGACTTAGATTAATTATGCGATGGATGACATTCTATAAAACATATTCAAAATTAAATATTTGATTAAAAATACTATTTTTTTAAAAACTAATGGATTAAATTTCTTTATTTTTAAATAAAGCGACTAAAATTGTAATTTTAGAAGAAAAAAAAAGTTTCTCTTTTAAAGAAAAAAAAAAGACTTCTATCATTTCATTATTAATAAGGAAACATTTGTTTCAAGGTATTATAAGATATTTTCAGAAATGTGGGCGTAAGAATATCATATTCTAATGTTGGTACAAGTTTTAAAAAACATTATCAAAAATACTTGATATCCAGGAATATAAAATCTTCGTATTAACCTTGTTTCACATTCTCATGATTTCCATGGAATGAAAGTTACTTTCTAGATTAAGTACCTCTCTCTACTATATTATTTTACATTCTTTTTCCCGCCAAAAAATATAAATATTGAAATTTAAAAAAAAATTACCAATTTGTTACCGTTTGAAAAGTATTTATGCACCTATAGTAATCAGTCATGTCCCAACAAACGCAACCAAACACGCCTCCACCAAATGTGATTGGAGCTTAGTCACGCCCCAGCCAGACGTGACTCATCAGTCACGTGTCATTTTGAGACATGTTATTTTGCGGCGTGATATATATAAACTTCGGAAGGTCATAACTTTTGACTAGAATGTCCGATTGAGGCGAAATCGGTGGCCACGCGCTCGAAATTGAGAGGAGAAGCCCTGGGCAAGTCCCAAATGGGACTTGGTCAAATTTTTTTTTACCAATTTATTGCAGTTTGAAAAGTATTTCGAAGATTAAATCGTAATTTTGAGATAATTAGAGGCATGGGGCATGTTTGGTTGCGTCCTGCTTGGGCGCGATTGATTACTATAGGTGCGTAAATACTTTTCAAACTACAATAAATTGGTAATTTTTTTTAATTGCAATATTTATATTTTTTTGTCAACTTTTTTCAGTGTTCATTTTTTTAATTAAATAAAACTTATTTACTTTTGCAATTATTAATGTCAACCAAATATGTTCGCATGTTCACACTTCATGGGAATAATATTTCTTGGCATGTTATTCCGGGGAATGTGATTCCCGGAAATGCAATGATATGCCTTGAAACAATACAGCCATACAGGTAGGCATATAATCAAAATGTTGGGAACTAGCATAAAGTTTAGATGCTTAGTGAATCAACATTTTGATTAGTTTTTCACCAAATGAAACGCACCCGAAAGGTGTTGAATAAATAAACTTAATTTTGGATTTAATTGTATTTGGCCCAATTTCTTTAGGAATTATTAAGTGGTCCAAAATCAAGAAAGCCTAGGAAGAAAGCTCAAATTCTAGAAGCTATCTACTCTAGATATTTCCCTAAAAATATCTTGTACCTAGAAATTACCATGAAAAATATCTAGCATCTAGAAACTTACTTTAGAAATATCTAGGCTAGAGAATTCTAGAGAATGATTTCTAGCCATTAGATTAAAGTTGATCCTAGCCATTGGTTAAGGAGGTGCTACTAGTATAAATAGGTGAGGTTTCTACCATTTGTATTAAGCCAAATTGAGTAAAAATTGAGTAGTAATAAAGAGTTCTCTTCCTCCAAATTTCTCTAAACCTTTCCCTTCTAAAATATCCTCCTTCCAACATAGTGGTATCAGAGCCTTAAGATCCTTTCTTCTTAGAGAGATGACAAGTAGCAACATGGTTTCTTTCCAAGTCCCTATGCTCACCAAGAGCAACTATGATAATTGGAGCATCAACATGAAGGCCCTCCTTGGATCACAAGATGTGTGGGAGATGGTAGAGAAAGGTTATGATGAGCCACAAGAAGGGGCTACCCTATCCCAAGCTCAAAGGGATAGCTTGAAGGATTCAAGAAAGAAAGACAAGAAAGCTCTCTATCTCATTTATCAAGGATTGGATGAAGATGCTTTTGAGAAGATCTCGGAGGCAACTACAG
>PYAF01006222.1:264064-279578 GCA_007407185.1 Glycine tomentella | reverse complement strand
GGTTATGATGAGCCACAAGAAGGGGCTACCCTATCCCAAGCTCAAAGGGATAGCTTGAAGGATTCAAGAAAGAAAGACAAGAAAGCTCTCTATCTCATTTATCAAGGATTGGATGAAGATGCTTTTGAGAAGATCTCGGAGGCAACTACAGCGAAGGAAGCATGGGAGAAGCTACAAACCTCCTACAAGGGTGCTGAGCTAGTCAAGAAGGTACGTCTCCAAACTCTAAGGAGTGAGTTTGAAACTTTACACATGAAAGATGCCGAAGGTATCTCCGATTATTTTTCTAGGGTCTTGACAGTGACTAATCAATTAAAAAGAAATGGTGAAAAGTTAGATGATGTAAAAATTATGGAAAAGATTTTACGATCTTTAGATTCGAAATTCGATCACATTGTCACTGTCATAGAAGAAACAAAAGATTTAGGGGCTATGACAATAGAGCAACTCTTGGGCTCTTTACAAGCATATGAGGAGAAGCAGAAAGAAGAAGGCATTTTTATCACTCAAGAAGGGTGTGCAAGAGAGATATTGAAGAAATTCAAGATGAAGGATTGCAAGCCTATCAACACCCCAATAGAATGTGGACTCAAGTTTTCCAAGTATGGTGAAAGAGAATATGTTGATCCTACTTTGTTCAAAAGCTTAGTTGGGAGTTTGCGCTACCTGACATGCACTAGACCAGACATCCTCTATGCTGTTGGATTCATTAGTCGCTTCATGAAGTCTCCAACTACTACACACTTGAAAGCTGCAAAGAGAATTCTTCGCTACATTAAAGGTACTATTGACCTTGGCTTGCTATATTCATCTTCTAATGAATGTAAACTTGCTGGGTATAGTGATAGTGATTGGGCTGGAGACACGGACGATAGAAAAAGCACCACTGGATTTGTGTTCTTCATGGGAGATACTGCTTTCACATGGATGTCGAAGAAACAACCTATTGTCACTCTGTCTACTTGTGAAGCAGAGTATGTTGTAGCTACATCATGTGTCTGCCATGCTATTTGGCTGAGGAACTTGCTTAAAGAGCTGAATATGCAACAAGAGGAGCCAACCAATATTTATGTTGACAATAAATCTACAATAGCATTAGCAAATAATCCAGTCTTCCATGACAGAAGCAAACACATTGACACACGCTACCATTACATAAAGGAGTGCATTGCAAGGAAGGAGGTGCACATAAAGTATGTGAAGTCTCAAGAGCAAGCAGCAGATATCTTCACGAAGCCACTCAAGAATGAAGACTTTGTCAAGATGAGAAGATTGCTTGGAGTTACAAAATCAAGTTTAAGGGGGGGTGTTGAATAAATAAACTTAATTTTGGATTTAATTGTATTTGGCCCAATTTCTTTAGGAATTATTAAGTGGCCCAAAATCTAGAAAGCCTAGGAAGAAAGCCCAAATTCTAGAAGCTATCTACTCTAGATATTTCCCTAAAAATATCTTGTACCTAGAAACTACCATGAAAAATATCTAGCATCTAGAAACTTACTTTAGAAATATCTAAGCTAGAGAATTCTAGAGAATGATTTCTAACCATTAGATTAAAGTTGATCCTAACCATTGGTTAAAGAGGTGCTACTAGTATAAATAGGTGAGGTTTCTACCAGCCAATTTGAGTAAGAATTGAATAGTAATAAAGAGTTCTCTTGCTTCAAATTTCTCTAAACATTTCCCTTCTAACATATTCTCCTTCCAACAAAAGGTCTCATAATCACTAATATATGTTTTGCTTTTGTGAATAGGAGATCCACATTCAGAGTGATCAACAACAGATGCAATCAAACTCAATAATAACTTGTTGTAAATTCAGATGGATGATCCAGAAAATAGCTTCCAAAAGTGTCGCTGCTTCTGCCTCAAACGATAGTGGACGTCTTAGCTTGAACAAACTCCCCCATGCTATTACGGATGCACATCGCCAAACCAAAAGGATTTTGCTCCGGGAATTATGTGGAATGCACTGAAAAGAAAAGATAAAGGACTTTGTAATGAGTCCCAGAGACGCAGCGTTATGGAAGGCCCAACAATGTCTTTTGACCCATTTCAAGCAGTGTTCGAGCATGAAGCATTTGAAGGAGATGCACGCTCGTGTAGTCCAGAATGGGTTCGATAAGACCCCGCTGGTAGTGGGAAAGATCATTGAGTTTTGCGCGGTTTCGGGGCGCGGAGACATGAATTACGCTCTGAGGGTTTTTGACAGAATCGACAAACCCGATGCGTTTATGTGGAACACCATGATCAGGGGCTTTGGGAAGACTCACCAACCAGAGAAGGCCGTTGATTGGTACAAAAGAATGCATAGCGACGTGGCAGCTGACACTTTCACGTTCTCTTTCCTGCTTAAAATTATTGGTGGATTGGAAGAATCAGTTACACTGGGAAAGCAACTGCATTGCACCATCCTTAAACTTGGACTCCAAACCCATACTTATGTAAGAAACTCTCTCATGCATATGTATGGAATGATGAAGGACATACAAACTGCACACCACCTGTTTGAGGAAATTCCAAATGCAGATTTAGTGGCTTGGAACTCTATCATAGACTGTCATGTGCATTGTCGAAACTATAAACAAGCTCTCCATCTGTTTCGCAGAATGCTGCAGAGTGGAGTGCAGCCCGATGACGTCACTCTTGTTGTGACCCTCTCAGCTTGTGGTGCAATAGGAGCCCTGGACTTTGGGAGGCGAATTCATTCTTCTCTCGTACAACATACCATGCTTGGTGAGAGTACGTCGGTCTCAAATTCCATAATTGACATGTATGCAAAGTGTGGAGCAGTGGAAGAAGCCTACCATGTGTTTAGCAGTATGAAAGGGAAGGATGTGATTTCGTGGAATGTCATGATTATTGGGCTTGCGTCACATGGTAATGGAGAAGAGGCGTTAGCCCTTTTTGCAAAGATGTTACAGCAGAATGTGGAGAGACCGAATGATGTTACGTTCTTGGGGGTGTTAAGTGCTTGTAGCCATGGAGGATTGGTTGATGAAAGTAGACGATGTATTGATATTATGGGCAGAGACTATAACATCCAACCCACAATAAAGCACTATGGGTGCGTGGTGGACCTTCTGGGTCGAGCTGGTTTAGTTGATGATGCATACAATTTGATAAAGAACATGCCAGTAGAGTGCAATGCAGTTGTATGGAGGACTTTGTTAGCTGCGTGTCGACTTCAAGGACACGTGGAACTTGGTGAGAAGGTAAGGAAACATCTGTTGGAATTAGAACCGGACCATAGCAGTGATTATGTTCTTCTTGCAAACATGTATGCAAGTACCGGTCAATGGAATGAAATGAGCAAAGAAAGAAGATCAATGCAGCAAAGGAGAGTTCAGAAACCAGAGCCTGCAAATAGCTTCATTGGAATTCCTGAATTGACATTGGAGATAGAGACTGTTGAAACATCGTTGTAACACTTAAAACAACACTCAACGGCATGGATTGAAGGTTTCAAATGTCTGAGTCAATGTTTGAAATATTTTTACCAATGAAAAGTAGGCATGTTAACCCTTAGCACTGGCTGTCTGATTTGTGCCTTGTCTTTAATTACTGAATATTGAAGCGTGTGACTGGATTAAATAAGGAATTCTATAGAAGCAAATCTAAATTCAAATTATGAAATGCAGCCTTTTTAATTGTTATTTGTCTATGTAGTTTTTTTTTGTTTTTTTTTTTTTTTTTTTTTTTTTTTTTTTTTTTTTTTTTTTTTTTTTTTTTTTTTTTTTTTTTTTTTTTTTTTTTTTTTTAATTTCCTACCAATTTCATTTTCCATGTTTCTTGTTGGTTTTTGCATGCTGGTTTGGTTTGCTAAACCTGATGCTGTGCTAATGGATAACACGTTAGTAAGGTGCCACAATTCGGCATACAACCACACATGGGCAATTGTAGCTCTGTTTTATTTCCAATTTCTTTTTCCTTGTTTTTTGTTGGTAAAAGTTACATTATGTTGAATCTGATACATGGCCTTTTGAACCTATACAGATATCACTGATCTGGTGTCTTACAGATCAATTCAAAATTTCAAATTGTTTATTGCCTAAAGTACTTTTAAGCTGATTAGGACAAATATTATCGTTAAATTACTGAACTTCAGGTGGCCAGATGATGGGAAGGGTTTTGTTTCAGTTTTCGGATCATGAGTCTTGAATGAGATGTGGCTATACCACTTTTTATTGATTATACTTGTAAAACGAATAATGAAGATTGAAGAGTACTGAAAACAAAATAGGGATACAAAACATATATATTGAGATTTTCCCGAGGAGAATGTCCAGTGCATTTTATGATTGAGGGCAGTGGCCGACCCACGTTCAAGCTGGACACAAAAATCTGCAGATTTTTTTTCTTTACTGCACAAAGAAGGAGGCTGAACATCAACCTCTGATGAGTACGATGAAACCATTGAGTTGTCAATGTGGGTTTGAGTGTGGCACAATGTGGTTTGATCAAGGCCATAGGAAGAAGAAGCCTGAATCTGCTCCATAAGGCACGACATCCAAACGAAACGCAAGGCGTCCATGAACTGTTTGTTGTTTACATCACATTTGAGTTGCTTAGCCTGCTTCACCACTCGAGTCCTCTAATAGTTCTTTATCTCATTGTTTCTCCCAGACAATTGTTCTGCTATTTTAGCCCACCTTTAATTAATAAATAATAGCACAACGTATTATATTAGTTAGTTTTTATCAACTTCCAAAACTATAGTAATTAAGTTAGGACTTTTATCAATATTAATATTTTGTCAGTATTAGTCAGGACTTTGATCCTATTAATTAAGAAGTGAACAACGCAGATATATACCGATTTTTTGTCCCTATGTATGGGTTACAGTTCCAATTTTTTGTTGCTTTTTGCATGATTTAAATTTTTTTTCACAAAAAAAAAATTCAGGGGCGCTGCCCCCGAATCCCCGCCACAAATGTGCGGACATAAACAAATTTTCTTGGGTCCGCCATTGACTGAGGGTATTGATGTCTTGTACGTATTGGTGGGTATGTGATACACTAATAAATCCTTTATTTTGATATATGGCATAGGCTGTGGTGGACCTAGTGGTTATGTTTATCAGAGGGCATATGTAGAGTTCTTCTGCTCTAAGGAAAAACTGGATGACATTGTTGATAAATGCAAGGATCAAACATCTTTAACTTATATGGTTGTGAATAAAGAAGGGAGCAGGAAATCTATTGTGGTCAAACTGATATTAATACAACCAACCATCGTAGATCCTGTTAGTTTCATGTATGGAAGGATGAGGCTTTGAAATTCGGTCAAGAGGATCGGAAAGATTGTACCCTGAGGGTGATGCATCTAGGAAATTGGTTGAAGAGGTTGGTTTCTAAATCTATGGTCCTGTAAAACCTTGCACACTACCTCCTTATAAAGGAAATACCGTGTATATGATGGCAGTGCTGTATTTTTTTACTTTTGTTTTCACCTAGATGCTAGATTTTGATAATTCTTCTGTGTGTCACAGTTGGGGGGCAGCTACTTCTTGGTCAGTTCGGTTGACAATGCTTACATCAGTGGTGATCTTTTTGCGTCTTTGCAGATTTCTGACATGAACTTATTTATTAGTTCTTTAGCTACGTCGTTCTGTTGGTTGTCAAGTTTTTTTCCTTTCTTCTCAATATGATGATTCATATTAGACATATGGTTCTAAGTTGAAGTGCCAAATTAATTTTCTGGGCTATGTCCCAAACGTCTTTATTTTATCACTCCTCGCTCCTCTGAGTCACATGAGTAACCTGTACTTTGACTTGAGGACAAGTTACTCCTTCCTCTGAATTTGGTGGTTATATCCGACCGAATTCCTGTTTCATTATAGAGAGAGATCAAGTTAACCAAGAGTAACTCTCAAGAAAGTTACTCCTCATCCTCTCTTGAAATATAACAGTTAAGATTAGTTATTCATTACAACAAATTAGATTTCAAGAAAAAGAATGGTGAGGATGAAAAGTAATTTTCTTAGAATTAGTTACTTAGAATTATTCTTGGTGTAACTTAATCCTTCCTCACACACTTCAAGAAAAAGAATGGTGAGAATGAAAAGTAATTTTCTTAAAATTAGTTACTTAGAATTAATGAGTGCAATAACAAGTTATAATTAAATAATATCTTAACATACATAGTGGTATAATTTGCTAACACACTCATACTAAAAAAATAAGAGTGTGTATGTTAGCAAATGTTTGTGAGGTTTGCTAATATATACACTTTTATTTTTTTAGTATGAGTGCGTTAGAAAGCTATAACTAGTTAATATCTTAAAATATATCAATGGTATAGCTTGCTGATTAATCTCTTGAGATCCTTATTGAATAAGTTTACTTGTCAACTCTTTCGGTTTCCTAAAATATTAAGAATAATTTCTTTTTTGGATGTATCTGCCATTAAGAGAAATCCATTACATGTTGATGTGACCATTTACTCGACACATCAGCAAACTATGTGTGATGCCACATCAAATTAAATGTGACACGTAAGTTGATAACGTGTCATCTAACATGGTATCATATTTTAATAAATTTAAATTAAATTAGAATGAATAAAAATAGAAAGAGTTGTGTCTTCTTTCCCCTAGTGTTGGTTATCACGATAGAGAAGAGGAGCTCGATGGTCTAAGATTCGTAGTGGTGCACTTTCATATAGTGTTGTGTTGGCTTTGTTGAGGGAATGTTTGTGCAAGTTGAATGTCCTCAATCCCAGAGAAGAGAATGACAACCATGGGAGCTTCTTCTTCGTCGTTTGGGTTCATTTTCAGTCGTTGTTGATGTGACAAGGCGGGGATTCAACTAACATATCAAACTAAGAAGCATCTAGACAAGATATTTTGGTAATGTGCTGAGTGGAATGTAAATTTTTTTTGCTTTTGACATACTTGATTTCTGCTGTGTTTTTGTTTCCATTGTGTTCTATTTTAGGATTTTAGTGACTGTTGTATAATGTGTAGGAAAATAAGAGGTGTAAATTTTAGGTCTAAGATGATGATTTGGCAAAACATTTAAACCAAGGTTTTGAAAGTACTGTGGAGGTTAATGTTTATCTTTTACAATTGGAGGAGCTGGAGCAAAAGGTTATAGCAACTGCATGGAAACTTGCATCACATAAGGAAAGAGTTTGTTTGCATGATGAATAAATACAAGACTTGAAGAAGATGCTTGCAAAAGAAGAGGTTCATTATGGAAAAAACAATAGGAAAAACAACAAATGAAGACAAGCATTGAAAGAAAGAGTGAAGGTCCTAGGATGCATTGTGATCTTATTTTAGGGTTTATTGTGTGTTGCCACCATTGCATTTGCAATTAAGTAGATGATGTAAACTATTGTTGTTTTGTTTTTTGAGGTGTTCTGATTCAAGTTGTGTTGTGATCAAATTTAAGCTTGTGGGTTTGGTGTTTAGTTATTGTAAGCACAAGTTTGTATGAACAATTTTAGAAATAACCTTTTGTGGAAGTAATAATTCATGTATGAGGTCTATGTATTCTACAATTACATTGATGAACTATGTTTTAATTCCTATCAAATATCAGAACACTTTATGAAGTCCCTATTAGATTGCATAATTTTGTATCAGGTCCCTATCAAATTGCACAACATTGTATGAGGTCCTTATTAAATTTGAAAATTTTGTATGAGGCCTCTATCAATATAGTCTAATAACAATGACATTAACAAATTTGTCATAATGTAACATAATGCTAGGACATTAACAAACTTGTCATAACAGTGACATTAATAATAATGACATTAACAAACTTGTCATAATGTAATTACTAAAATAAAGAGTATTGAACATGAGCTCTGATAGACGACAAAGTCTGCAACATTAAACCAAAGTGTAACTTTGGCTACTGACAAAGCCATGTGATACAAACAAAAAGGCCAACCAAAATGACATCATTACATGGATAAAGTTAACTTAAAGTCAATTTGAAACAACCAACAAACAAAAAAATAAGTCTTATTCAATGATGGTTTCAAAAAATCATCTTCACTTCCAGACCATTACTACTTCTTAGATGTTCCTTATGCTAGACAGGAAGGCTACTAACTTAGATGTTCCACTCATCTTTCTAATTTTGCTTTTTGTCACTAGTTTTGGTGGCTGATATCACGTTGTCGACACGGACCAAAACAATTTAACTACGTTAATTTTGTAGCACAGGATTAACCTAGGTCGACTCAGAGACACAATCAATATGGTTCTAGCTTCAATTTACGAATAACAGTAAGAGGGGAATTTTATCAAACAGTTTGTGTGCGTAAGTAAAACTTGCAAAAACGTAAACTAAAATTAAAGAGCAACACAGAAACTAACAGAATTCAAAAGAAGTAATGTAAAACAGGATTAAAGCATCAACCAAATTCACCTCACCAAGCAATTCGAATCATCATTATTCTCAGAAATTTATCCTATTATGAAAGTTCATTCAATCTCATTAGAAGCAACTCAATCCCCTTAACCCCTAAATTGATTGAAACCACAACCCTAACTGAAATATCATGCAATCAATCTGTGATTAATATTCGAAATTAGGAAATGAATCCATAACCTAATCCGTTTTCAATCCTAAACGCACTCATAATCATGAAAACATAATAGCAATTGAAGAAAAAGATGAACATTCACATAGGATTCGAAATATTAAACCAGAACTCAAATTCTCCTTGTGCTTGGGTTGGATCCTTGAATTGATTGAGGATTTAGCCTTCCATGATCATCATCAGTGAAAGCCCCATGGAATTATTGCATGAGAATGGAAGAACAGAAAAACGAAAATGAAGAACAAGCAAGAACAATTGAGAGAAAATGAAGAACAAGGGTTTGATTCTAAAAACTAAAGGAATGAAAAATAAAACTTGTTTATTGAAATGTAAAGAGTGCTATCCAAGTTTCACTAAAGTCACTAATATATGTAGTGACTGAGTTCTGAAAATAAAATGGGCCACAAATAAACCCAACAATCTAATTATTTGCTATTTACAACCATGAAAGTCAAATTCGCAGCCCAAAATTACAAGTGCAGAGGTGCTAACTTCAAAGCTTAAAATGACCCTTTAAATGACAGAATTGGCCTCGGATTATTTCTAGAAAACTTGATCTTTTCGTTATCTTTCCAGGGACTCCTAAAACGCTCTATTTGGAAATCGGTAGCACCCTATAGGCCCTGCACAAGTTAGATACATCAAGTGAGCAAAAATCCGAAAATACGCAACAATTAGCAATTAAGCTCACTTACTTGCCTAGGCCAAAAACTGAATTAGGATAGGAAAATAAAGGTCCAAGAGAGGTCAAATAAGCTAAGAAGGATAGAAAAATATTCAACTAAAAGCACTCTATCAGTGGCCTAAAAACTTCGGCCTTGTCCCAAACCCTTGTAGCTCTTTTTTGTTGAGTAACATGAAAGTCAAAAGTTTATAAGTATTAAACATTGTTACATCAAGGAGAAGGGTTCAATCAAATTAGAAACAACCTTGTCAAGACTAGCAACAACACCAACTGTTGCTTGTTTTGGAAAAGCCAACCTGTCATACAATTCAGTCAATCTTGCTGGTTGCAATATTTTCCTTTGAATGACATTATTAATAGATTGGCCTTTTGTCATTTCTGACAACTTTTTCAAACTGTGAATTCCAGTAGGGGCTATTCGTGCAACAGGTGTTGATCTTTCATACCTCTTGACCTTTTTGCTAGGTGTTCCATTTCCTTGCAAATATAAACTAAGAACATTAATAATGTCACATTTGACCAACAACATTGATGTTCAACATCACTTGCAATCTCACCAAGTTGGTGGACTTTGTAGTCCCATAAGACATGTGTAACAGGTAGTGATTGAAAAACTGGTTGTGATGTGGACTTTGCACTTTTGGCAGACTTTGGTGAAGCTTGTTTTAAGGGCCTAACTTTTCACTTTTGACAATGTTTGAAGCTTGTGGATTAGATGTTGGTTGTGCACTTTTGAAAGACTTTGAAGAAGCTTGTGATTGAAGGGTTTGTTTTGTCTTTCTCACGATCTTTAAAGGAGCTTGCAGCTGAGGGGTTTGTTTTTCCTTTTTTTCACAATCTTTGAAGAAGCTTGTGCTTAAGGTGCTTGTTTCCTTTAATTCAGCTGATCAACTTTTGGTTGAATTCCCTAAACCAATTATAAGTGTCATTTTAAGTAATTAACATATATATTATGTTAACTAATGTAAATAAAGATTAAGGAATTACCAAGTTACTTTCCTCATTAGTTGTTGCATTTTTGTCATTTTTCATTTGTTGATGGATAGGTTCATTCTCAGCTTGTTGTGACTGAATAGCAGTTACTGTGTGTTCATTCCCAGCAACTCTGCTGTCAAGAATTGTGTTGCCATTCTCAAGTTCCTCAACAACTGGAGGAGGCAAATCATACTTCCTTTAATTGTGGCCAATTTTCCCACATCTTTTACATTGGTACTTTGTTGTTTTTCCTTAATTTAGTGGGATTGGGACCCTCATTAAGTTTCCTTCTCCTTAGCTTTTTAAGTCTACCTAGACCTCTCTTATACTTAGGTGGCAAAATAGAACTAGGATTTCTATCATTTTTCCACAACCTTTGGCCATTCATAGCAGACATCTCATTTGAATAACAAACCTCATAAAATTTTCTACTATAATACTTATGCACAAATTTTTCAGGTTTATATCCATCGTACTGTAATGCTACCACTGGATGACGACATGGAATACCTACTATGCTCCAAAAGTTACAAGAACAAGAAATATCAATCAAGTTGACAACAAACTTGTCACCATTTAAAGCATGAGTAACCTCCAATTTCTTATAAATAGAATACACAGTAGTCTAGTTACGACTATGTTCAATTTCTTAATCTAGCCTCTTCATAGGTTTAGGCACAAGTTCACCCTTATCTTTCTAACTTTGCCTTTTTTGTAACAAACGTAGCCATTAAGTATGACCTAATCAACTCAAACAATGTAATTATTGGTTTCTCCCTTACTACTAAGATGGTGCTATTGAAACAACAAATAACATGTAAGATAATGAGAAAAGACATGCTTACACCATGCATTGTTGTCAATTGTATTCATCAGTCAATCATGTGCTTGTTCATTCACCTCCTTAATCTTAGTCATCTTGTCTTCCCATGCCTCCTCATATGTTGCCTTTGTTGCACCTATCCTTAAATCTTTGAGGAGTGCGCCTCCACCAAATTGTTTCTTGAAATTTTGATACAAATGTCTCAAGCAAAATCGATTCTCATTAGCAGCTCCCATTGCTTGTAGTGTTTGAACCAATCCCTGAAATAGAGGCAAATAAAAAAAAACATGAAAGTATAGTTGATCAATGGAAAATGTAGATTTAAAAGAATATAGTGATTCAAATGTAACAAACCTTTTGTTGATCATTGATGAATATCCATTTGTTGCTTCTATGTGTCCAATATCATTTATAAAAAGCTCCAAAAAACACTTCCATGAATCCTTTGTTTCATTATCCATCATAACAAATGCTATAAGGAGATATTGATCATTAGGATCTCTACCAACAACAATCAATAATTTCCCTCCAAACTTACTCTTCAAGTAACATCCATCAAGATCTATTATGGGTGACACCCATCAAGACCTATTATGGGTCTGCAAGAACGCTTAAAGGTCAATTTACTGCCTTTTAGACATGTATAAGAGCTCCCAAACATAGGTAGCAACAACCCTGGTGGTCTTATTAATATAAGTTTGTAGTTGTTCGCTTCATATACACACTTGAACTCTTCACCATAAGCTTCTAGATAAAAGTATTGTCTGATCCTATCCACTATTGTTTTAGTAATCATCCTGGCTTTCAAGGAAACAACCAAACTTATGCCAATACCATACTTGAACCTCATAGCATCCATTATCTATGTCAATTTTACATTACAACTGGACTTCAACTTCTCTGCAACAATTTTTTACACCCATTTAGAGTTAGCATTCTTGTTGCTAAAAACCCTTCCATAATGATGTTTTGGTTTATAGGTCTTAATCCTATAAGTGGAACTCCTCCCAACCTTCACATTTGTCTTTGCAGTTGGCCCTAGCCCTTACTTTCTCATTTGTTTGAAACACAACCTATCTCCCATTCATCATAGAATGCTCAATAATTGCTTCTTTGAACTCCTTTAGGCTGCAAAAATTCATACCAATCTTGAACTGGAAATCTCTATTCAACTCTTGTTTCCTATATCTGACAAACTTATGTATGCCTTCTTTATCAGATTCGGATCTAGCGCCGTAAAGCTTTTTAGTTTCATATCCCTCACTCAATTCACCAACTTCTTCTACATTCAGATCACCATCACTAGATCCAACATGAGAGTCGTTTTTGCCTTTTTTTTTTCCTTCAAAATCAGGTTAACTAAAAGTTCATCCTCAATATCAAAACCATCATCAACACAACTGATCTCTCCTCTTCATTATCTTCATAAAAAGCACCATCATTATCATTCTCAGACCCACTTTCAGAACTACCTTCATCAGACTCAATATCACTACCATCAGACTCACTAACAATAACAACAACTTCATTCCCAACACCTTCCTCCTCATCACCAGGTGACACAACATCACCCACAATAACAACAACCCCTCCATCATTCAACTTCTCTATATAAACTATCACTTGGGTGTTGTGACTCAGGGAGAAATTTGCCAACTCAAGAGCATGGCTATCAAAGGCTAACTCTTTTAGACTAGCATCATGAGTCCCTATCCATCATAGTTTAAAGTCACCTTCAAATTTAATGTCATCCTTCAAAATGCCAACCAATTCAAAGAAGGACCACTTGTCCTCATCTATGTCAAGCAACAGTGTTTTGTCTCCACCAACATACTTCAAAACAGGGTCAAGAACGAAATTATCCCAATGACTAACCTTCACCGAAAAAGGCATCTCTAGCAATTAACCCCAAAATACATTATTATAATCAGTTCAACACCAGAATCTTTCTCCAAATCGCACGAAGCCCTAAGCCCAAAAACGCATGAACCACAACCACTAAGGCAAAGACCACACATTAATGAAAGTTCGAAAAAAGCAGCACCTTGGTCCAACCATGGTGTGCTCACATGAGGTTAAAAACAAATTTTTCGATGTGGAAACATAGACCATCTATGCACCTCATGTATGTGTGCTTAGGAATTACTCATTGAAACATGTTGGGGTTTTAGAAATACCTTTATCACTTGAAGGCTCAAAGAAGATGACGCCCTCCAATGGTGATCCACACGGTTATCTCCTTCTTGCAAGTGAGAACTTCTCCTTAATTCCTCCTTCTCCTTTATGGCTTGCCAGGAGCATGTACAGTGTGAGGCTTTCAAGTATTTGGTTTCTTTTCTCAAGACTATAATGGTGCCTTGAGGTCAAGTGAAGGTGCAGCAAAAGAGGAGAGAAGATGAGGGAGAGGAAAAAGTAGAACTTGGTTCAGAACCAAGAGAGGAGGGGGCGAAATTTTCTTCTGTTAAATCCTCCCTACATAGGCGCTTATTTAAGGCGAGACGAGGTTGTTGCATTGCATGATCCTCTCACTCCAAATCAGTCCAAGTTGTTGGAAAATTTTTTGAAAAAGAATCTAGCAAGATTCTCTCCAAAAACCGCCACACTTTCTCCCTCTCCTCCCTCCAAAGTTTGTTGCAACAATAACTCATTTGAATTCAGAATTCAAATGACAATGTTGTTGAGAGAATCTTCATCCAATCTTTATTGGATAATCCATTTAGATAATATGAATTATCCTCAACAACCAATATTGTTGAGAGAATCTTCATCCAATCTTTATTGGATAATTAATTCAAATAATTTAAATTATCCTCAACAACCTAATCTCATAGAATTTAAAATTCAAATTCAAATTTCAAATTTCAAATTTAAACTTAATATAAATTCAATCTTATCCCAGTTTGTGATTTGAATTTGAATTCGGATTCAAAATTCAAAAATTCAAAATTCAAAATTCAAAATTCAAATTTCGAATTTGCCCAAAACTTATTTTGGTCAAGTCAACTCCTTGACTTACTAGGATTCATGGCCCAAGGCCCATCGAGCTTGTCAACACATTTGGACCCATTAGTGGAGAAACCAATTTTACCACTAATGCCCCAAATAGGACGCATGATTCAAGTGGGCTTGAAGTCCAACTCTAACCCAATTTAACCCATAGTCTTGATAAAGCCCAATAGCTAATTATTGGCCCAAACTCACTATAACTTGCAACAAAGAATAACCTTTATGTGTGACCCATTAGGCCAAATTAGTCAGTAACATAAATAAACTTGGACCAATTAAACTCTTTAAACGGGCCCAATTCATTTAATGACCACATAATACACTAGCAATGCTCTACGGCCACAGAACTAATTGAGTTGATCAAATGATCTACCTTTCTAATTTGGATACCGTGTCTCCGTCATCCCTCACATCGTCATTCACATTTAGTCGAGAGTAAGGATAAAGTATCATCTCTCTTTATTGACTAAATATAGCTTTTCACAGGAACTAGGAATCTTCTTCTATTGACTCTAAGCCAGATCATGACTCCTCATGATCTCTTACTTTGCATAGATTTCCAAGTCAACTAGAGTCATCCAAGCCCTACCGGTCTCGTGAACGACTAATCCCTCGTAAAGGATTGTGAGTCTTTTTGACATGTCCATCTATACTCATGTATTCAGGTTATACCCAAGAGTACATTGTTTTCCTCATTTTCATGCGGATAGAGTCGTACAATCAAAGTATAATCCTAGGACACAGTATTCGATGACATCCTCAAGTCTATCTGCACTACCAAACGATGAGAGACTTTACAAATCCAATGATATTTTAAAGAATCCTAGTGGAGTCCCTCGGGGGGGGGGGGGGGTCAGTTCAGTGCCATCTGTTTCCCAACAGATCCACCCATGACATCAGCTAAGACATCACCATGCCTGCATTCCATGAGGTCCCTACCTTGTATCTCTATACAAGTAGAAGATGTCGTACTAATCTTATTGAGATCATTAATGCCCTTTCTTAGAGATGTTTGAAAAAAATAAGAAACTCCAAAAAATCTCATTGATTAGTGATGTTTGAAAAAATAAGAAACTCTAGAAAGAGTTTTTTATATTAAAAACTCTAATTTTTGTGAAGGAACTCTCATGTCACCTAAATATTCTCCAATGCATAATTTATTCTAAGAAATAATTTCTTATCCTTAGAAACCCACTAAACACCTTCATTAGAGATGCTTAATATGTAGTTACACAAACACAAATAATTAAAATAAAATATTCATAAAATCAAGCCTTTAAATCTTAATTAACATATTGGGTAGTTTTTAAAATATAAAAATGAATAGTTATAATTAACAAATTAGTAGATTTTTAAAATTTAAAAATGAACAGTTTTAATTAAAATGTTAGTTGTTAAATAATTAACAACAAAAAAGATAGCAGTTTTCAGTTGGAAAATTTTAAAATTTTCAAAAATAAGCA
>PYAF01006222.1:235786-253140 GCA_007407185.1 Glycine tomentella | reverse complement strand
TAATAAATTTGATAATGTACCATACAAATAATTAATATATAAGAGTTATAAGGTTGACTTGATGCATAAGGAAAAGAAATAAGAAAAAAATTGTGAGTTCCAATCTTTCTCACTAATATAAACCAACAACTAACATTTTTTATAATAAAAAATCGTAATTATATAATTATAAAATAATATAAAATATCTTAGAATAAAATCATATCAAAATTAAAGTCATTTTTAACAACTCGATATTCCAATTATTCTCCCATAAGGATATTTATTTTATGTTAGAAATTGCTTTTGTTTAGTCTCACAAGTCACAACAATTTTAGAGTTATATGATTACTATAATTTTTTTTTTACTGTAATTGTATGTTGTATCACGCATGCATATTCTTATTTATTATTGAATAACAATACAATTTAGAGAAACATAATAAAGATTATTAATGACAATAATCCCTAATTATTAGCTAAGATAATTCCCTAACTATAGTTATCAAATCATATCTTTAATACCTCTTCTCGAGTTGGAGCATATATGTCATATCATATGAACTAAGCTTGTTACATTTGTTGTCAACACGAGAACCTTTGAGAGATTTAGTAAGCATGCATGCAAGTTGATCACCGAAGCTAACAAAGTTAGTGATGATTTCTCCTGAGAGCACCTTTTCTCTCACAAAATGACAACCAGAAGAAGCTTCACATTAGGATCCATGGGAGTGTCGCTCAGGTGACAATCAATCATACCGGTCTTGGTCCAAATGTCTAAGGCATACTTCCGTTGGGAAATGACAATGCCAGATAAGGATTGGGCAACTTTGATGTCGAGGAAGTACATGAGTGGCCTTAAGTCCTTAGTCTGAAATTGATTGTGGAGATCAAAATTGAGGTGAAGGATCCCCTAGGAGTCACAGCCAGTGATGACAATGTTATCAACACATACAACGAGATAGATGTGCAGGCAAGACAGAGAGTAAGAAAAAATACCGAGTGATCAAATTCACGAGTCATACCAAACTCAAGCAAAGCAGAGCTTAAACAAGCAAACCATGCACGAGGAGATTGCTCCAGGCCATAAAGTGAGTGACGAAGCTTACAGAACATGAGGGAGTCACCAGAGACTTTAAAGTCAGGTGGCTGATCCATGTACACCTCTTCTTGCAACTGGCCATGCAAGAAGACATTTTGATGTCCAACTAGTGAAGAGACCAATTTCGGATTGTGACCATTGCAAGAAAAAGTTGAACAAAGGTCATTTTGACCACATGAGAAAACATGTCACTATAATTAAGATAAAAAGTATTAGTATATGCCTTAACAGTGGACTTATTGGGAGGTAAGGGAACCAACTCCCATGTGTTTCTGGCATCCAACACAACCATTATTGTTAGCATCGCCTGTTGCCAATTGTGGTTAGTCATGGCTTCACTTGTAGACTTTGGAATAGACACAAAATCAAAAGAAGAGATAAAAGAGTAATATTAGGGAGATAAACAATCACGGTTAAGAGTACAAACATATAAAGGATTGGGATTATGAATGGACCGAATACCTTTGTGTAGGGCAATGGGGGATTCAGGTGTAGGGAACAGTGGTGAACATGCGTTTGGAGCAAGAGATGATGCTAGATGATCACTAGGTGGTGTTGCTGGTATTGCCTCTATTTGTCGGTGGTATGTGCGTAGTGGAAATGGAGGTGGATGTGGAGTTAGAGCAGGAGCAACGAATGGTGTTGGAACAACATGTGGAACCTCTAAAGGGATATCTTCAACGATGGAAGAAAAGAAATGAGTAGTCTCAAAGAATGTAACATCAGCAGAGACCAGATACCATTGAAGTTGAGGAGAAAAGCAACGGTAACCCTTCTGGAGGCGAGAGTAACCTAGAAGAATACATTTTAGAGACTTGGCAAATAATTTATTTTTTCTTAGAGTGAGATCATGGACAAAACATGTACTTCCAAAGACACGAAGGGGAACAATATGAAGGTCTTGTTTAGGATTCAAGATAGAGTAAGGAATTTGATTATTTAGAATTGGCAAAGGCCTGCAGTTAATCAGATGATAGACACTAAGAAGAGCATCTCCCAAAAAATGAAGTGGGACATTATAATGAAGAAGAAAGGTGTGAGTAGTTTCCACCAATTGATAGTTTTTGCGTTTAGAAACACCATTTTGTTGTAGTGTATAGGCACATTATGTTTGATGAAAAATCCCCTACGAGTTTAGAAAGGATTAGAACTGAGATGAAAAACATTCTTTTGCATTATCAGTTCATAAAATTTTGATTGAGGAACCATATTGATTTTGAATCGCAATAGAAAAACTTCAAAAAATAGAAAAACATCAGAGCAATTTTTCATTAGAAAAATCCAAGTACAATGAGAAAATCATTTATAAATGTGACAAAATAAAAATATCCTAATGTGGAACAAACTCAATTGGGACCCCAAATATCGGAGTGAACTAAGGCAAAAGGTAACACAATACACTTATTGACACGAGGACCATAACTGGTACGAGTATGTTTACCTAGCTGCACGACTCGCACTAAAAGGACTTAACATTAGAAAGACTAGGAACTAGTAGACATAATTTTTTTAGACTTGGGTGCCAAAGGCGTTGATGTGTGAGAGCTAGAGATGCAGAATATAATGACCATGATGAAAAAAAAAATATTAATATTTTATTTGGCGCGATTAGCGCTAGGAACGGCGCCGTTAGCGCCATGACTCGACCATATGGCTCGGTTAGCGCCAGAATGGCCCTGGAGACCCCCTGATTCGAATATCTGGCACGATTAGCGCCAGAGATGACGCGATTAACACCAAAATGCTCCAGGAAGCTCTTTCTTTCGAATTCTTGGAGCGATTAGCGTGGGGTGTGGCGCCAGTAGCGTGGGAACGCGGGCTGGGGACCTATAAAAGGCCATTTTCACGTTTTGGGAGAGGAAAAACGTTCCTCTTCTTCTTCCTTTGCGTTTTCTGCCATTGACGACTTAGAGAAGCTTCATATCTTCTCCATACCTCATCTAAACACTTCCTACCCAACTAGAAAGTTGATTAGAATTCCTTCATGAGCTAGATTTCAGCTTCAGTTCTTCGAGATAACCATCAATCGGAGAGATCCCGGTCTCTAGGGAACTTTACAAAACTGAGTTTTGGAAGAGAAAGAAGGAGATTCAAGGACCCTAAAGCTTGGAGAAGTGATTCTCTAGCCTTCCTCGACTGTTTAGAGGTAAGAAACTCAAGTTTTACCGATTGATTTGTGAAATGGTTCTTGGGATGAATAGTAACCCAATCGTGTTAGGGCTGGAATTAGGCTTGGATTCTTTAGAAAAGTATGCTCAGAAGGTTGTTCTGATGAATACTGAGCTTTAAATCATGACTATTGATGAAGTTTGGTTTTGACCCTGTGTTATGTATGAGTAGGAAGAATGTTGGTTAAGTGGAGGGTATCATGACATGTATGAGCATATGTGCTTTTACTAAAAGTGTTCAGGAGACCCTATAGAAGGTAATTAAGCGTTGAATTAATTGTTTTGAATTACTTGGTTATTCTTGAAGTATAGAGTGGTTAAGCAACTGAATGTTTTGAACTAGTTTATGTAGAGTCTAGGGAGACTCTAAGATCTTGGTTGGGCCAAGATGGATCCTGTTGAGGGTCTGTGAATCGCCTATAAGGTGGTTAGCTCTAATAACCCTAAGATAGAGAACAGAGAAGTTGTAATGGAAAGGAATAACATTTCCTTTCATTCTAGCTATTGAGGACCGTTACTGATTGATTGTTTGTATGCCTTGTGTAGGGCATGATACCGATATTGCTAGTGGTTTTGACCACGAATCCGGGAGAACCGATGTAGCGCTGAGAGCAGGTAAGCTCTTTGTTCTTGGGAGTGTTTCCCCTGTTTGTGTTCCACCATACTCCAGAGGGAGTGATGATTATTGTATGAATTGATGCATGTATATTGAAATTGTGTGTTACTATTTGATTGAAATCATGTACTTGATATACATGGATTGAGACTATATGTGTTGATTGATGAGATTTCTCTGGCCAGTAGAATAGAATTGAATAGAATATATATATGTTTAAATAAGTCCTGATGGGAAATGTACTCATATAGTTGGATGTAGCTTCCTCAGGCAAATGATAGAAAGTCCTGATGAGAAATGTGCCCATATAGATGGATGTAGCTTCCTCAGGCAAGGATAGAAAGTCCTGATGAGAAAAGTGCCCACATAGATGGATGTAGCTTCCTCAGGCATTGATATGTATATATATATATATATATATATATATGCCATGTACATGTGATGTGTTAAGAGTGTGATGGCTAAATGATGATGATATATGTTATAAAAAGATAATGATGAACCCTTGAGACATATGTATATGTGGTAATATGGCTTGAGACTGTGATGGCTAGTTTGTAATGCCAATTTTGATATTATATGCATGAGAGTGAACCAGGGGGAGGAAAGACCTCCAAGGACCCTGAGTTTACCGAGATTGTTATCTCACCCCTGTTGGGGATTATGTTTTGCAGGTGATACTCAAGGAGCGGCTGATAGATCTCAGGGCAAAAGACCCGAGCAGGAATAGTTTATATGAGAACCTTAGGCATAGTGTTAGAGAGCATGTTGGCTCTACTTTTGTTTTATGCCTGTGATTTTGTACCCATTGAGGGATATGTACAGTTATGATATATATACTGTATATTATGAGAATTCACCATATATGATGTACAGTTGATGTTGTTAATGACGTTTGATGACATCATTTTGTTTACTGCTTCCATTTTGATTATCTGTGATAACTGCTGCGCTTAACGACCATAAATCAATGTTAATGAACCGGATGCATAGGGGCATTACACAGAAGAGACACAAGAAACTGGAGACATATGCTAATATAATCCTCCAAACTCATGTCTCACTTCAATCATCTGTCCAATGCATCAATCTTGTACAAGAACAAAATTATTAATAAATAGGACAAAAAAATCAAGAGTGTGGGTGAGTTTGCTAATAGAGATTAAGTTGAAAGGACAACTAGGAACAAATAAGACAAAATTTTATGAAATTTGAGGAAGAGAATGTATTTTTTAATGCCTCAAACTTTAATTTGAGAGCCATTTGTGAGAGTAATAGAAGGCAAGGTATCCAAAAAAGTCGAGGAAGAGAAATGAGATTAGTTACCAATCATATGATCAAAGGAACTGAAATCAAGAATTAGGTCCAAGAAAGGAGGAATGAGAAACAAAGGCTACAAGATTACCAAACTAAGCCACAACGGTAACTAGTGATATAGGTTCATTGGCTGCTCGAAGCTGAAGAAGCTC
This sequence comes from Glycine tomentella, assembly GCA_007407185.1. Lineage (NCBI taxonomy): Eukaryota > Viridiplantae > Streptophyta > Magnoliopsida > Fabales > Fabaceae > Glycine > Glycine tomentella. The sequence continues at coordinate 247,806 of PYAF01006222.1, read as the reverse complement.
ATTATATTCAACATCAAAGATAGTAATATTTGAAGCAGATTTGGTGACTTGGGCAACATTAATTGACCGAGACAGTTCTCTAGTTTTGTTGCGACAATCTACTTCAACATGACCTCAGTTCTTGTAGTAGTGACAACAAATACCATGTCCACCAGGGACGAATGCAAGTTAAGAATTATGGGGGCAATTGTGCCCACAAGATTTTTTTTCCTTATATGTATTTGACAAAAAAAAAATCCTGATAAAAAATAGGTGTTGCCCCCATAAATAATATTTTTTTAGATGAATGCATAAAGTTCTAAGTAAGATATAAAAGAGATAATAAATTAGTACTAATTTTTCAATTTTATCTTTCTAATGTTTATTGTTTTGTTCCTATAATACTATATACATACATGAAGTCAATGAGAAACACACACCTTGACTCAATTATAATTTGTAAAATCTTATATAAGTAATTGGAAGTTTTATCAGAAAATTATATATCACGTAAAAATTTATAATATATTTATTGTGCAAAGATATAATACATTATTTTCTTGTCACGGATAAAAAAAGTATTTTTTTGTCCCCACTAAACAATTTTTTTGGATCCGTCACTAACATCCACGACCACGTCCTCCACGATGAGAAGAGTGAGAGACAAGGGCAAAGGAATCCCTAGTAGAAGTCGAAGAGGAACCAAAGCTATGTGGAATGGAGAGACGCAACAACTGCTCCTAAACTAAGTCATAGGTAGGAATTGTGTGAATCAATAAAATTTGATTACAAACTACTTCAAGGTCTAGTGTGAGTCCAACAAGAGCAACCACCATGAAGAACTATCCACGTTATTTGTAAAAGGTCACTACATCAGTAGTAAATGGCATAAGAGTGGAATATTCTACAATTAAATGATCCATCTTACCAAGGTATGCCTGCATGTCTATGTTCTCTAGCTTAATGTTCATTAGGCTGGTGAGTACACTGTAGAATCGATGGACATCGTTAGAATAAACTTTCTTGGCCTTGGTTCATACGACATAACAGGTTGTAAAAGCCTAGTATTGTGGTTGGAGGATAGGGGCAAGAGAGAACTAGAGGATGTTGCATAAAGAGGCGTCAGTTTGCTTCCAATGAGCTTGGTTGTTAGGTGGAACATCTATCAATTTTGTTGTCAAGTTATTAATACATCCTTGGCATTGGAACCACAACTGAACAACAATGGCCCAAGTGTCGTAGTTGATTGTCCCAGTAATTTTTTTGCACGAGATCAATGAATGGTGATAAAAGTCATAGCAAAATTCGAGGCAGATTCAGTAGCCATGAGAAAAATGCCAAACAAACTGAATAGTAGTTAAATAGAGCCAAACAACACTCAAATGGGGTCGTCAAAAGTTTAAAAGTACAACGGGAAGGTCGTCGGAAGAGGGCTCGTAGGAAAGGACGTGTCACACGCTGAAATAATGGAGGCATGTGGGCCTCACGCGACAGAATGTGGTGGCATGTGCAGTGACATTGGGTTCGCCGGAGGGAGACGCTTCTGATCAGTGGGTCGCATAGATGAAATGGTAGCATGGTGGCAGCAAAACAAAGCTTGCAGTGGTCATAGTACTATTTATTTGCCTTTATAGGGTTGCTCTTGATCACCAAGCGTCAAAAGTACGATGCCTCTACTCAGTTCATTTGAGCAACAATTAGAGTTATGACTCTGTCCTAGCTGATATTAGACGTGTAGGGATTTGTGTGACACACTTTTCTCTCTCAATAATGAATGATGAATTTCGTGTAGTGTGTCAGTTTCACCTATCTCATATATAGGAGAGTGATTTTATCCAAATCCTAATTCAATCTTAAAATTTTCAAATCTTATTTGATACAAATAATTATCTAATGAAATCTTATTTGATATAATCAAATCTCATTTTATTTAAATCTATAGATAATTATCTTATAAGATATATAGATAATTAATTAAATCATATCTTTGAAAATATGTTATCCATTTTACAAAGTATTCCTTTCAGATGAAATCTTTGCCTGATTATGAAAAGGTTTTAAAATTTTCTAAACTCACAATTCAACCCGCCTTCTTATGATATTTGCCTTTACAGTTTGGTATCAAAGCTCAGCCTTCAAGGGTTGATCACCTAACAATGTTTAGAGGAAAATATCCAGATGACAGATAGCAAAAATAATGGTTAGTTCAATATTGAGGGAGAATCTCTTACAAGGCCACCAAACTTACCCTTACTAGCAAGACATAATGGAGATGCACATCAAGTCCACCCAATACAGACTCTATCTTATCATCATGAATAGGGATATTCCCATTCCTAGACCAGAAGCAAAATGGATAGACAATGATATGACCATTATGGAGCTAAACAAAAAAGCCAAATATACTCTGACATATGCACTATCCAAAAGTTAGTACGACAAGATGTACAGACTAAAAACTGCCAAAGAGATCTAAGACTCATTAAGCATAAACTATGAAGGAATAGAGGATGTTAGACTCAGAAAGGTCACGACTTTGACTAGACACTACAAAAGCTTCTCTATGAAGGAAGGAGAGTCTGTGGACAATATGTTTGGAAGACTTCTTCTAAACAATTTGGAAGCCCTTGGCCAGATGTATTCCAAGGCCCATATAATCTTTAAGGTGTTCCACAACTTTCCTAAGGAGTGGGAACTAAAGACCACAACCATCCAAGAAGCTAGACTTAAAGAATCTTGCATAGGATAAGTTGTTAGGTATCTTAAGAGTCTATGAAGTCCACCTTCAAAACTGAGATCATTTGCAAATGATTTTGCTACCCTCAAGTTTAGAGAAACAAGTTTTGAAAGGGAAAATAAGAACTTATATGAAGCTCTCAAAGTGAAAATGGTTGAATTTGATGGATCAGATAACTTTGAAGGATCCATAGATGATAAGGTAGCCCTCATGTCCAGAAAGTTGAAACAAATGATGAAGAAGAATGGGAGGTTTCATAACTCCTCTAGAAGAAAGGACAAAAGGTTCAAGAAGTACTACAAAGAGGAAGGCAGTGAAATCAACTGCTTTGAATGCAAAAATCCTAGACACATGAAGGATGAGTGTTTTCAGTTTAAGAAAAAAAAGATGTTTTAGGGACAAGAAAAAGAAAAGTCTAATGACACTTGGGATGACTCAGACAATGAGAAAAGTAGCAGTTCAGATGATGAGAAAGCCAACATTTGTTTGATGGTTGATACAAACAAGAAGATTGAGGTAAATTCCTATTCTGAATTTGATACTTCTTCTTATGCTTCTCCTTTAGAACTGTCATATGATTTCTCTTTAGTGTAAAAAGTTTTAAAAAAATATAAATCATATGTTTGTGAAACACTAAGTTGAAGAAATCAAATGAAGAGTTGAAGAAGAAAATCTAGACTCTAGAAGAAAGTCTAAGTTAGGCCAATAAGATAGATGAACCCTCTATGGTTGAAAAACTAAGAAAGGGAGTGGCATGTCTTACTAAAGACTTTGGAAAGTTTTTGAAAAGTTCAAAACTTTAATAATGCTTTTAAAATCCCATAAACACGCACATGATAAGTTTGACTTAGGCTTCGAAACATGGGTATCATCTTCTAAGTCACAATATGAGTTTAACAAATGTGACTTCTGTGGTAAGTCTGTACACTCCAGCTTTAGAGGCATCCATAAGATGAAGAAAATGTATAAGGTTAATAATGTTGTTGGACCCAAAAAGATTTTGGTACCAAAATCTCAGATAGTTTCTATTGCAAATATCCTTGGTAAGAAAAGGCTAGTGTTTAAGTTGGTACCTGGACAATGGATGCTCACAACAAGACCATGCGTTGGGGATGACGTATGCCCAGTGCCAGAAGGTCAAGGAAGTTGGTGACCTGATGACAGAGGAGCCGATGACCAATGGAGAAAAGGTCTGTCTTCCTCGACCTAAAACCACTTGAAGGAAGAGCAATTGCCTTTGGAGGTAAAATTAGTATTCCTCCTTGAGCCTTTATAGCCAACGTTTCATATGTTGAAGGTATGAAGTATAACCTACTTAGCCTAAGTCAATTTCGTGATAGTGGTTATATTGTGTCATTCAACAAAGACAAATGCATAGTCAAGATAGAAGATGGCAAGTCCTTCTTCACTGCCAGATGACATAACAATTTATATTAGATTAATCTGACATATCTTAGCCAACAAAATGTAACATGTCTGCTATCTAGAGAAGATGAAAGGTGGATTTGCAACAAAAACCTTGGGCATGTCAATTTTAAATATATTTCAAAACTATCCAAAAAGGATTTAGTAAAAGGAGTGCTCAAATTTGTTGGAAAACTCATCTTCTCTGTGAAGCATGCCAGTAAAGGAAACAAATCAAAACCCTTTTTAATCTAAAGATGTTGTTTCGACTTCTAGACAATTACAACTGTTACATATGGATCTGTTTGGACCAACTAGAACATTGAGTCTGGGAGGGAAGAAATATGGCTTTGCTATAGTTGATGGCTATTCTAGATATACATGGGTATACTTCCTAGCACATAAGCATGAGTCTTTCAAGGTCTTTAAAATATTTTGTAAAGAAATTCAAAATGAAAAATGTTTTTGTATCTCTTGTATGAGAAGTGACCATGGGGCCGAGTTTGAGAATGTTGAGTTCAGATCATTCTGTGAAAAGAATGGTATCTTCCACAGCTTCTCTTCACCGAGAACACCTCTACAAAATGGGGTAGTTGAAAGGAAAAATATAACTCTGAAAGCTAGAACCATGCTTTGTAAGAACTCACTCCCTAAGAACTTTTAGGCAGAAGCAGTAAACACAACATGTTATGTTCAAAACAGAATATTAATTAGACCCTTGATAAAAAAGACTCCTTATGAATTATGGAGAGGAAGAAGGCCCAATATTTCATACTTTCATCACTTTGCATTGAGTTTTTTTTATCCTTAACACCAAAGATCAACTTGCTAAGTTTGATTCAAAGATGGATAAAGGAATCTTCCTTGGATATTCTAATACATCTAAAGCCTATAGTTTGTTCAATACAAGGACTTTAGTTGTAGAAGAATCTATCCATGTAAATTCAATTATGGACTAACGTATGATAGGAAGCTATCACATCTTGAGGATGATCTTGCAGATATGTAGACTGGTCAGTCTATTGCACCTAAAGAAAGTGAAGTCAAACCATTTGATGAAATTTTTCCTCAAACTGAAGGATCTTTTGATCAACAACCGCAAACAAACAACTGAAAGTGTGTTCATTATCATCCACAAGATCAGGTCATTGAAAATCAAACTGAAGCAGTCAAAACTAGATCATCATTCAAATGTCTTGCGTCTTGTGCTCTCATATCTGAGATAAAACCCAAGATGATAGGCAAAGCACTGACAGATCATGACTAAATTATTGCAATGGAAGAAGAACTCCACCAGTTTACGAGAAATGATGTCTGGACACTTGTTCCCAAGCCTGAAAACAAAAAAGCATCATTGTAATAAGATGGTTATTTAAAAATAAACTGGATGAACAAGGCAAAGTAGTAAGAAACAAATCTAGGTTAGTAGCTTAAGCCTATAACCAACAAGAAAGTATAGATTTCAAAGAAACCTTTGCTCTTGTGGCTAGACTTGAAGCTATAAGAATCATGCTTGCCTTTTCTGCTCATAAAAAATAAAGCTTTTTCAAATGGACGTTCAAAGTGCTTTTTAAATGGCTTTACTGAAGAGGAAGTGTATGTCAAACAACTTTCTGGCTTTGAGGATCATACTCTTCTATACTATGTTTTCAAACTTAAAAAGGCTATGTATGGTCTAAAACATGCACCTCATGCTTGGTATGACAAACTGATTTCTTTTCTCTTAGAAAATGGTTTTATGATAGGTTCAGTTAATATTTCTTGCTTAATGATACTTCCAATTTTCTAAATTATAATAGCTGGAATTGGGCTAAGTTTAATTATTGCGACGTACCTTTTATCCTACAACCTTGTATCTCACGTTTAGACTTTTATTTTACTTTATTGTTAATCTAAATGCTAGAAGTTGCTAAATTAATTAAAAGTATATGTCAGATGATCATTTATCTTATCTAATTGTTGAATTGACTTTTGTTAATAAGTGTGCTAGTATTTAATCTTTTGCTTTTTTTTTTAACGTGACTGGAATTGATCTTAACAGATCAGTGTAATAACCATTTGTGTCGTAAGATCATTTTAGAAACTCAAATGTTGTTAGGATAACTTTTTATATAAAAAAAAAATATTTTCTACATTAGTTCTAGATAGAACTGATTGTAAAAAGTAATTTAAAAAAAAAAACTAATACATTCTACATCAATGTTAACTAGAGTTGATGTGTACCTTTATAATATCAATTTTATTCAAAATAAATGTATAACTATTTTCTACATTGATTAAAACTAAAATCGATATAGAAATCTGGATAGATATTTAATTTAATATATTTTTTACATTGATTTTGTTTAGAAAAAATGAATTTTCATATTGATTTTAAATCCGCATTAGAATCTTTCAATATCACTTAAAATAACATTAGTTTAAAATCGATGTTAAAAACATGTTTTTTAGAATTGTTGGTGGGACTCTTCCAAACTTTATTGGGAAAGAGTCTAGGTGAACTATGTTAGGCTTACCTTTTTATCATTTTTCATGATCGTTTGCAGTGGTTTAGTTTGGCCCCTCATTTTTTGTCTGAATCTCTTTTCAGTTTTAATAATAATACTTGCGTTTGCAGCATACGATAGGTAGCTCGCTGAGTGTCAATTTAGTTGGGATTTTTGGAGTTGCCTTGATACTTAGCATGCCTAGATTCATTTAAAAAAAAATATAAGAAACAAATATATACATTTTTTATATCTTTAATTTATCGTAAAGTTTACTAATTAGACAATCAATTATTACATATACAAGGGAATATGTATTTATCAATTTATTAACATTTTAAGTCATTTTCATAGGGAAAAAATTATTCAGTAATGTTATTAAATATAACCAATACTTAAACTTAATTAAATTGATATTTTTATAATAAAATTTAAATTTATGATATTTTGAATTAAAATTAACTATCTTTGAGAAAAATTCCATGTCCACCCTCCCTCTGCCTTTGGAGTTATCCATGAAAGTCGTTATATCATGTGGAAATAATATATACAAAGAGATAATTAACACAAACACGCATGCATATATTATTTTTTTAAACAAATACATAAGGTACAATACAGTGCCATGAAAAAAGAAAAGATACGTCGATCTTCCTTGCTTGCAGTTGCCTTGCAAGACGTACATATAGAACATTTTTGAAAATTTTTACATTCATTTCAAAACCAAGAAAAAATGTTTTGTGAATTTGGTTTTCAGTTTAAAAAAAATATACATTTCTCATATTTGACAATAATACTTTTGTTGTCATCATCATCGCCATGACCATCACCACTGCTGCCACCATCACCACCACCATCACCATCACTATTGTCATTGTCAGTGCCACCACCATCAATTATCACCTCCGTCATTGTCATTACCACCGTCATCATTATCGTTGTTATTGCCATAACTAATTGCCACCACCACCACCTTTGTCACCGCCACCACAACCATCACCAGTATCATCGCAACCGCCAACACCACCATCGTCATGATGTACATCACCATCATCATTGGTATTGCTACCACCACCATCAATGTTATTGTCACTGTCATTGTCATTATCACCATCATTACCAACAATACCACCTCTGTCATCGCCACTGCAACCACCACCAACATCATCGCAACCACCACCGTTATTATTTGCTGCCACCACCACCATCGCCACCAACACCACCGACATAGCTACCACCACTGCCACCACTAATAACACCTTTGTTATCGTCACCACCACCACCAACCTCGTCACCATTGGTTGCCACCACCACCAATGCCCCCTCCACAGCCACTGCCACTGCCATGCACCGTGACTATCACTAATATCTCTATTGGTACCACTATTGCTAACATCATTACCATCACCATTGTCGGCATCACCACATAACAAACACTCTTAAACTAATTTTAATACGATATGAAACTTTCAAAATAAATTTCTTTGAAACTAATCATATTTTAAAAACTTGGTTAAAATTTTGTTGAAACTAAAACTAAAAAATGTTTATTATTTTTAAAAATTTTAAAATTCAAAATTAAAAACTATCCCGAAGAGACCCAATTTTCCACATCAACAACAGTTCATTCCATATATTTCAGTATTAATTTTTCTTTTCATTCTTGCTAATTGCTGGCAGGCCTACTCTCCAACAGCTGCAATCAATTTACAGGATATTTAATTTCAATGGTGGACCTTAGTCCCCTTATAGGCACATAATCTTAATTTTGTCCGTGTGAAAGCAGTCATGGGAACAGATCGATAGCGGTCCAACTAGGGAAAAAAAATAGGCAAATGATAAAGGTGTAACCAAGTCAAATGACCAATGACATGAAAGTAAAGACCAGTCACTGCATTGACATTTTTTTTCTTGCTGAAGTGTCACTGCATTGACATTACTACTCCAAAGTTAACAAAGTATTATCAAATTTAAATTTTGAATAGGTAATCATATTAAGTATCTGAAGTTAAGTATTTTAAAGAAAGAATTTCGTTGTTGATAGTAGTGATAATTTTATTTCATGTAAATATAATATAATTATCTTTAATAAATAATAAAAAGTTATCACTCTTTGCTATTCATACCAATATTTTATATACAATTTTGGGTAATAAAATCTAAACATCTTTATATTTTAAACACTTCACTTCATTAACGTTTACTATTTATTTTTATTTTTCTTTTATCAAATTATATATCACTTATCCTAATTATATATATATATATATATTTTTTATTTTTTTTTCGTTTCTTTCAAATCTTTTGTCTGGATATCAAACAGTACTAGAGTCTCCATATATATTTTCTTGCAACTTTATATCCAAGTTTCTTTATTTAATTTATTGTTACCTGCCCCAGACTCGAGTGCCTCCATTTTCTACGTGCTAGCTGAAGCCGGTGTTGTTTCTGTCTTGTGACTTCAAGAATGCGACAATTGTAAAATATAAATATAATCCGAAGGAGAATAGTAGAGTGATAATTATGTGTATTTTTTTAACACAAAAGATATCAGAAGTTACAATTAAGAAATAAATAGAAGTCATAAGATATAAGATATAAAGATATGAACAACTACAAATAAATTATTCATAACTTCATCTTTGGATGTTCATTATTTAAGAATACGTCTCGTTAAAATCTTATTAAAAAAATCACGTGTGATAAAAATCTTGTGAAAGAAAAAGAGTACATCGTTCTTCAATACATTATCATCTGTCTCATTAAAAATCTTGTCAGAAAAATTCAATGAGACTAAACAATGGTCAAGGAAAAAAAGAGTGTAGAACGTATTACTTTTCCCCCTCATGCAAACAATTACCTTTAAGATGACAAAGTCCAACCTTGTCAGTCAGTTGCTCAAAAGTCTTCCTTGTCAATGACTTCGTAAACAAATCAGTTAGATTCTCACACAAATGAACCTGTTAAACATTTATATCAACATTCTTTTGAAGATCATGGGTGAAAAAAAACTTTAGTAAACTATGTTTTGTTCTATGTCTTTTGATATATCCTTCTTTCAACTGAGCAATACATGTAACATTGTCTTCACATGTGATCGTCGATGTCATCTAAAATTTCTACATGGTTAGCTAATGTGCCTATTTTGGCTTGCTTCACATGTTGTCATGAAATTGTTGTATTACATAATGTAAAGTTATGATATATCATTATGAGAATATGATAAATAACCTCTAAAATAATGAAGTACATGCCTAAATGTCTTCGTATTGGTGAAAACTTATATTTTGCTAGTAAATATGTGGAAAATGATATATTAGGTTGTGTATGCATACAAAGATACATTAGTGTTTCAATAACACTAAGACATGATACTTAAGGACCAACTACTTCTTCATCCTTTTCTCTAGATCTAGAAGGATCTTAGTTCACGACTAAAGACCTTCATCATTGGAATGTACAATGAATGTGATTTCCCATATTTTTAAGCTCATTTGCTATATAAGCTTCTTGGTGCACAAAATTTGTAAGGACCCTCACTGTGGCGCAGGTGGTGCCAGATCCCGCGCTGATAGCGCCGGGATCCTTCAGCAGAAAACCCTGTTAAGGGTGTGGCACGGTTAGCGCCAGATCTGGCGCGGATGGCGCCAGACTCTTTGGATGTGGCGCCAAGGGCGGCCAGGATCGCGCTGGTGGCGCGAGATTCTCTGGAGGTCCATGCCTGGAGTGCCAGAGTTGGCGCTGGGAGCGCCACTGGGTGTGGACTGTGGCGCGGATCGCGCGGGGATTGGCGCGAAACGCGCCAGAGGTGCTCTGGAAAGTTTAAATTCTCTGGTTTTCCACGCGGACAGCGCCAGGAGCGGCGCTGATGGCGCCACAACGTTTGCAGCTGGCGCGAATGGCGTGGTGTCCCGCGCGGATCGCACGGGAAGGTCGGTGCAGACTATATTTAAAGGGGGTCGCGTTTTGGAGGAGAAGAAAAACGTTTCTTCTTCCTCAGAGCTTCCAGCAGCCATGGGAGAGCTCCCCAAGCTTCCATGATCTTGCCTGATGACCCTAAACGCTTCCTGGACCCTTTAATCCCCCTAGAAACCGAGTGAGAGCGAGAATCCTTCCTCCAAAACCTTTGAAACCCCAGAGAACTCATCCTCTGAGAGAAGCTACAGAGAACTCGAGATTGGGCGAGGAACGGCGGTGGCTAGTGACACCAAGGCTAGGGAGAGCAGCCTAGAGGCCTTCCTCATCAGTTCTGAGGTAAGAAACTCGAGTTTCTCCGGTTGATTTTGGATTTGGGGGTTTCCTGTGAATAGTGACCCATCTGTGATAGGGATAGAATTAGCTCTGGGTCCAGTTGGGAGATGTGTTTAGAATGATGAGAGGAGGAAGGGTTAGCTTTCAGTTTGTGTTTTGGTGACTGTTGGTTTTGGCTCAAGGTGATGGCATGTGTGACTTGGACTGAGTCACTTGATATGAGACATGCTAGAGCCTTTGTGATGGGCTTGAGGTGCCTGATAGGCCATGGAGACTGTGTCTGGAGAGATAGATCGTCCAAGCCCTGAGAAACCCTGAGAGTTTGGGTTGAGAGAGCTTTAGAGGCTCACTGTTGTTGGTTGGTTGAGTCTGGAATGACTCTGAGGCAATGGATGGATTTGAGATAGACCACTGAGGGTATATGGAAAGGGTTGTAGAGTATAAGCCTGATGAACCTTAGAGTATATGACCTGGGTGATAGAAGGGACTGAGGTTTCCTTCTCTGAAGCAGCGGATATCTGCTTGATGAGCTTATGCATGATTATATGCTTGAATGGTCTGTGATATGTGTGTTTGTATGCCTTGGTAGGGCTTGACGCCGTGGTTGTCAGAGAAGCAGACCATCAGTGGAGGCTAGAGCTGTGAGGCACGGCTAGCCAGGTAAGCTCATCGTTCTGGGGTTTTCCCTTATTTTGGTTTGTCACCCAAGTGGGGTGAAGATTGCATGCTATGTTTGAATTGTATATATAGGTATATGCATGCAGTTGAGGAGAAGGTCTATGTCACCTGTTATTTGATATTATATGTGTTGGAAGCCTGAAGGGCTATAAGAACGGTACTTGGAGTGAAACTCAGACCGTTCTAGAAAGATGAATATATGATGAACCCTAGGATAGACACTCAGACAGTGTGAGGGCAATGAGACACCTGATATGGCAGGTGTGAGGCCGTAGGCCTTTTGAGGGAATGCAGATCATGAGATGGTCTGTGATGGAACCTAGAGGATACTGGATGAGTATCAGGCTAGTTGAGGTTCCCTAGCCAGAGGTAGAGTTTGAGGACTCCCTGGAATAGCTGAGATTCCTTGGGAGGTGCCACTGCTCTCCACTTAAGTCCTAAGAACAGATGGAACTGTGTGGATGTTCCTCCTTAGGCAAAGATAT
>PYAF01006222.1:214177-226968 GCA_007407185.1 Glycine tomentella | reverse complement strand
GTTTCAAAGGTTATGGAGGAAGGATTCTCGCTCTCACTCGTGTTTGAGGTGATATAAAGGGTTTAGGAGGTGTTTAGGGTCACATAGCAAGGTCATGGAAGCTTGGAGGCCTCTCCCATGGAGGTTAGGGTGCTGAGGAAGAAGAAGAAGAGAGAAAATGCTGAGATTTCGTGTTTTGGGCCTTTTTATAGGCCCTGACATGACTCCCACGCTCCCAGCGTGGCCTCCCACGCCCCAGGCGTGGCACTCCAGTGGAAATCAGCTTTCTGGAGCACTTCCCACGCTCCAGGCGTGGGAAATCAGCTTTCTGGAGCACTTCCCACGCTACCAGCGTGGCTCACAGCAAAACCCCAAAATTTGTCCTCTTTTTCAGCAACAAGGGTTATTAGAGCGCTAAACTCGCTCTGATGCTTGCGCCGTTCGCGGGATGACTTAGGGTTATTATAGAGGGAGGTTAGGGAAGGATTTTGGGAGGAAAAATCCTCTATTGTCGTGATCTAGATGCTGCTGGACATATTTAATGCCGACTTAGGCGAGCCAAAAATCCTTCATAAACTCGCCTGGGTGAGCTGCCTAAATTTCAAATTTTCTGCTTCATTGAAAAATTAATGTCTCACTCTCTAGACATTAGTTTTACAATCCCAACGGTAAAAAGTTAGATATATGGATTAGGAAGCTACCTTTAAAATGTGAAGGAGATCCAACGGTTAACCAATACAAAAATGATGATTTTACTAAAGCAAATTTTCAGGTCAAACTTGGAATCACACAATTCAACGCAGCTCAAACAAACTCCGCATAACTTGACATCTACACCAAGCAATTGCACATGGAGAATCCACAACATTTCAACTAATTATAAACTAATCAAATAGTCAAGTAACATAAGAAATATATTGAACATCTATTTTCGGTTATTGAAATTTCAGGGCGTTACAACTCTCTAGGCTTCTCGCATCTAACTCTCTAGTTCCCATGTTTCAGTCTCTCCTGATGTTCCTCCCTAGATCACCTTGGTCAAAGGAATTTCTTTCCCCTTAGGTGCTTCGTTCGTCGATCTTCGATCCACAAAGGGAATGTTTCATATGTCAAGTTTTCCTTTACTTGAATGTCATCTAACTCAACCACATGAGAAGGATCATGGACACGCTTATAGATTTGGGACACATAGAAGACATTGTGAAGATTAGAAAAGGACGAAGGTAACACAATTTGATATGCTACAGGATCGACTCTTTTGAAAATTTGAAAGGGACCAATAAAACGAGGAATAAGTTTTCAACATTTCATTGCTCTGCCAACCCTAGTCCATAGAGTAACTCAAGAATACATGATCACCAACCTCAAATTCTAGGTCTTTCCTCCTCTTGTCCTGTAACTCTTCTACCTACTCTGAGTAGTTCTCATCCTTTCCTGGATCAACTTGACCTTCTCAACGATTTGTTGTTCCCCTTCAGGTCCTAAAATGAGGTTCCCTCCAGGTTCTAACCAACACAAGGGTGTGCTACACCTCCTACTATACAGAGCTTTATAGGGAGCGATGTCAATGGTAGAATGAAAACTATAGCTATAGGTAAACTCCATTAATGGCAGAAAACTCTCCCAACTACCCTTTTGTTCCAAAACACACGCCCTCAAAAGGTCTTCTAAAGACTGAATGGTTCATTCAGTCTGACCATCAATTTGAGAATGATAGGCTGAACTTAGGTTTTCGGGTCAAACTAGGAATCACACAATTCAACGCAGCTCAAACAAACTCCGTATAACTTGACATCTACTCCAAGAAATTGCACATGGAGAATCCACATAACATTTCAACTAATTATAAACTAATCAAATAGTCAAATAACATAAGAAATACATCGCACATCTATTTTCGGTTATTGAAATTTCAGGGCGTTACAAGGGTCATAGTCAGTCCACAATGCCCTAATGCTTCGACGTCACAGGTTTCTGACCACGGTCGTGGTAGATGTCACCACGGTTGTAGTATGCCTAATTGGAGTAATTATCTTTAGGAAGTTATAAATAGGGTGTTGATGTCTGTGTCTAGGTAGCTATTATTTTATTTTCAAGCAACAAGAACTTTGGAGAGATAGAACTACATCGGGGATAATTGGGGTCTTAACCTATAAGGTTTTCGATCTCTTTTATTCTCAATGCAATCTTGTATGTTGCTTGGCTATTCGGTGACCATGGTTGGCTAAATCCCTTAAAACTCAAATTGTGATGTAGTTGTGACCATGTACTTTAGTTCCTCATTTTAATAAAGTTCCTTGATGTTATTCAATTGATTATGTCATCTTACTATTTTCTCTTTTTATGTTAGAATTGATCACTCTAATTCATAGTAAATTGCGCATTAGTTGCCATATACTCATAATTAATTGATCTATAAAATGATAGGGTTAATAAGACTTGGATGACTAAATTGGTAGCTTGCACCTCCTTTTTACAAACCTCTCTATAGTTCATCATTAACCTTAAATTGAATCCCAAATGACCAAAGCAAGATTAGTTTAAGGGAAGAGTATTTTTAGAACTTGAGCACAGGCTAACAATTAAATTAAGAGGCATTAAGCAATCTATTGTTAACTAAGGGTTCTGAATTATAATTGGAATTAGGGAAAATAGGGTACATGCAAAATCATAATCGGGGTCATCTTTACTCATATATATCTATTCTTGCAACTGTTGTTGTCTTTAGTTTTATTTTCTTGAATACAATTACCAACAATCCTTAAAATCAAGATAAAACCCCCCAAAAAATTTAGTTAATATGATTTAGATTATTTGGGAATACAACTGGTCTCTAGGCTACGATATTTTGACTTTTGTCCATGATACTACTGTGTAGGGTACACTTGCCCTTGTTCGAGTACATAACTTACACATCAATTTCTAGCATCATTGTCGGGGACTAGTTGCAAAGTTTTTGAATAATTTTAATTTGCATTGATTAAACAATTTTTGTTCATAGTATTTTTTTTGTTTCTTGTCTTTAATTTTTCCTTTTTTTTCTTTAAATTTTATTAATTCTTTTTTGTTTATTCTCATTGAAAATCCGCTCCATTTCCTATTGTGTTTTAATCCTTTTCTTTTGTTTGATAGTTTATGCTAACTTGATCTCAAAGGAAAGAAATTACTAAGTGTGACCCTGAGATTAAAAAAACATGTCACAGAAACATACTGAAACAAGGAGAAGGAGGATGGTTGTCAGTGGAGAACAGGAGCACACCCTGCAGGATTACCTGACCCCTGGTGTGGGAATCATTGCAGCCATATAACTCCCTAATCTGGGAGACCAAAATTGTAAGCTGAGGCATGGGCTGATCAACATGATTGAGATGATACAGTTCCATGGCCTACCGCCAGAAGATCTGGCAGTCCATCTGAAGAAGTTTGTGAGGCTCACAGACACCGTGAAGTGTCCTGCCAATGTTCCAAACTATATCAGATTGGTTGTCTTCTCATTCTCATTAGCAGGAAAGGAGGAATATTGGCTTGATGATTTTCTGCATATGAGAATTTACACTTGGGATCAGTGCTAATTGGAATTGCTAAGGAAATTCTTCCCAGTGGTGTTGAGCAACTAGTAAGAGAAGTTGGGAATTTTTTCCAGTTTGAGCAAGAATCATTGTCTAAAGCCTAGGAGCGACTCAAGGGGCTACAAAGAAGTTTCCTACACAATGGATATCCATCACAAAGGCTATTCCACATTTTCTATTGAGGGCGACCACAACACAATCAATCTGACCTTGATGTTGCAGTAGGGGGAAACCTCATGAACAAACTAACCAATGCAATGATGGGCATTATTAAGGTCGTGGCTTCTAATTATTATAATGGTGCAAGTGATAGAAGGATCCTTAGGAGGCCAACTAGAGTTCATCAGGTGGAGGCTAATGCATCTAGCTCTTCTTTGGAGCAAATGATGGATGCATTGACAAAGCAAATGAAGACTCTGATGAAGGCTCTGGTACAGATGATGACACCCATGCCTCCACCTACTGTTTGTGGGGAGTGTGGGGAGACATGACTTGGTTTTGGAATGCCCATATTCATAGGCTTTACAAGAAGTGAAATATGTGGGTGAAAGGGGTGCTAACTATGACCTTTACTCTAACACCTACAACCAAGATTGGAGGGATCACCTAAACTTCTCTTGGAAGGAGTAGAGAGACCAGAGGTTGAGCTCAGGTCAGGGCTAGAATGTGTTCAAGCCTCCTCACTATCAGGGTCAAAGTCAAAACACTTACTAAGGCCCTCAATATCAGAATCAAAAGGCCTAGACAGGAGGAGAAAAGGCCCACCTTACAAAAACATGATGATGAAGCACATGACTAAAAATGATGAGAGGTTCAAGACTTTAGAATCAACATTCTTGAACCTCATCACTATCATATCCCAAAGGGCTTTAGGTGTTCTGCCTTCCCAGATTAAGACCAATCCTAAGGAGGAGTTGAAGGTGGAGAGTACTAGGAGCGGGAAGCCTCATGCAGAGTACAAGAAGAAGAAGAAAGCAACTTCTCTAGAAACAAAAAAAGAGGCCCTCATTGAAGGAAATTCAACCAAGGATAAGGAAGCTCCTACTGGAGGGAGTTCAAAGACAGGGAAGAAGAAAGAGGTACTGACACCTTCTCAGGTAAATATTCCTTTCCCCCAAAGAATGAAGGATGCCCTGAAAATAGTTCTTATTGCTTAAGACTTGGATTGGGATTTGAGCAATGATGAGGAGGAAATACTGATGTTCCTCTAAGCTCAAAGTGATGCCAAACCATTGAGAAATCAAAGGTTTGAAGAGTTGGAAAGGAGTAGTGGGCCAAAGCCTAAACCCTTAATTGAGGAACCTTTTGGGTTGGAGTTGAAGCCCCTTCCTTCCAACTTAAAGTATGTTTTCTTGACCCCCCCTTTCATTGTAAGTTGTTATTGCTACATGTTTGTTGGAGGTAGAAGAGGAGAATTGTGTGAGGGTCTTGGGTGACAATAGGAGGCCTTTGGGTGGACCATACATGACATCGAGGGTATTGACCCTATAGTATGCACCCATAGGATTCACATGGAGGAAGGGCAGGAAACTAAGCAATTACCTCAGAGGAGACTCAACCCCAATATGATGGACATTGTGAAGGGAGATATACTGAAGTTGTTGGATGTAGACATCATTTACCCCATCTCTGACAATGAATGAGTAAGTCCGGTCCAATGTGTTTCCCTAAGAAGGAGGGCACCACTATTGTGGAAAATGAGTGGAAAGAGCTCATAGCAGCAAGAAAGAACATCGAGTGATGGATGCATATTTATTACAAGAAACTCAATGAAGTCACCCGAAATGACCACTTCCCCCTCCCCTTTATTGATCAATTGCTTGAAAATTTGTCGGGGTCATGAATTTCATTGTTGTCTTGATGGTTATTCCAACTATTTGTAAGTGCCTTTGGCTGA
The DNA here is from genome assembly GCA_007407185.1 of Glycine tomentella. Taxonomy (NCBI): domain Eukaryota; kingdom Viridiplantae; phylum Streptophyta; class Magnoliopsida; order Fabales; family Fabaceae; genus Glycine; species Glycine tomentella. Next base: position 221,523 of record PYAF01006222.1, on the reverse strand, counting down.
CAAGGATCAACACAAAACCACTTTCACATGCCCTTATAGGACATCTGCATATAGACAGATGCCCTTTGGTTTGTGTAATGGTCCTGTAACTTTTCAAAGATGCATGGTGGTTATTTTCTCTAACTTGATTAGAAACAATATTGAAATCATTATGGATGACTTTTTTGTTTTTGGCCAATCTTTTGATGCCTGTTTAAAAACTTTTAATGTTGTCTTAAAAAGGTGCAGGGAGACTAGACTAGTTTTTAATTGGGAGAAATGTTAGTTCATGGTGGGTGAGTGCATTGTTCTGGGACATAAGGTGTCCTTTACTGGCATTTAGGTTGACCCTGCCAACGTGAAGGTGATGCAAAGTTGCCTTCGCCCAATTGTGTTAAGGTGGTGAGGAGTTTTCTGGGTCATGCTGGCTTTTATAAGAGGTTCGTGAGGGATTTTTCTAAAATTGATAAACCAATGAACGAACTCCTGGCCAAAGATGCCACTTTTGAATTTTCTGCTAAGTTCCTGAGAGCATTCAAATTGTTGAAGGAACGCTTGATTAGTGCTCTTGTGGTTGTTTCCCCTGACTGGTCATTATCGTTTGAGTTAATGTGTGATGCTAGTGACACAGTTGTGGGGGAAGTTCTAGGCCAAAGAAGAGAGAAGGTGTTTCACACCATCTACTATGCTAACAGGACCAGTGTTTTAAAAACTGGACCGACCCAACCGGTCGGACCGCGACCCAGTGGTTGAATCGAGTCTAGTCTGTCAATGGATCGGTCATGCTCTCAACCCAATGCGACCCGATCGGGTTAATGGTTCAATTGTCGACCCGGCGAATCGGACCGGATTGTTATTTTTTTTTTAAAAAAAGAGTCTTCTGTAGTTCTGCCTCCGCGCCGCTTCTGTCTTCTCCCCCCAAGTACTTGCGTCGCGTCATCTGTACTTAAGGTTTGGTTTTCGTCGGGGTGGGGGGTGTGGGGTTTTTGTCTGTTCGCCAGGTGTGGGTGGTGGTGGTAGGGGGTTTGTCTATACGTGGCGCAGGGGGGGGTTGTCGCGGTGGGAAGGGGGAGTAATGAGGATGTGTTGGGCCAAACGGATTTTCGCGTGAGGGGGGGGGATAGCAAGGATTTTTTTTTTTTTTTGGGAGGGGGGCAGGTTGGAATGACGATTTTTTGTGGAGGGGGTTGGGGGTTTACAAGATTAAAATACTTAATTCTAGACATTTATTTTTACACTCAGTCATAAGAGTTAACAATATCCACTTTTAGTTAGAATTTAATGAATTTTTTTTCATAATTACGAATAATTATAGATGCACAAAATTTATATGAACGAGGAGTTTGTGTGGGTGGGTGGGGTGGGGTGGGGGATGTTGCATGCTGCTTCAATGGTAATGAAACTATTTTTTTAAATGTTTTTTTTCTTTTCTTTGAAAAAAATGTTTGAGTTTTAAATTAAGTGACTATTTTTTTAAGCCTTGAACTCTGTCAATCGTGGATAAGTGGTGTATGTAAGAGTGAGTTTTTCTTTCTTTCTTAGGCACATAAAATCTGTTTTCAAAATACTCATAAATTGTTAATAATATTAATATAGAATAAAAGTAAACTGAGTGCAAATATGGGTTATTGGGTGGGAATTAGCATTCTATAATTTTGTATTGATGATTTTGTTTCTTGAACTTAAACTTATTTAGCTTATGTTTATGATCTTTATTACTTGTTTGTTTGAACTTGGACAATGATGTTTTTTTTTTTTTTACATTTTGGTATCTAATTATCTATATTATGGTTTGTGATGTCTTTCTTAAAATATTTTAAGACAGGTATAAAAATTTGATATTTTTTATTACAGATCGGGTCATGCGGTTAATTAGTGATCCACCAGTTGACCACTGACCCAGTACCCTGACCAGGTCAGTCACTGGGTCGGTTTTTTAAACTACGAGCAGGATGCTAGATGAGGCTTAGAAAAATTACACCCCACTGAGAAAAAGCTATTAGCAGTTGTTTTTGCTTTTTATAAATTTAGGCATTACCTTGTTTTGTCGAAAGTCATTGTTTACTCTAATCATTATGCTATTAAGTTTTGCTCAGTAAACAAGATGCCAAGCCAAGGCTCATCAGGTGGATACTGTTGTTGCAAGAGTTTGATTTAAAGATAAAGGACAAGAAAGGGTCAGAAAATTTAGTGATAGACCACTTGTCTCGCCTTAACCCCTCTGTCCGACAACTTCCTAATGAAGGAGTAATGCAATAAACATTCCTTGATGAGCACTTGTTGGCTATAGTTACTCTACCAGGAGAACCTTGGTATGCTATCATTGTAAACTATTTAAAATGCAATGTGTTCCCCCCTTAGTTCAAGTTTCAAGAGAAAAAAGACTAATGGCAGAAGCCAGGCACTACTCTTGGGATGACCCCTACCTTTACAAGGTTTGTAGGGATGATGTGGTAAGGCGTTGTATGCCTTATGAGGAGGTAAGTTCCATTCTCCAACATTGTCATTGTAAGGAGGTTGGGGGCCATCATGGGCCCACAAGGATAGCTCACAAGGTCCTCCAAAGTGGCTTCTTTTGGCCCACCCTTCATAGGGATACAAGTGAGTATGTGAGGTCTTATGCTAGCTGTCTGTGCACTAGTGCTTTGTCCAAGAGCCTTGAGATGCCTCAAAATGATATGGTTGTATTGGAATTGTTTGATGTGTGGGGAATTTACTTCATGGGTCCTTTCCCCAAATATTTTGGCTGTGAGTATATTGTGGTTGCTGTGGAATACATGTCCAAGTGGGTTAAGGCAACAACATTACTCACTAGTGACACTTGTAGTGTAACATTGTTTTTTGAAAAATAATATTTTTTATGCTTTGGTACACCTATAACAATCATTAATGATGGGGGACACACTTTGTAATAAATTGTTTGATAGCCTTTTGGCTAAATATGGTGTTACCCATAAGGTTGCTACCCCCTATCACCCTCAAACAAGTTGTCAAGTGGAGGTGTCTAATAGGGAACTAAAAGGATCCTTGAGAAAACAGTAAGTGCATCCCAAAAGGACTGGTCATTGAAATTGATGACGCACTTTGGGCTTATAGAACAACCTTTAAGACTCCCATTGAGATGTATCCCTTTAGGCTACTTTATGGGAAGAATTTTCATTTGCCTGTTGAACTTGAGCATAGAACCATGTTGGCTCTGAAGTTTCTAAACTTTGATCCTAAGCTTGCAGGTAGTAACAAGTTATATCAGTTAAATGAGCTAGATGAGTTCAAGCTTAGTGCCTATGAAAATGCCAAGATCTACAAGGAGAAAACCAAGAAATGGCATGATTAGGAAAGTGCTAGTTTACAACTTACGCCTTCACCTCTTTCCAAGAAAATTGCGCTCTAGGTGGTATAACCCTTTTACAGTGGTGAAAGTATTCCCATATGGAGTACTTGAGTTAAATAGAAACAATGGGAACACCTTTCATATAAATGGCCACAGGGTCAAACACTATGAGGAGGGATTGCTCCAAGTGCACTACATGTTCATTTTCAGGAGTAAATTTATCATGTGACACACGTCAGCCTCGAGAAATTAAACAAGCATTGTTCGGTAGGCAACTTGTGACTTGTATCCATTTATTTCTAAGCTTTTCACAGTTTTTCCTTCTTTAGTCAAGTTAAAACCATTTGCCTGCTTTTTGGTCGTGGTCATTTGACCATGGCCCATGCATTCAACGTTAAAGACAACAAGGGTCGTGGTCAATTGACCATGGCCAAGGTAGTCAATGTCAAAATCGACTATGACCATGGTCAAATAACCATGGCTCAGGTAGTTCATGTCAAAGACGACTACGGTTATGGTCAATTGATCATGGTCCAGTCCATTGAACGTAAGGCAGTCAAGAACGATCGTGATAAGTCCACAACGATAGTGGTCTTTTCATTTAAAATAACTGGGGGGTGGGGTGCTATAGAAAGCATAGTGACTATGGGTGTAGTCACCCCCATTCTCTCTCTCTCTCTCTCTCTCTCTCTTCTGACCAAGGTCGATATTTCCCCAATTGGTTTGTCACATCATCAAGGAGTTTGAACAAAAAACCCTATATTATTTTTTCAAAACTTTTTTTTTTTAATTTCTCATTTGTTTAAAGCAGTTGATGATGCAAGATAAGTTGTTGACCGATTGAAAACACAATTTTAAAAAAATTTACGTGACTATCTTGTCAAACTCTTTTATGACATGACAAATCAATGAACTACCAACGTCATTATTATATCATCAGTTAACATGGTGTTATACAAAGGAAAATAATTATGGGGATTTTGTAAGGTTACAAAATAGAGGAATATCAAACATAATAAGTGGAAACCTCAAGAGAGATATGCCCAATTTACTTATAATGAATGGTAGAGATATGCCCTATTTACTTATAATGAATGGTTAGGATGCAGAGTAACTTTGTTCCAACCAAGTCTATAGGCATCATTAGGGTCCTCATATCTGAGTTATTGCCCGCTTAGGTGCTTGGTGGACCGTCATGGTTTTGTCCTTGTAAAAGGCTCTTCGGTGGGTTGAGAGAAAAGGGTGTTTATAAATGCCCCTGGCCTCGACTCCTAAGCGATGTGGGATTTTGTGCCAACCGGAACAAGCCCCTTATTGAGGCTAAGGGAAAAGAGTGGCCTAGGCCCTCCTTCTAGTGCCAATGTCCCAACCTTAAGTCCGCAGGCATCCTTAGGATCCCCCCATCCAAGGTATTTTTCGCTTAAGTGTTTGGTGGACCGTCATGATTTTTCCCTTGTAAAAGGCACTTTGGTGGATAGAGAGAGAGAATGTTTATAAACAACCCTTGGCCTCGACTCCTAAGCAATATGAGATTTTGTGATAACTGAAACACTAAAAGAATTATTCTTGAAGTAACTTTCTTCCTTCTCCCTCTCTATATGAATGTGTGTCAAACTAGTTTTTGAATGGGTCGAGTCAAACTATACACAGCTTAAGTTTATCTTATTTATTTAATACTAGTATTTTAGTCTTTGCATTATAAAATAAATGTTTATTATATACACCTAAATTTTATAATTTATAATAAATAAATATTTTTAAATATTTTTTTCCTAGCAAAGGGAATTTTTTTTTATATAAAACAAACAAAGCACGAGCTGTGCCTCATTTGAGAAAGAATACAAGAGAAATAAGGTTTAGTAGGAAGTTCCCTCTTCTAGTGATAAATGTCAACTCGAAACCCCTATATGTTGGCAACTTAGTATTGCATGCCTTTGCAGCACTAATTCCAAAATTTACACACCGTAACACCTCCAAAACAAATGCATCGAACTTCCAAAGCATCCCACACTGTTACTAAGCTTGCGTATATGTTCTCCTCAGATAAAAACCACAGCAAGAAAAACAAATCTCTGCAGATATATATTGCTTCCATGCATCAGTGTAGAGTCTTCCAAAAAAATCCTTGAGATAATCATTCGTCGTACACACAATCAACATAAGACGATAATGCCATACTGACTATGTCTATCCGCTTCATCACCTAGAATGAATATTGTTTAAATAATTAAATATATAAATTATATTATAATCAAAATTGTAATAACTAAATATTTATAATATTTAAATTATATTTTAAATTTATAATAAATAATTTATGTTGTGATGCATTGTTATTTTTAATTATTGATAATTTCTTCTAAAAAATATTCAAATTCAAGTTAAAACTAAAAATATTAAAAATAATAGATTGAAAGAGATAAAAAATTAGCTAAATCGTTGGGTTGATATCAATATATATATATATATATATATATATATATCAAAAGGTATGTTAGGAGCATATTTTAATATTTGAAATTAGTTTTTAATATTTAGTTAAAATTTTTAAAACTATTTAGTTTATATTAAAATTTAAAAACACCAAAGGATATACCATCCAGATGCTCGTTAGGAGAGTGATTTCACCACTTAGTTTATATTAAAATTTAAAATCACCAAATGAAAATAAATATGAGGAAGAGCGGGGGAGTGGAGGCATGAGGAAACAGATATTTCTAGATGTTTATATGTATGGTGGGTTATTTTGGTGTAGTGACAAAGTAAATTTGATTACTCACGAGTTAATAATGTTATATAAATTTTTTATTTTTGGTCTTGACCTCAATTAATCTAGTCTTTAGGCTAAAATAAGGATTTAATATTTAGTGGTCTTGATCCACCATGATCCTTGTTAATCGATGTTTATATGATACTTAATTGAATATTACAGTATTAGTTTTTTTTAAACTAATAAAATTTAAATATGTATTATATAAAGCATAAACATTAGTAAATAAGTATTTTATATAGATCTTTTTAAAAAGTTTTTAGACCGGGCTTTGTCTAATCCAGTGACAGATTTATGATCTTGAGTTAGTGGAGACAATTTATTTTAAAAAATAAAAATTGATAATAGTGGGTTTAAATATGTTACAGATATTTGGAATGAGCTGAATTATAATAGGCCCAGTAAGATTTCGTCAAAGGATGTTGTTGAGCCAGTTATGATAGTGAGGAGATAGTGGTAACTGTTCGAGGCCACGACTGCTAGTGACTTCGAGATTCTCGGTATTTTCAGTGGGAACAGTTCATTGCTGGGTTCTCAGGTTAGTGTCCTATAAATACAAGCATCCTCCATGGAGAAAGGTACACACACTGACTCTCTCTTTTCTATTCACACAGAGCACACATCCCACGTCCAATTGTGGTTTCATGTTCATTGTGATCTTCTTTCCTGAGGTGTTTGTTTTACCATAAGCATTCTCAGAGAGAGAGAGTTCGATCCCATATTAATTACCCAACAATCCTTGTTGGATATTTCTGTTCATCATGAATAGAACATTGGCGCCGTCTGTGGGGATGTTAAATTTTGATTCCCACCATGGTAAACACGAGAAGTCATCAGAATGAAGAGCCACCCGCAACTGTACCACCAAACGCAGTTCGAGTGGAAGATGCGGTTTCAGACACCGCCTCGTTGCCCACACCACCAAGAGACACGCCGGATAACCCGCCACCCACGCCTGCTGAGATGGAACAAGAGCAGCTTCAGTGCTTTATCAATAAGGCACTGGATTCCATTCTATCTCGGATCGAGCGACTTGAAAGGCGACATGCCCTTCAACGTCAAGAAGACATGAACAGTCTGGTCGCACAACTAGACGAACGCTGTACGAGATGGAGACATGATAAAGAACACCGTTTACAGTACATGGAACAACGCATTGGGCATATGGAGAACTCGGCTCAGGGGCAACCGCCGTACTTAACCAAGGCTTTCTCTGATAGGGGCTCGTTAGCCGTTGTTTGGGTCGAGCTCAAACCTTCGCCACTT
>PYAF01006222.1:172256-214077 GCA_007407185.1 Glycine tomentella | reverse complement strand
CCGTATGCGGGGGAACTCGCACGTGCGGTTCTTAGGGGGGAGAGCTAGTAGGAACCATCCTATCCCAATAGCGAATATTTGGAGCTCAATATGAAATCCTATTTTCTTGCAAGACCCGTTCGGATAAGGGAAAACTCCAGAGATTGCTTCGAAGTAAGATCCTTGCGTTGACCCTTTCCTGAACCAGAACCGGGGGGGGGGGGGTTGAGAGGAAAGAAAAGGGGATCCAAATTTCCCATCCATCAATAAAGTGAGGGCTTTCCGGACCTTCCCCACCCCTCTTTCCATTCTTCCTTCCCCTCTCACTCCCCCTTTTTCAAGAAATAAGCCCCGCTCCCTAAGAAGGGGCCCCTCTCTGATAAGGAAGGAAACGAAAAAATCTCCATTTTATGACAAATCCGGTCCGATGGCTATTCTCCACTAACCACAAGGATATAGGGACTCTATATTTCATCTTCGGTGCCATTGCTGGAGTGATGGGCACATGCTTCTCCGTATTGATTCGTATGGAATTAGCACGACCCGGCGATCAAATTCTTGGTGGGAATCATCAACTTTATAATGTTTTAATAACGGCTCATGCTTTTTTAATGATCTTTTTTATGGTTATGCCGGCGATGATAGGTGGATCTGGTAATTGGTCTGTTCCGATTCTGATAGGTGCACCTGACATGGCATTTCTACGATTAAATAATATTTCATTCTGGTTGTTGCCGCCAAGTCTCTTGCTCCTATTAAGCTCAGCCTTAGAAGAAGTGGGTAGCGGCACTGGGTGGACAGTCTATCTGCCCTTAAGTGGTATTACCAGCCATTCTGGAGGAGCAGTTGATTCAACAATTTCTAGTCTTCATCTATCTGGTGTTTCATCCATTTTAGGTTCTATCAATTTTATAACAACTATCTCCAACATGCGTGGACCTGGAATGACTATGCATAGATCACCCCTATTTGTGTGGTCCGTTCCAGTAACAGCATTCCCACTTTTATTATCACTTCCGGTACCGGCAGGGGCAATAACAATGTTATTAACCGATCGAAACTTTAATACAACCTTTTCTGATCCCGCAGGAGGGGGAGACCCCATCTTATACCAGCATTTCTTTCGGTTCTTCGGTCATCCAAAGGTGTATATTCCCATTCTGCCTGGATCCGGTATCATAAGTCATATCGTTTTGACTTTTTCGGGAAAACCAATCTTCGGGTATCTAGGCATGGTTTATGCCATGATCAGTATAGGTGTTCTTGGATTTCTTGTTTGGGCTCATCATATGTTTACTGTGGGCTTAGACGTGGATACCCGTGCCTACTTCACCGCAGCTACCATGATCATAGCTGTCCCCAACTGGAATTAAAATCTTTAGTTGGATCGCTACCATGTGGGGGGGTTCGATCGCCCAGCTCCTACGCCTACCACGAATCTTGAATCATCACGTGGCTGCTAAAGCAAGCTAAGCTTCACACGGCCCTGAGGAAGCCAAAAGACAGACCCTCTCACGGCCAAAGGCTCCGCAACATATTGGAGAACTTTTAGATCCCGCCCTAAAACGCCCATTTTCCTAGAGTTCCGAAGTGATCCTCATTCTCACCGCAACCTTCTTAAGACGAAAGAAAGCCGGGCAAGAATCGCATTGGTAGTACGAAGGGGGAGCAGAATCGTATCTGGCAGTGGTTCTTCGGATCGATCACAGATTCTCGGCCCCGTCGTTTGGCTTCCACTCTAGTTGACCTCTCTTGTTCTCCCCCCCTTACACAACCGGGTGGAGGACTCATGTAAACTTGTTCCTTTAGGTCCCTGTTCAGGAAGGCATTTTGAACATCTAATTGGAATAGAGGCCAATCTCGATTCGCAGCAATAGAGAGCAGGAGACGAACAGACTTCATCTTGGCTACCGGGGCAAAGGTCAGCAGCAACAGGAAGCAAATAATACTCCGAATCAGGACGCGGAAGCCGAACTCGGCACACCCTCTCATTGGCCGACCAGAGTGAGAAACCTGGAGCATCACGACATAGGAACCGAGACCCTATACCAGATCGGTAATCCAGAACGCCACCACTCCCGGACTGAGATTCCGTATCAGCCCGTTGAAACGAGAATAAGCCCAACAAAATCATTGCAGAATCTGGATCACCAAGGCAGAACGGGGACCGAGGTGTATAGAAGGAAATATCGGCGTGGTCAGCACAATAATAGCCCGTTTGTGGACGAGATCATGAATGCCTAGTTTATAGAAGGTTTTGACGGAATGTTCCTGTCTAAATACGACGGAAGTCAGGACCCGCAGGTGCATATTGACGAGTTCGACATGCAGATGTGTGTCCGAGGGATCGATGAACCAATTATTTCTCGGATCTTCGTCACCACTCTGACCGGAGCGACGCAGACCTGGTTTCATACGCTTCCACCCCGGTCCATCCGTAATTTCGAGGACTTCGGCCAAAAATTCCTGCTTAACTTCGCGACGAGTAAGAAACAGCCCAAGTCCGAGTTCGCCTTGGGGAAAATCCGTCAGCAACCGGGGGAGAAATTGCAAATCTATCTGGATCGATTCAAGGAGGTTGCATTGCAAGTACAAGGTTTGGAAGAAAAGGTGCACGTACATTTGCTGTCGGCGGGACTCAATGGATCGTCCCGATTGGCCAAATCCATTTACAAGGACCCGGTCAAGACCTTGCTGGAATTTAGAGTCTGATCAAAGAAATATTTGGAGTTGGAGCAGATGGAGATCGCTAATGCGATGCCCAAGAGGAAGCACTCTCCTCCGCGGCACCGCCAACATCCCGGAAATGTACACCCCGACAGAAATAACGATGCCGCGCCCGACGATTCGATACCAAATATGATAAGTATACCCCACTAAACACTTCTCGGGCCCAGGTATGGAGAGAAGTCGCGCTTATGGAGATGAAGAAAGTTGATCGTCCTCGATAGTGTTCAAGAAAGCCGACCTCAATTACTCTCGTTTTTGTGAATTCTACAACGGACCGGGTCACATGACCGACCAATGCTGAGATCTGAGAGATGCCATCGAAAAGTTCATCTGAGAAGGTAAACTGCGACGATACGTCATTAAGACGCAAGGGCAACGAGGCAAGCGAAAAGCCGATCAAACCGACGAGCAGAAAGACCGGGAAGAAAAGAAAGGCAAGCACGGCGACGACGAGTTTTCGGAGCTGGAATTCGAGTGCAACGTGATTTCGGGGGCAATGGGAGGAGGAGGAGACACGGCTAACCAGCGTCGGAAATACCTTAGAGAGGTCCTCACAGTAAGGGAACAAACCAAATTCAAGGAACGAAGTGACAAACCTGAGCTTCCCATACTCTTCTTTACTAAGGAAGATATTAAGGACGTTATCCCCGGTCACGAGGACGGTTTGGTGATTACCGGGACTATAGCCAATTGCCGAGTTAAGCGCATGTTCGTTGATAATGGCAGTTCCGCCGACATCATATCCTGGACTGCTTTCAAAAGAATGAATCTAGACGAGAAAGACTTGAAACTATGTAGGACAATGTTGACGAGCTTCAATGGAGAAAATACCACCATCAAAGGCTCAATCGTGTTACGATTGACTTTAGGAACAAAGGACGCCTTAAAGTCGGAAAGGGTGAAATTTGTGGTTGCCGAATTTCCCCTACCATACAACGTTATCCTCGGCAGACCGACGATCCACAAATGGGATATATTAATGTCCACCAAACACCAAAAATTAAAGATGATAGGCGGCAATGGCAAAGTGGTGACTGTTTGTGGAGATCAAAAAGAATCTCGTCAGTGTCATTTCAACATGGTGAGGGGACTAGAGGCCGGTCCGTCTGACAATCATGGAAACCAAGCAGAATCAGCCAGCGAGAAACAAGAAGGCAAACCCATCAACTTGGTGGAACTCGATGTCAGAGACGAGGTCGAAGAGTGGAGGCCGGAACCAGTGGATGAGCTCGGAGAAGTACAAATCGGGCTTCAGGCTTCTCAGATCACAAAGATAGGGATTACTGAGTCGGTCGCCAAAACAGAATTGTTGGAATGCCTCCGGCGAAACCGAGATGTCTTCGCGTGGACAGCCTCGGAAATCCCCGTGATAAGCCCGAATTTCTGTTCTCACAAATTATCGATGTACCCCGGATCGAAATCAGTGGAACAGAAAAAACGGAACCTCGGCCTAGAACGAAAACAAGCCCTGGACAAGCATATCAGAGAACTACTGGAGGTCGGCTTCATACAGGAGATTCAGTATACCATTGGTTGTCCAATGTTGTCATGGTCAAAAAGACTAACAGAAAATGGAGAGTCTGCGTCGATTACACGGATGTCAACAAAGTATGCCCTAAAGACTCCTACCCGATGCCCAGCATTGATCAGCTGGTTGATAGTTCCTCTAGGTTCAAAACCTTGTCATTTATGGACGCTTACTCCGGATATAATCAAATTCTCATGAACCCCGAAGACCGGGATAAAACGACATTCAGGGGGGGCGAGGCCAATTATTGCTACAATGTGATGCCCTTTGGACTAAAGAATACTGGGGCTACATATTAGCGCATGATGAACAAGGTCTTTGCCAAGCAGCTCAGCCAAAATGTCGAGGTCTATATCGATGACATGATCGTCAAGACGGAGTCGAGAGGGAATCATATCTCAGACCTGGAAGAAACTTTCCGTAGGTTGAGAGACCATAACATCCGACCGAACCCCCTCAAGTGCGCTTTTGGGGTAACCGCAGGCAAATTCCTTGGATTTATGTTGACCAGCCGAGGAATAGAAGTCAACCCGGATAAGTGTCAGGTAGTATTAAACATGAAACTCCCGAGGAATAAAAGAGAAGTTCAACAGTTAACCGACCGATTGGCCGTGCTAACCCTTTTTCTCCCGAAGTCAGCGGACAAGGCTCTTCCCTTCTTCAAGTTGCTGAAAAAGGGTGCTACCATCGGCTGGAGCTCAGAATGTGAGGCCGCCTTCCAGGAGATCAAAAGATGTCTGGCCTTACCATCAGTGCTGTCCAAACCCGAACCCGGCGAAACATTGGTCCTATATTTGTCGGTGGGAGAAGAGGCAGTGAGTGTCGTGCTAGTCAGAGAATCCGGCAAGACCCAGCTTCCAGTGTACTTCGTGAGTCGAGCTCTCAAGAATTCCGAGTCAAGAATTCAAAGCCACACCATTCTCGTACGCATCGACCAATCGATCTGGCAAGTTCTACATAAGCTAGACTTGGCTGGTCGAATGATGAGTTGGGCAATCCAGCTGTCCAAGTTCGACCTGAAATACGAAACTTGGCAAGCTATCAAATCTCAGGCCCTAGCAGACTTCCTGGTCGAGCTCACCCCGACCTCAGAATCTAAAGAAGCCTGGACTTTATATGTGGACGGATCATCCAATGCGAAAGGGAGTTTTGAGCAGGGATAATCATAGAAAGCCCCTAGGGGATATCCACCGAACAATCCCTACAACTCAATTTTTCGACCTCCAACAATCAGGCCTAGTATGAAGCATCGATAGCCGGGCTAAAATCCTCTAGCGAACACGGAGCTCAGAAATTGAACGTATTCACGGATTCCCAACTCGTGGCGTCTCAGATTGAGGGAAAATATCAGGCCAAAGGACCTTTGCTGATCAAATATTTGACCAAGGTCAAAGAAGTGATAGCCGAAAGGCACGAGCAACCACAGGATGGTCATCCAGCAGGAATTATCCCAACCAACGTGCGTCCTGATGATTTCGGCAGGTTCAGACTGGAGGCAACCCATCATTAAATACTTGGAACAGGGAGAGATACCGGACGACGACATGGAGGCAAAAAGATTGATCCGACATGCGGCAATACACCGTCCAAGATGGTGAGCTATATCGTAAAGGCCTACACGCCCCCATGCTGCTCTGTCTGGGTCCTAACCAAACAGGGTACGTATTGACCGAAATCCATGAGGGCATCAATGGTCAACACATGGAAGCAAGGGCATTGGCAACGAAAGCCTTGCGGGCGGGGTACTACTGGCCGACGATGAAGACAGACGCCTAGGAACACGTGAAGAAATGTGAGAGTTGCCAAAAGAATGCCAGGATCGTATGGTCGCCCCCATCTGAACTCATGACCATCACATCTCCCTGGCCTTTTTACAAGTGGGGAATGGATCTCTTAGGGCCGTTCAAGCCAGCAGAAGGACAACTCAAATGGATTATCGTAGCCGTCGATGATTTCACGAAATGGGTAGAAGCCGAGCCACTGGCCACCATCACCTCGGTCCGAGTCCAGAAATTCTTTGAAAGAAGTATCATATCAAGGTTCGGGATACCGACTGAAGTCGTCATAGATAATGGAACCCAGTTTACTGATAAGCGATTCGGAGAAATGATGACCAGATTTCACATCAAACATCACTTTTCCTCTTTAGAACACCCACAATCAAACGGACAGGCCGAGGCAGCCAACAAGGTAATCTTGGAGGGACTTAGGAAGCGGATGCACGAAGCTGGAGGAAATTTGATGGAACAACTATACTACGTTCTGTGGGCGCTCCGAACCACAGCACACACATCCACCCAAGAAACCCTTTTTCGAATGACCTATGGATGCGAAGCGATGATACCGGTGGAAATTGGACAACCCTCTTGGAGAAGAATGTCCATACTCAAAGAAGGCGAAGACGCCAACAGCATGGCATTGATAGACGAGTTCGGCTGGATTGAAGAGATTCGAACTAAGGCGCACTCTCGAGACGTGGCCACTAAGCAGCTCATCGCCGTAAAGTTTAACAAGAAGGTCAGGCCCCGAAGCTTCACGAAAGGCGATTTAGTGTTACGCAGGGCTGACATCGGAAATAGAAATGCACGGGATGGGAAACTAGCTGCCAATCGGGAGGAGTCGTACAGAATATCCCAGAACCTCGGCCAAGGGGCCTACATGTTAGTGACCCTCGACAAAAAGACAATAAAGAGGACGTGGAACGCCAACAAGCTGAGGATGTACTACAGCTAAGTTGTGAAGACCCGAGATCGGGAAGATTTATTGTCATTCAAGTTCTTTTTCTTTTACCATTCATGTGTTTCCCGTTAATTGAGAGGAATGGGAACCGAAGTTCCTCGGCAAACCCATTTCAATCTTTCATCAGGATCATGAACACGAATAATGTCATTTTTAACCATGAAGATTTATGAATAAAATTTCATTCGACAGGAATACTCTCTGTATCTTTAGTACCGAGATTATGAACAATATCGTTACCTATAAATGAAATTTCTACGTTCTCAAGTAAATACAAAGTGCTGCCAAACCCTGATCAGGTTGGCATGGTCCGCAGAGGCCGTGATGCACCAAGTATTGCCCGAGACCGAGATCAAGTAACGAAACACTACTCGGACAATAATATACTTGGTCGTTAGAGCCAAAGGAATATGGTATGCGCATGCGAAAAAATAATAACAATATTATAAAAACACATTCTACGAAAGCAAATATTGTACGGAAAAGGCCGACCATAGCCCGGACCAACAAAGTTAAACATTACAATACTAAACCGGCATCCCGGCCCTTCAAACTTCATCATTCCCGGGTGCTGAGTTGGCCTCCACGCCGGCCTCCGAAACGTCCTCGGTTGTCGTCACAGAATCCTGTTCGTCATACGGAACGACCCCCCCCATCTCGAACACAGGATAGGTAATGTGCCCCATCGACCTTCAAGGCGATTCCGGCGTTAAGGCATTGAACTTGCAGCAAAGCATTCTTGAAGGATTCCTTTGCCGCGGACACCATCATGTCCCTTAGGTCGGCAACCTCCTTCTCCGAGCTCAAAAACTTCACTCGCAAGTCGCCTGCTTCTTTCTCCGAGTTCGCGAGCTTCACCCGCAAGTCAGCTGCCTCCTTCTCCGAGTCCAAAAGTTTCACTTCATTCTCTTTCGCTTCAGCTTCAGCCACCTCCAACGCGGTTTTCACTTCATTCAGATTTTCTGTCATGGAGGCGGCCTTCGCTAAAGCCTGTTTGAGGTCAGCACGGACCTCTCGGAGTTGACGCTCGAGTGTCTCAGTCTTCCCAAGTGCGTCCTGCAACTCCTTCTTGGTTTTTTGAGACTCGGCCTCGGCAGCATCCAGCTCGTCTTTCTTCTTGAGATACCTAGCCTTCAATGTTACTAGGCTATCTACAAGAGTAGCAGTCCGATGGGTGTAGAGCTGCAACTGAAAGAGCTCGTGTTTTTGCTCCTTAGAGAAAGGAGTGGCATCTGCAAAGTGCCTTGGAGCCAGGACATAGGGATAAAGATCCTCAGTCCCCTTCTCCCAAAGATATCCCGGGGTTAGTCCAGCCTCGGGCCATGCCGACTGAGGATCTTCATCCGTTGGGGAAACAGTAAGAGCCGGGATAGATGGCGGCGGCACAGTAAAATCTGCGGCAGGGGCTGGCGCGTCTTCAATCAGAATCATCAGGGTAGGAGGAGACACGGCTCCAACCGTGACCTCGGCTTCTGGGGGCGTCGCTTCAACAGACTCAGAAACCTTCCTCTTCTTGAGTTGAGAGATGAATTGAAGGTTGAGACCTGCAGCAGCCGATCTGGTCGATTTTGCGATAGATTTCCGAGAACGAGGCCTCAATTTCTCTACCTAATCTTCCATAGTAACGACTACAAATAAAGAGAAATAATTAGATCATTACGAAGAAAAGATAACAAAACATAGCAAGTTGAAGCTTCGAACTAACGTGGACGCGAGGGTCTACACAGACCTCGGGCCTCTCGAAAAGTGTCAATCTGAATCACTATATGAGCATCCGTATCCGACAAGCCCGTCTCCTCATATTGGTAAAAGGCAGGAGCGGATTCATGGTGGGCACGAGTCCAATAAAGAGGCACTCTCCATTTTACCCCAGGAGATTCCGGCTCAAGTAAGAAAAATGGTTGTTTGCTGGGTTCGGCACAAACTTTGAAATAGTTGTTTTTGAATTTCTTAAAAGAATCCGTGAAAAGGGGAAGCAACGTGTAATTGGGGCGGCTCCTCAAAGAAGTCCACCCTTTCCGGTTAGGGGGTTCTCGGCCGATCCGGGCGGTATGGATGGAGAAATAATATAGAAGGACGGGAACAGTACAGGGAACATCCAGGTTTACACACAACTCCTGGAAGGACTTTATGAAAGACCAACTTTTAGGATGAAGCTGGGAGGAGGCCAGGCACAGGTGTTTAAGGAGGTTCATCTCGAACTCGGATAGGGGAAAGCGGATCCCCAAGCGAGTAACTACATCGGCACAAAAATAAAAGAAGCTAAGCTCACCCAGTCCGGCACACGAACAGATGGGTTCATGAATGTCGGGACGGCAGATTGAGAATCCCTCCTGATTCCAAATCGAGATTGCCGCCACACTTTCCGGGCTCATAATAGACGAGGTGTTCAAAACCTCGTAGGTAATCCAAGGGAATTGAGAGATTAATAGAGGAGAAGGGTTGTCGGCTTGGGATCCGGTAGATCGAGATTCATTAACTACTTCCACTGACGGGATATCCATAATGACCTACGACAAAAACAAAAAGATAGTAATCAGTAAAGTACCTGCTGTAATGCCGACAGGCCGGGCCGAGACATCAGCTAACACAAGAGTAATGGTGAATGAGGATGGCATTTCGTCGCCGCTTCCGAGTTCCGCGACCGATGCTGGTACTGCGTCCCTCGTATTTGTGGACTGGGGAATGGGAACCGGATTATGCCGACATGCGTCTAGAGTATCGTCGGCTTGTTTGTCAAACCCCTTATTAGCCAAGTAAAAGAATGTATCTAGGCATGTCGAACACGGCTCAAACCGAGTTCCAGGGGGAGGATCGAGTCTAGAAGTTTTTGTAACAGGGGAGACTATAGGAACACCGGAAGGGATGACAGAACGACCCTTAGGCACAACACTAGGCATAGTACCTGGGTCTATCGTAGCCCTCGAAGGGGCAGGTTTCCTGGTCAAAGACCTTTTGGAAGAAGTCGAGCCCCCAGAAGGAGTACGTAATGCATTTTTGGCCTTTTCTTCTTCCGGAATGGGAAGACCAAAAAACCAAAATGCAGAATGGGGGGGAACCGTTTTACGAATACTCGCTTCCTCTTCAGGAGTGACACTCATAATAAATCAAAAAAGTTTGGGGACAGAAATTGGGAGGACAAATCGAAAAGACGCAGAAAGATGGAAGAAGAAGAGTGAAGTACACATTTAGTTACAAAACAGGAATACAGAATAAAAAGGGAAATACGGAGAAACCAAAATAAAAATGCAGTCACAGTAAGAAGCAGAAGCGCAAAATGTTGAAATGCAAAGGTGAGAAAGAGCGTAAGGTACCTGGAATTTGAGAAATCTTGGGGAAAAGGACTTGAAGCACCAAACTGAATAAGGAGGGCGATTGCCAAATAGCAGAGAGAACAAGAAAAGAAAAGGCAAAATGTGAAACTCAAAGAAAAACGAAGAAAGAGAGAAGGGTATATATTAAAAAGGGGATGTAACCGCCAGAAACCAAAGCAATTGAAATAAGTAACCGTCGAATGCAATCCGTCACAGAGGGGAAGAACCGTCATAATGGGCAAAGAAGACAGGGGCAAATTGGGAACAATGTGAAACGGTTATGATTAAAGTGTAGAAAGAAAGGACAAAACATTAATGGTTGAGGGACGTGTCGTTTCGTCTGATTAGGTAGTAGATGGAGCGTTTCGTTTCCCAAAGTCTTTGCTTATATATAAGCCGACTATCTTAGGCAGAAAAGACAAGCTCAGACGAGGGATGAGGCATATTCATTGGTCACCAAGTGAGTCGAGGTGATCATCTCGGACAGAGTATAGTCGAGGTGTTAATCTCGGCTTAATTGAAACCTGATGTGTTAACCTCGGCCTAATCAACAAATGATATGTTTCCGAAGTACCACCCCGGTCATCGAAGTTGATTCGATACCCGGGCTGGGGGGCAACTGTTACGGATATTTGGAATGGGCTGAATTATAATAGGCCCAGTAAGATTTCGTCAAAGGATGTTGTTGAGCCAGTTATGATAGTGAGGAGATGGTGGTAACCGTTCGAGGCCACGACTGCTAGTGACTCCGAGATTCTTGGTATTTTCAGTGGATACAGTTCGTTGCTGGGTTCTCAGGTTAGTGTCCTATAAATACAAGCATCCTCCGTGGAGAAAGGTACACACATTGACTCTCTCTTTTCTATTCACACAGAGCATACACCCTAGGTCCAATTGTGGTTTCGTGTTCATTGTGATCTTCTTCCCTGAGGTGTTTGTTTCACCATAAGCATTCTCAGAGAGAGAGAGTTCGATCCCATATTAATTACCCAACAATCCTTGTTGGATATTTCTGTTCATCACGAACAGAACAAAATATATAAAATTAAAGAGTATAAAATATGAAATTATAAAAACATGAGAGTTAGTGGATTCAAATATATAAAATTAGGGGGACAAAATATAAAAATATTAGATAATTATATGTAATTTTAGGAGAAATACTAGTAGTTTTATTGAAATGAGGAGGTGTATTTGTCCACCCTCACTTCCAAATATGTCCGCCACTGGTCCAACCCTAACATTTTTAACCCATTAATCAAACAAATAGAAGTCATTAATTAGTAGTAATTACATTCATTAATAGTAGTCAAGTCAACAATTGTGAAGGCAATGCAGACGTATTTCCCTGCTGAGTGTTGACAAAGAGTGAACATTGTTACACTAATTAGTAATTATACTGTCATGCAGCTAATCATGGAAAGTGACCACCACTATCAAACTTCACCCGGCCCTATAAATGAATGTACAACAATCGATATAATAATTGTGCTATGCGGATCTGTTTCTATGAATTATTTTCTTTCAGAGTACATCAATCGGCGAGGCTAGAAGCGAAAGTGCAAGTTTAGATAACAAAGGTGAGATTACTGAGATATATACTTGCATTAGTTGTTCAGATATAAATTTACATAAATAATTGATTCTATTAAAATGAAATAATCATTGGTATATATGTTGTGTGCAGTGTGCATAGTGCAGAGTAGGAGATGATGTCCTCACAAGCTAATTTGAACACGGGGGGAGAAGAGAAGAAATTAGAAATAGAGAAAGAGGTGGAGAGTCAGGTAGAGGTAGCGGATGAGTCAAAGAGAATTCAGCCATGGAAAGAGCAAATAACAGTGAGAGGATTGGTGGTGAGCACGGTGCTTGGAATCATATACAGCATAATAGCCATGAAGCTCAATCTCTCGGCTGGAATCGTTCCTAACTTCAATGTCTCTGCTGCCCTCCTTGCTTTCTTGTTTGTCCGAAGCTGGAACAAAGTGCTCCACAAGGCTGGTTTTATCTCCAAACCCTTCACCCGCCAAGAAAACACCGTCATACAGACTTGTGCTGTCTCATGCTATAGCATTGCTGTTCATGGTATATATGTTAATTTGCAGTTTGCACATTAATTATTTCTCATGCCATGGGTTATATTATATATATACGCTTAATTGGTTTGGTGTTGCATGCAGGAGGATTTGCTTCTTATCTTTTGGGATTAAACAGGAAGACGTATGAGTTGTCTGGAGTTGGGGCTGAGGGTAACAATCCAAATACTGTTAGAGATCCTGGATTTGCTTGGATGACTACCTTCCTTTTTGTGGTTTGCTTTGTTGGCCTCTTCATCTTGATTCCACTCAGAAAGGTACTGTAATGTATGTACTCGTCTATCTCTAGCTAGTATTCTCATCCACCGCTCAAATCCTATCTATCTATATGTACGTGTACCACGTGGATGTCTTAATTTCCTCGTTGTATAACTAATGCCTTTTAAATTAGCAAATTAAAAGAAAGAGTAAACATCGATCGGATACATAGATAAAACATTTATTTGTCTATGAAAGCTTAGTATTAGTAAATATGATTTATTTATTAGAGAAGCTCAAATAACTCAGCGGCATACTCATATTGACCGGCACTTATTTCTTCTAGAGCAGATCATGATAGTTGACCTGAAGTTGACGTTTCCTAGTGGCTTGGCAACAGCTGTTCTCATCGATGGTTTCCACACGCAGGGGGACAAAATGGCCAAGTACTCATCTCATTGAGTCATCAAAATTATTTTTCTTTTTAATTTAAAATAAAATTGATATGATAATTTGTAATTTAGATATTGTTACACCAATTAAAATTGGAGTTATAACAGTTTTGTAGTATTAAGGACTATTACAGGTTAGTAAAGTAAAATTTCAATTCTGGCTGGAAAAATCAACACAAAAAACAGTTAAGGAACTGGATTATAAGTTTTGTCCTAATAATTAATCATTGAATTAAAGATAATGATTGAGTTGATTAATTATCTTGTATTGCAGGAAGCAAGTTGGTGGGTTCTTGAAGTATTTTTCCATCAGTTTCATGTGGGGTTTTTTCAAGTGGTTCTTCTCAGGGACACAGGGCTGCGGATTCGCGCAGTTTCCTACCTTTGGATTGCAAGCTTGGAAGCAAACGTATGTATGATTTTAAGTTTCCTTGGGAGTGGATGGTTACATTCCATTCTAGTTGCACCTATTACTAATATTTTTGTTTGAATTTGCAGATTCTATTTTGATTTTAACATGACTTATGTGGGAGCAGGGATGATTTGCCCCCACCTTGTAAATTTGTCTTTGCTCTTTGGAGCCATTCTCTCTTTTGGAGTGATATGGCCGCTCATTGATCGTCGCAAGGGAGATTGGTTCCCTACCAATTTAGATGAGAGCAACATGAAAGCTTTGTACGGCTACAAGGTCTTTCTAACAGTTGCTCTCATCCTCGGTGATGGCTTATACAACTTTGTCAAGATTTTAGTTTCCTCAATCCTTAGCGTACATGAAAAAATCAAGAACCGTAAAAATGGTAAGACGTACAAGTCAATTCCCACTTTCTTTTTGGTTATTTTTAGTCATGAAAATTACACCCAAATGCACATTCAATTAAAATATCTAATTTGGCTATTCTGCTTCTAATTATTGGTGCAGCTACAAGTGCGGATCAACAGAGAGATAACGCTGAAGAGCTTAAACAAAAAGAAGTGTTCCTGAGGGACAACATTTCGATGTGGATTGGAACCGGCGGATACATAGTTTTGTCGGTGATTTCCATAATTGTAATCCCCTTAATGTTTCCTCAGCTGAAGTGGTTCTACGTGGTGGTCGCTTACATCTTAGCCCCGTCCCTGGCATTCTGTAACGCATACGGAACGGGTCTCACCGACATGAACATGGCACACAATTACGGCAAAGTGGCACTCTTTGTTGTTGCAGCTATGAGTGGGAGAGACAACGGCGTAGTGGCAGGACTCGTAGGGTGTGGTCTGGTTAAATCTGTTGTCTCTGTGGCTTGCACTCTGATGCACGATTTCAAAACTGCATATTACACCTGCACTTCTCCTAAAGCAATGTTCATATGCCAATTAATCGGCACTGCGTTGGGCTGTGTAATAGCTCCCCTCAGCTTCTTTCTGTTCTACAAGGCATTCGATGTGGGGAACCCGCATGGGGAATTCAAGGCCCCCTATGCGCTAATTTACAGAAACATGGCGGTTTTAGGCGTCGAAGGTTTCTCGGCACTGCCCCAGCATTGCTTGCAGCTCTGTTACGGGTTCTTTGCTTTCGCGGTGGCGGTGAACATGGTGAGAGACCTTTCCCCCAACAAGTTTGGGAAATGGATGCCGTTGCCCATGGTGATGGCGATACCCTTTCTGGTTGGTGCCTACTTTGCAATTGATATGTGCCTTGGGAGTTTGGTGGTTTACGTGTTGCACAAGCTTAACACTAAGAAGGCAGAGGCCATGATTCCAGCAACTGCCTCTGGACTCATTTGTGGAGAAGGCCTCTGGGCTCTTCCCGCTTCCATTCTCGCTCTTGCCAAAGTTAACCCGCCTATCTGCATGAATTTTCTTGCTTCCTAGAACTTTATCTACTACATCAAACCAATAAATGCCATAATTAGTTTGTTAATTAATACTACTCTATATGTTAGCAGCTACACGTCATACATCACCAAAATGCTACAAATATTCCTAGTGTCTCGTCATTGGGCTTAGGAACATTGTATTATTGCTTACTACAACTCTGTAGGAAAAGTCAGTTCCTGTTAATTGATCTCTCGGAAGGGAATTTCTTCTTCAAATGAGTCTTAATTAATTCGACTTATTTGCGTAAAACGTCAATGCTACAAATAAATTATTAATAGAACTGAAAAGTTGTCTATGATATAAAAAAAGTTAAATTTATTGGTAGGTTATTGAATTATTTGATATTTTTAATTAAGTCTTTTGAATTTGTATTTATCCCCTAAATCCAGTATTGCTACCTCTGTAGGTCTATACTAGATGTTTTTGAGATTGTTAGCCGACTTAAGGTAAACGTTCACATAAATAAGCTTGGTGGAGTTGGTATTTCTTGTGACAAATTGTTGAGCTATCCATATGTTCTTAATTGCAAAACTATGTCTATCCCTTTTGAGTATTTGGGGCTGGTTGTGGGAGGGAATCCTAGAAATGAAGGTTTTTGGGAGGGGTTCATTGGAAAGGTGAAAAAAACGTTATCTTGGTTGAAGGGTAAACCTTTATCCATTGGTGGTAGAGTTTGTCTATTAAAATCGGTATTAACATTTATATGACTATTTATATGTTATTATTCTTTAGGATGCCCCCTGAAGTTGTGAAGTCCTTTATAAGAATACGAAGAAACTTTTTGCGGGGAGGTGTGTGAAATGAGTAAAATATCAAAAAGAGGAATTGAATTGTTGTCTAGAAAACTTTTTATGTTCCTTTGAAAATAAAATGTTTCATAATGATAGTTCATAATAAACTAATTCAGAATAAAAAACTGTTATAAGTTCATAATAAAAGTTTAAGTTGCTTAAAACGAAAATACAATTGTCGAAAAAATAGTTCTTTTAAAGCTAAAAGTTGTTGTCTGAAAGATGGGTGTTTAATAAAAGTATTTTGATCAAAACAAGTTTGGTTTTGTTGTTAAGAAGTAAAATAATAGATTTAGTATTTTTAATTAAAATCAAATTTCATATTTATGCAAGAGTAAAATAAAAGAGATATAGAGGAAAAATACGTGCATATTTTTATACTGATTCATCTCAATCTTAGTGTACATCCAGTTTTCGTTCTTCATAATGTTTTTTTCCACTAATACAACTAGCTCACAATTGGATCAAAAATCACTGGATTTCACAATATTGTCAGTTTCCCACTGGACTTCAAACCTATTTTCTACTAGATCTGCTACACCACTAGATTTCACTCCTGCTAGACACTTCTGGCCTTTACAACAAATAACACAAGAAGAGGGATTGTTGAATTGTGTTTTTAGAAATGTAAAACTTTTCTTAAGTCTGAAAAACACATTTATCATTTGATGAATATAAATTTAAAACACTTAGAGAGGTTTTGATACAAATTGTATCAAACGATGAGAAAAACAATTTTATTTGAAAAACAAAAGTAGATATGAGGTCCAAATACAAATTCAAAATCCTTTGTCAGTTTAAACAATAAGAAAACACACAGAATTTATATACGTTCATCTCAATCTCAATATTATGTCTAGTTCTTGGAAACCACCAAGTTTCCAATAACTTATAAAAGTTACAAGTATTGTTCACAGCCACTTTTGCCTCTTACACTAGCAAGCTCTACCCCATGCTTGACTTGAACTCAATATTCTTTGTCCTACTAAGTCATTGCTGGCTCTAAATAAATCAACAAGATTTGTTGGAAAATTGCACACTAACTAAATTATATGATCGTCTTATAGACGAATATATCACTTTGCATTTTTAGTTTTTTCTCTCATGGTATAAAAGGTGTTTTGAGAGCTTTGTATTTTTGCAACAATTTATAGAAATATTTACAAGAAATAATGAAAGAATGATTCGCGTAGGAAAATTGTATCTTGTTTCTTCAAAGATTCTTTTGTATGTAGCTTTCATCTCCAAGTATTCATTGTCTCCTAATGGTTAGATTCTTCACTTTGTTTTTTGTTTGAGGTCTTGAGTCTGTTGGAAAATATAATGCTTGCACTAAATGCATGCATCTTCTTCATGCAAAGTCCATTCTGATAGGATAGCGTAGCTTGCACTTCAATAGAGAAGTCACTTCTTTCATCATAGCAGACCTGCAACAACAAAGCGCGCCTTCTGATGAGAATTAGTGTTTTCCAAATTGTGGTTTCATTTATTCTTCATAGGACTTTGATAGATCCCAGGAGATTTTTTTTTGCATGAAAATCTTAAATGCATTATTGAAATTCTATATCAGATCGTCTTATGCGTGCATCATCTAAAAACTTCAGATGCACAAAGACAGATCATGATCTAATAGCATATCAGATACAACTTTCATCATTTGTGTTTATTTGTATCTAATCAAAATAATTAAGAATCTTGATATGTCATTAAGACAAATTTATTTTGACCTAACACTACTGCACAAAGAACATGTCTTCTCCTCACACAAGAGATTCCACCCAGGAATATAGTCTCACACTTCTAAGATTATTACAAGTTATTGAGCACAATATAAAAGTGGGTCATTCTCATAGAGAGAGTTGAAGCTAGAAACAAATTTCTCACTTAGAATTTGTTCAAGATGTTGTAGGAATGAAATGTTTCAACTTAGTTCCAAATAACGTTCAAAAAAGCCTTATGAATTTCCTAAGCATACCGTTCTAGTGGACTTCACACAACTCACACACTTTTGAAGCTAGCAAGTTGACTTTTTGGATGTCATGATGTAACAACTGACCAAAGCATTATGAGGTTCCATTATGAGGAACCTTTCTGAGGGGCATTCTAAAGAACCATAAAAATTGCCATTCTAATGTTTGTTGAAACTAGATCCATGCTTTATTTAATTTTCTTGATGAAGTATAGATTAATATTTCATTCTAATGTAGCGCAACTTCATCTCTTCTTAACACTTTTTCAACACTTCATGCATTCTGAAGTTAGACTACTTCAAAAATACTTTAGTAAAACTTGTTTGTCGGTCTGCTTAGTGTTCTATCCATGGGTATATTGGGTTGTTTTTTTTTCTAGTCCTTCAATCTAATGCTTCTCGTGGACAACTTCATCTTTCAATTGTTCATACTTCAGTCTTGTGATTTTGTTTAAATGGTACCATCTAAGTCTTTGTGAACTATTTTGAGTCTTGGTCTTTATCATTCTGATGTGGACTCTGCATAGCTTCATTCTAATCCATGATACTTTTCATGCAGCCTTTGATGAATCTTCTATGTAAAGGCCTTGTTGTTCAGTATTTTGCCATGAACTAAGTACCCAGAGAAAAGAAAATTCATCATTTTGATGGGCTTCAAGAATTTTTTTGAGTTCTCAACTCTGACAACAGTTATTTGAACCTTTATGAGCATCATTTTGAGTACTTTAAAATAAAAGAACATCTATACTTCTCAAAGTATTAAACACTGAAACACTTAAGCATAATGCTAACCATCACTTAATTCCATCATCCTTTGAATTTGCATTGCTAATGGTTTGTCATAATTAAAACTAGGGATTTGAATTCACCAATTTCCCCCTTTTTGATGATGACAAACCCTTAGGAGCAAATTCAAAGGGTCATAGTACCTTTCTAAGCTTTTCAGTTTTTAGCTCCCCCTAGGAGTATGGACAATTTTGTTTATGTCTGTTTCTTTTTATTTAAAGGGAGGCTCCCCCTCAATTCATGCATTATAATTCATATCAATAATTCACAACATTATGTAGAAGGGAAATATATAGAAAAATATGAATAATCATTCAATCGGATCAGTTTCATTCATAACAAGATCAATCAAAAGATGTTTGTAACATCCCAAAAATTTAAATATGTTAGTTAGAGATAAAAAAGAGAAATTACAAAAAAAAATGATTAAAGGAGAATGACCATATTACCCTTTCCCTTGATATGAGAATTACCATATTACCCTCGAGGTGGAAATTACAAAAATGCCCTTGAAGTAAGTGACAAATTACCAAAATGCCCTTGGATATTTTGATAAGATATTTTGAAGTGGAAGTTACAATAATACCCCTAGAGTGAGTGACAAACTACCAAGACACCCTTAGATATTTTGTGAAAGCTTGATGAAATTACAAAGTACCCTTGGATGACAAAATTACCAAAATATTTTTGTAGCAGAAAACCTTAGAATAGAATTTCTATGAATTTTATAAGATAATAACTTTGAAACTTTATTCAGAAGAATTCAAGTATCAGAAAAATATGGAAAAATGATAAGTAGGATCTCATGAATTTTCTCTTAATTATAGGATGAATAGACTTATTTAATGAAATGGTTTAGTAATTTTGATGGTCAAAAGTAGTATGGACCAATCAGAATTAAGATAAGAACAATCTTGTATGTAAAGTCTATATGACACTCTGTATAGACTGTTTGTGGACAACTTATACTGTAATTGAAGTCAATTTCTAGAAAACTCTAGAATTCTATTATTCAATATTATCTTTAGGTAGAAGAGTTCAAATTGAACTTTACTTCCTTTTAAGGAATACCATGTGTGAAGCTATCTTTAAATTGAATTCTTCTTCTTCATAAAAGGTGACATGTGGATACAAGGAAAACCACATAATTTTCTTCTTTTTAAGAAAATGAAAACATGATAAATAGAAAAATATCTTAAGCTTCATAAATTAAAATGATAAGATACAATTATGAAGGCTTAAGAAACATATAGTCACTTGTAAGTCACCCTTGATGAAGGGATAAGAAGCCATCATGCATTAGGAATTATTTATACAAAGTAGCATGAAAGAAAGTAAATTCTCTCCTCCTTCTTTGTTGTCCACGTGAATAAGCTAGAAGAAGAGAGAAACTTCATGAACATGCCAAGTAAGAGGACATTTGGAAGAAAGGTGTCATGCCTTGAAGAATATGGATACAAGGTAACATGAAATGAAGCAAAAATTTCTCTTCCTTTCTCTAGTGGTCACGTGAAGCATGGAGAAGATAGGAGAAACTTCATGAATTGGACAAGTGGTGGGACACTTGTAAAGGCCATGCCAAGTAAGTAGGACACTTGTAAAGGTCATGCCAAGTAAGTAGGACACTTGTAAAGAAAAGCCTTATGATGAAGACAAGTGGTACGACACTTGTAAGCAACATAATAACTTAGAAGATTTTTATTGTATAAAGTAAAAGAATAATAATGAAGCTAGTTAGAATATAATGGGATGGAAAGAAACTAAGTTAGGATGGAACTAAATGAATGAAACTAAGCTAAGAAGGGAAATTATGTCCTTGAATATTAAATTATTTTCCAACTACTATATAAAGGGGAGAAGGTAGGCCTTAAGTGGAAGTCATTCTTAAGACTTCATCCTACTACACCTTCACGTGAATCTCTCTCATCTCTTTTATTTCATTTTCATCCTTTCCTTTCCAAAGCATCAAATATTATACAAGTCTTTCATTCTTTCAAGACCTAAGGTGTAGCCAAATACTTGGAGAAATTGGAAGCAAATTATTTGAGGTAGGGGAAAGTTAGTTTCATTTATCATTTGATTCTTGAGATAATTCGTATGGCTGTAAGCTGAATTTTAGACTATTTTAAAATTTCCATGTCTCCCTCTATACTTAACCAAATTAGATGTTTGACCACTCATTTTAAAGCTTAGGATGTACTCTATGTTCTCCTAAAATATGGGACCAAACTAAGTAGTGAATCATGCCCAAAAATTATTTTAGCTCAGGCTGTCTGAAACTGTCCACACCCAAACAGCTTCTACCATCTGTTTTGAAAAATTTATTTCTCTCTCATTTCTTATTCAAATTAGGTGTGTGATATATGGAATTAAAGATCTAAATGTCAACTATAACATATAAAAATTTCAGCTAAAACTAGATTTTTTACTGATTGAAATCGTGAAAACTCTAGGAGATGTTAGTGTGGAATTTTGAGACTGCTGGTAGATTTGAAGTTCTATTTGTAAAATATTATATATAGAGGTTTATAACTCCAATTGAGGCATGTGATACATTTTTAGAAAGCTTAGGAAGTCTAGTTTAACATAATAAAAGATGGGAATTTAATGACTGTTATATGAGTATAGATTATAGGAAGAACCGAATCATATGAAGTAAGAAATCTTGTTATTATGATGTTCTTTGTTATGATTTTCTTTGTGATGATGAAATCTTGATGTTTTGTGGCATAATTATATGACATGAGTTATGTAGCTTTGCATGTCATTGAGCATGTCATGTGCATTAAGAAAGATAAAAAGATAAGACCTGAAGGGTGACACGGTTAAGCCGAGCATGTCCCTGATGATGCCCAAAGGGTGATACGGTTAAGCCGAGCACGACCCTGAGGGAAAGACTAAAGAAAGATAATACCTGAAGGGTGATACAGTTAAGCTTAGCATGACCCTGATGGTACCCAATGGATGATACGGTTAAGCCGAGCACGACCTTGCGGGAAAGACATATTGACCCAAGGGTGATATAGTTAAGCTGAGCACGACCCTGTGGGACCCCAAAGGGTGATACAGTTGAGATGAGCACAACCCTGCGGGAGCAACCTAAGTCTAGTAATGAGCTCATTGTCTAGTTTAGGGTATTAAAGAGGAAAAATAACAAAGGTAAGCTATGCATTGACATGATTGAAAATGATGGTTGCATTAATGATGAAGTATGAGCTTATTTTTAAGTGTTTGTGAATAAAATGAATCTACTTCGGGTTATATGTTTATGAAATTAAAAATCAACTATAATTGTTCACATGTTTTTCTTAATAAACCGAAGTAGCTGGAATGAAGACGATGACACTGTATGATAAGCAAATTTTCACCTACTGGGAATTCTTTGGAATTCTCACTGTTTTAGTATGTTCCTGTGTCATTCCAGACAGGTAAATCGAAAGGAGGAGCTACAGAGTGAGGACAAGTTGGAAGAGTTATTTTAATGTTGTGAACTTGTAGTATTTTGTTATATGCTTTGTAATATATGGACATTACTATTATTGTAGGGAATATTATTTACAAGTTATTACTAAGTTGTAATTTATTAAAAAGACCAAAAAGTCTCTACAGGCTCAATATAAGCGTAATTTTCTAATATTGAGATAAGTTTTTCTTAATCAATTTTGGTTAAAAATTTTACCTTAGAAAAGTTAACATTTTCTAGTTACGTATTATGACCTAGGCATAATATAGTAATTGGAAGGATGTTACAATGTTTACAAATGAAATATAAATTAAGCTTAAAACATAGATATGTTCCCCAAATAGAGTTGATCCCCCTCCACGAGTATCTTTGAGTATTTACTTCTTGGCAAAATACTGAACAAGGAATCAAGGCAAGTCTTGCCTTATCAAAGATTCATTCCGCAAGCTTGAGGAATCTCTCAAAGAAACTATTCATAGTTCTCCGAAGTTGTTACATGTTGGAGAAAAATAGCTTTTGTTCAAAACAAAATTTCCTAACCCGCTTGTTTAGAGAAGTGAGTATTCTTTCTACAGACTTAGGAACGATTGTAGTAGCAAATTAAAGAGTAAGGATATGAACATTGGGAAAATCCTTAGAAACCTTGGGAGGTTTTGTGTTGACAGATTCAGTAGAGAGTCAAGGGAATGGAATAGAGAAGGTAGAGGGTTCACCAAGAATTAGGCCAAGTCCACATGTAACTTTGACAAAAGTGTCAAAAATTAGAGAGTTGAATAGATTTTGCATGTTCTCTGTGTTGAACACAAGATCCTTCATAATGGAGGTTCTCTCACTAGAAGAAATTTCTTGGGCATTCTGCACAAAGCCAGGAGTGGCTTCATCTTCTCTTTCTTTCTTAGATGGTCCCTCCTTCTTTTCATCTTATTTCTCTGAACTTCCTTGTTCCAAATTGGAGTCAGTAGTCCTTTATGAGTGTCCTTAACATTGAGGTCATCTTGAGCAAGTTTAGGAACCATGGGGTTCTTAATTGTTAAGTCTGGCTACGTCCAAGTCACCTTGGACTGTACCAAACAATTAAATCCCTAAGGTTTTGATGTTAACAAAGTATAAATTTCATGTATTAACCCTTCATGCTTAAGTTATAAGTTCATCTATCTGTATGAGATACAAGCAGAAAAGTATGAACAGAAAGGCTTTAGACAATAGCCAAATTATTTTTCATTGGACGATATTGCATCAGCGTCCAGTCCTGAGAAGACCAATGCTTTAGCATTTAGCTCATATTACAAAGGCAATGAAATAATTACTCGATCCTCAAGTACTAAAAAAGTCATCAAAAAGTAACATCCATAGGTTCCATAAGCGACTCGTGCCATAGCGCAAAAAATGGAAGATTTATTAAATTGTCTTGTCTTGACACTCTTAATTCCTTTTGTCTTATGATGTTAACATTTCTTTTGATTTGTACGTTGAAAATCATCTCTGAGCACTAGGCGACACTAATAGATTGTACTTCTCTGATGATATGTTACAGAAAATATGTGTGGTTCCCACTCTCTCTGCACAATAGCAGCCTCGTATCAAGCGTCAAAGTTATTAGACAACAGGTAGTTGGGATCCCTCAACGGATTGAAGTCCTGAAGTCTATATAAAAGCTTGAAGATGCTCGCGTTCATGTTGTCGAATACAAGAGAATAATCTGAGGCAAAAATGAACAAAGTGTTGTAACACTGTTAGTTTATCGGATGAAGGAAACTTGAGCAAATTAAGTGAATCTTAGCTTTGCTAAGTTAGCGAGTTTTATTGTACTCGAGCTTATTGTGTAAAACACTTTGAGTTATTAGAATAAAATTTCTATCAAGCTTGTATTGTTTGTGAAAGCTAGGAGTCACTTAGTGACAAAGAATACTTGGGTCTTAATCTCAAGGGGAGATTAAGGGTACTATCAGGAGTGGTCTAAAGATTTCTCGTTATATCTAGAAGTGACATAGAGAATACTTGGTTGTAATCAAAGAATTGATAAGTGGAAGCTTTGAAGGTTTGAAGGAGAACTGAATATAGCCCAAGAGTTTGAGTGAACCAGTATAAAACCTTTGTGTTTTCTTTGTTGCTTCTATATAAGTAGTTCTTTTCTACAAGTTACTTCTGCGCTACTATATGCAAGTTGTGTGAGTTGGTTTTTAAGCACAATTTGATTTTGAACCCCTTGGGCAAAACCCATCATCCATTGATATATGTTTGAGAAAAACTTTCAAAACTTTTTTTTAAAGAGTAAGTGTTTATTTATCACAATATTCAACCCTTTCTAGATTATTTTAGGTACTTCAGTTGGTATCAGAGCATGGCATCTGGGTTGAGGTCTGTAAAGGAAAGAAAATCTCTGAAATGATGAAAGAAGGACATGTTGTGAATAAGCCTTCCATGTTCAAGGGAGCGAACAATGACTACTGGAAGGTAAGAATAATTGCCTTCTTTGAATCCACTCACATTGATATGTGGGATGTGTTAGAAAAATGAAATCACATTCCTTTAGATGCTTAAAAGAACGAGATCCCCAAGGACAAATGGACAGATGATCACAAGTAAATTTCTTCTCAATTCACGCGTAGGGAACACTCTATTGTGCTCTCTATCATAAGAAGAATATTCTAAAGTTCACAGCTTTAGAAGCGCCAAACATATCTGTGACACCTTAGCCATTACCTACAAAGGGTCATCTGAGGTAAAATGTTATGAACTCTTCAGTATGGAAGAGGGAGAAGATATCCAAACCACTCTAAACCAACTTCGCTCTCTAGGTAGACACTATGATCACATTGACAAATTCTTACGAAGTTTATCTAGAAAGTGGAGACTTCAGGTTACAACGCTAAGACCCATCAAGAATCATGATTCGATGATTCTTGAAGAGCTCGTTGGGATTCTTAAAGTCCGTGACCAAGAGCTTGCTCAAGATAAAAGAACAAAGAAAGGGAAGTCACTAGCCCTTACGGTTCAAAGACCAAAATGAAACTTTGTGCCCAAAGAGTCATCGTCCAAGGCCTTTGCTATTAATGATGTGTCTGAAGAAGAATCTGACAATTATGACTTTGATGAAGAAGATAATGAGCTAAGTGTGATCACTAGAAAGATAAAAAAAGATGTGGAAAAATAATAGATCCTCCAGGTTCAACGGTTCTTCCAAAAGATCCTTCCACAAGAAAGAGAAAAGTCCAATCATCTGCTATGAGTGCAAGAAGCTAGAGCACTTCAAATCAGAATGTCTTGACCTTGAAAAGCCAAAGGATAAGAAGAAGAAATTACAAGTCCAAAAAGAAAAGCCTCATGAGCAATTAGGAGTATCTGGACAATTCATCATTTGATGAGGATATTGAGGAAGAAGAAAACCTGTGTTTGATGGCTGATGTAACTACCAGTAAGACAGAACCAACACTAGATGCAAGTTCAAATAATAAGGACTATCAACCTGATGACACTGTCAACTCTGATGGTGAAGAGGTAATATTTGAATCTAGAGAAATTTTAATTAAAGGGTGCAATAAACTTTTGTCTGCCTCTGCTCGTCTCTCTAAAACTTATAGAAAACTAATCAAACGCTTTCAACATCTTGAAAGACAGCATGAAGATCTCAAGAAAATTCATCAAGCTAATTTAGTTGATTTTGTCCTAGAAATGATGTATGTTTAACCTCATTAGACATTGATTTCTCCAATCTACATTGCAATGAAACTCAAACATCAAGAACTCTTCAAGAACTCAACCTCTTACTCGTGAATTTGGAGCAAAAGTGGCATGAATGTGCTTTAAGGAATTAAGCAATGGAGGATGGATTGAGACAAGGAATGAAGATGGATGACACCATGGACAAGCTCTCCAATGAGTCTAGGAAGAATCTGCACAATAGCATTGAGAAGCCATTGATAAGATCCAATTAAGAAGTTCTTGCACAAGAACAAGAGAGAAACTCTCACAACAAATTTCAACTTTCTTATTCATTTAACCAAAAGTTGTGTACATTTAGTTTTTGTTGGCTTTGTATAGGCAAGCTCCTAAAGCTTGTCTTGTAAGCCATCTAAGCTAAAAATGTAAGCTAAATGCAAGTGGAACGAAATAGAAAATGAAATGAAGCTTGAGGTGCAAGCTATCCAGTTGATGACTTAGCCATGTGCAACTATAGTTTTTACAAGCTTATATAGGTGCTAAAATTACATACAAATGCACCTACACTTATTGAAACAATTGCCACTAAAGGCCTATTTATTGCCACTACTATTGCCACTAAAAGATGTTGGAATTAAATTCAACTTGAGAGCACAAAATCCAGCCCTTGTTCTTCTTGAGTTGGTGTACTTCTTCATGCTTGTCTAAAAGGTGCAAGTTAGCTTTGATGTGCTCTTGAAGGGCTTGAGTTCTAGCTCTTGTCATAGGTCCCCTAAAGATAACCAAGGGAAGATCTTCAAGTTCTCATCCTTGGCCTTGAGCTTGTGATGGACCTCCATCATCCCCTCCTTCTTGAAAGGAACTTGACCTCAAGTTTGCTTCCTCACTTGTACCTACATCACACAAAGAAAGATCACAAACATTACAGGTCTTCCTCACACCATACTCAATTGGCAACTCAAGTTTATATGCATTGTTTTTTATTCTCTCTAAAATCTTAAAAGGTCCATCTCCTCTAGATTGGAGCTTGGATTTCCTCTCTTGAGGAAATCTATCCTTCCTCAAATGAAGCCAAACCAAATCTCCTTCATTGAAGACCACTTGCTTCTTGTGATTATTGGTTTGCTTAACATATTGTTCCATCTTCCTATCCACATGGGCCTTCACCTTTTCATGCAATTTCCTAACATAAGAAGCTTTAGACAAAGCATCATGATTAATTATAGAAGAAGTGTTAGGTAATGGCAATAAATAAAGAGGAGTTAAAGGATTGAAGCCATAGACAATTTGAAAAGGATATAAGGAAGTGGTCTTGTGAACCACTCTATTATAAGCAAACTCAATGTTAGATAGGCACTCCTCCCAAGTACTCAAATTGCCTTTGATGTAGCATCTAAGAAGTTGACCAATGTCCTATTCACCACTTCAGTTTGGCCATCCGTTTATGGGTGGCAAGTTGATGAAAACAAGAGCTTTGTGCCAAGCTTACCCCACAATGTCTTCCAAAAGTGGCTAAGGAACTTTGTGTCAGTATCACTCACAATGCTTCTAGGTAATCCATGAAGTCTCACCACTTCCTTGAAGAACAGATTGGCCACGACACAAGCATCATCATTTTTGTGACAAGGAATGAAGTGTAGCATCTTTGAGAACCCATCAACAACAACAAATATAGAATCCTTTCCCCTCTTGTATCTTGGGAGACCAGGCAGAAAATCCATGAAAATGTCAACCCAAGGGGAGTTAGGAATAGGCAAAGGTGTATATAAACCATGAGGCATTAATCTAGATTTAGCTTTATGACAAGTAATACATTGAGATACAAGCTTATGCACATCATGCCTCATTTTTGGCCAAAAGAAATGTTCATGTAAAATAGCCAAAGTTTTATTCACACAAAAGTGCCCCATCAAGTTGTTCTCATTAGCTTCTCTAATGAAGAGTTCTCTCAAAGAGATTTTAGGAACATATAGTTTCTTTTCCTTGAACAAGAGCCCATCATGTCTGAAATACCCTTGATGAGTCCTCTTCTCACACAAAGCAAAAATACTAGAGAAGGCACGATCACTTGAATAGAATTCCTTTATGTGATTAAAACCAAACAACTTAGTTTCAAGGATAGAAATCAAACAATGCCTCCTTAATAAGGCATCCACCACTACATTCAATTTGACTTGCTTGTGTTTAATAACATAAGGAAATTTCTCAATAAATTTAATCCACTTAGCATGTCTCTTGTGAAAATAATAGGAATACTCAATAACCAAGAGGGGGGTGAATTGGTTAATACCTTGGTATTTTAAAATTAATTAAAATTAATTCAAATAAGAGTTTAGGATCTTTATCACTTTCAAAACCAAGAAATCCTTTTACTCAATCAAATAACTCAGCCCCTAGAAATCAATTGTTCAAAATAGAACTAATTGGACAATGAATATGAATTAAAGAATCATTGAACTAGATGAGTAATAGAGATAGAGAAACAAAAACACAAGCAATTTATACTGGTTCACTTCACAACAGAAGCTACATCCAGTTTCTTCTAATTCACACTGAATTAGAGTTCCACTATTATAATTTTTGTTCTTACAAGCTTTTACAAAACCTCCCTTTATCAACACTAGATAAAGAATAAAAATCTAAAACCCTATTAGACTTCTAAAGAGCAAGAACTAGAGAACACTACTCTATTCTTTAGCTAGAGAACCCTTCTCTAGACCCAAGCAAGAAGAACCCACTTACAATTATAACATAAATTCAAAACGAATTTACAAACAAAGATTAAGGAGAGAGACAACCTGATGATCCAATGAATGTAATGCACATGAGTTACCAAGTCAGGTTGAATAGCAAACAAAATCAGATCATGCTTTTCCTTAACCTTGAAAGGTTTCTTGCTCAAGAATCATTCAAAGACCCATGAATGTCTTGAATGAAGCAAGAAGTAATAGAACCCTAAAAATCACTTTAAAAGACTTAGAAGGCTTGTGTATACTCAGAAATATGAAGTGGTCAAGTTAGAAAACAAGCCAAGCCTTCAAACTTATTTATAACAGATTTTGTAACTAACTGTAATCGATTAAACGACCCAAATAATCGATTAAAACACTTATGTAATCGATTAAATTATCACTTAATCGATTAAAATGTTCAAAAGGGTTTCTGAGTTTCATCAACGAGTAAAATAATCGATTAATCTGAGCTGCAATCGATTAAGGCAAAAAGTTCAGTTTCACAAAATGAACTGTGTAATCAATTACTAGTTTTGGTAATCGATTAAGTCAGAAAATTAGGATTTTCAAAATGAACTCTGTAATCGATTATGGATGATGGTAATCGATTATTCCAGCAAAACTTAAAATCTGGTTTCAACTATGTAATCGATTACACTATGTCAGTAATCGATTAAAACATTTAACAAAGCAGTTCAGTTTCAATCAAAGGCCAAATAATCGATTTATCTGATAGGTAATCGATTAAGTTGTTCATGAAGGTTGTTCCAGATTGAACGAGGAACAAAATAATCAACTATACCATTAAGTAATCAATTAAAACAGTAAAAAATCATTTTTCCAAAAACCTTTTAATAAAATTAAATCTTTAACCAAAAAGATAAAAGCTTTGATGTTTTAATGAAAACCATATAAGCTTGTTAATGGATGAATGAATGCAATGCAAGGATCAATAGATTGCCTTTCTCTTACACTTGATTCATTTACAAAACTTCAAGGCACTTCAAGCATGTTGAAAGCTCAAAACACATTTTTGAATCGAAGTCTTTCACTCTTCATGATGTTCCCCCTATATCCAACAATTTCCCCCTTTTTGGCTTTGAACATGCCAGATTCTTGACTGATCATTTGTTAGACTTGACGTTCTTTGAGGGAATCAAAATAGAAGACTTAAGCTGTTTCAAACTTGAAAATAATCACAATCTTTTTGCCAAGAACAAGTGTTAAGATATCTGCTTGCTTTATTCATCATTCATTAACTTGTATATCTGACTTAATTTGTTAATTTTCTTACTTAGCTCCCCCTTAATTTGACAATCCATTCAATTTTTAATTTGTGCAAAAAATGTGCAGAAAAACAGGGTAGAACAGAGTAATATGCAGAGCATACAATCAATCAACCATTTCTCCCCTTATTTGGCTTATCAAAGTCAAAAAAATAAACAGCACAGCGGATAATATGAAGGAGAAACAAAGAAACTTTCATTTAAATAAGGAGGGAACCATTACATTGCTTAAAGAAAAAATAAAAATGGAAAACAGAAAAAGGAATTACAAGGCTTTAGAAAGAATCAAACCCATCAAACATCAATTTTGTTTTAATACTTTCTAGCCTAGTCTTAATTTCCTCTAAGGTTGAATTGGTCACAACCCTATGTTCATGATGAAGAGATAACAGGCCATCCATCTTTTGAATCATTAAGGATTCAAATGGACTATAGGCAGGTTGAGTAGGGCCTCTTTCTTCAGCATCTTCATCATCATCCTCTTCAACTCCAGCAGCAGCAGCAGGAATAGCTTGTTGACCAACCATTTGCCATCCTTGAGGTGTCTTAACCATCCCTAGTTTGGTTAGATGCTTCTCCTTGATGAGATTGTTGCTTGAGTTGGTGTTGTCCACCACTTCATTAGAAACATCTATGTTGAAATAGTCTATGAATCTAGAGACAAGCACATCATAGGGAAAAGGATAGTTCATAAGCCTCTTGGACTTTAGCACAATTTCCTCAAGAATGAGAATCCAATTCATCTGAATTGAATTCTTGAGACCATACACAAGTTGCAGGTCATCATCAATGGCTTGGGTATGGTTTGTGGCTCTAGGAGTGAGAATGTAAGTAATTATATAATGAAGAAGTCTGTCTTCATGGGTCATGGGCCAATGCTAAGCCTAAGCATTAGCCTCATTTGAGGATCAATCAGCATTCCCCTATAGGTTTCTACCCTATTATACCCCTCAGCCTCTTCCTCAAACTTCCTTTCTCCTTCAAAGGAAATACCAGCCACAGCTTCCTATACTTCTGGAGTTATTTCCATGGTCACCCCATTCACTTGGGACCTAAGTATCCCATCCATTGAACCTTTGGCACAGGTGTAAAACACCTTTACCAATTCAGGGTAGAATGTACCCTTCATCTTCACAAATTTTTTCAATCCCGAGTTTCAAGAAAAGCAGGAAATTGGACGCCTTCCCAAATGAACCAATCTAATTCTAGGTGTTTGGGGGGACACACCAGTTTGGTGGCATTGAATTGGAGATATGTCATTTTGTCCCTTTCAGCAAGGAACCAATGATCCAACCTACTAACAACTGGGTTGGAGGTTTCTCCAGCCTTTCTCTTAGAGGTCTTAACTCTCTTAGAGGTAGACATCTCTAGGAAAGATTTACTAAACTCAAACAAAAGAAAAACACAGAGGTGTTTGAAAGATAAGAAAGAGAGTAGGTGTGATTTCTTCCTTAAACAATAGGCTGTATTTATAGAGATTTTTAGGCTCCAAGTATCTGAATTTTGAATTAAGGAGCAGTTAGTACGAATTAAATCACTGCAGAGGATTCAAATTTGAATTAGGTGGGAGTTGGACAATTACAATTTCCAAGAAAATCTGTCAGATTTTGCAGTAACTCCATGAATAATTGATTATTTCCTTGTGTAATCGATTAATTCGTAAGCAAAATCACTTACTGCAGATACAATAATCGATTAATTCGTAACGTAATCGATTATTTTTGTAAAATTCACATGTAGAAGATGAAGTGTAATTGATTATTTTATGATTTAATCGATTATCACAGAAAATTTTGAATTTCAGAAACATGTTGAGGCTTGTGTAATCGATTAATTCGACATGTAATCGATTATTCTAGGAAGTTTTGAAATTTGAAAAACTGATTCTGAGTAATTTAATCGATTACCATTCACTGTAATCGATTATTCCAGTGAATTTTCACTTTGTAAAATGATTTTTGATCAGTGTAATCGATTAATTTGATGCTTAATCGATTGACACAGAAAGATTCAATTTTCTGAAAAATGTGTTTCTGAGAAGAATAATTGATTATTTAGTTTATGTAATCGATTACATAAGCTCAGAATTCATTCTAAATCATGATTTAAGTGATTTTAATCGATTAATATGATGCTTAATCGATTATTATAGAAAAAAATACCAAATAATACAGAACTATGTAGCACAACTTGGAAATTTTAAGCTTTTGTGATGATGGATTCAAATGCACAGATTCTTCAACACACAAGGTTCTTTTGTTGAAGATCCTATAAGCCTTACTTTGCAAGGAATATCCAAGAAAGATGGCTTCATCAGCTTTTGAATCAAACTTGCCAAGATTATCTTTGCCATTGTTTAAGACAAAACATTTACAGCCAAATGCCTTAAAGTGAGAGATGTTTGGTTTTATTCCTTTATAGAGTTCATAAGGGGTTTTCTTTAAAATAGGTCTTGTGAGAATTCTATTCAGGGTATAACAAACTGTACTCACAACATCTGCCCAAAAATGCTTAGGTAATTTTGTTTCATTTAGAAGAGTCTTTGCTCCTTCTTCAAGTGATCTATTTTTCCTCTCCACAACACCATTTTGTTGTAGTGTTCTTGGAGCTGAAAAATTATGATTAATTCCAAAATCTTCACAAAACTTTTTAAAGTGTTCATTTTGGAATTCACCACCATGGTCACTCCTAATTGAAACAATATTACAGCTCTTTTCATTTTGAATTAACTTGGCTAGTTTCTTAAAAGCTGTGAATGCTTGACTTTTGGATCTAATAAACAATGTCCAAGTGTATCTAGAATAGTCATCTACTATAACAAGTCCATAGAAATTTCCTCCTATGCTCATAGTTCTTGAAGGTCTAAACAAGTCCATGTGAAGCAATTCAAGAGGTCTAGAAGTAGAAATCATGTTCTTACTTTGAAAAGAGTTTTTAGTTTTCTTTCCTCTTTGACATGCTTCACAAATTTTGTCCTTATCAAACTTAAGCTTAGGTAGACCAATTACTAAGTCTTTCTTTACTAAATTGTTGAGATGATGCATGTTAATATGAGATGTTCTTCTATGCCATAACCATGTTTCATTTACTTTACTCATTAAGCAATCAGTTTTATGTATGAATGCATGGTCAATGGACAGAACATAGATGTTACCCTTTCTTTTGCCAATATGTGCAACTTTACCATTTTTGCCTTCATGTATCAAACAAGTCT
The DNA here is from genome assembly GCA_007407185.1 of Glycine tomentella. Lineage (NCBI taxonomy): Eukaryota > Viridiplantae > Streptophyta > Magnoliopsida > Fabales > Fabaceae > Glycine > Glycine tomentella. The sequence continues at coordinate 181,283 of PYAF01006222.1, read as the reverse complement.
CATTATTGAAGATGACTTTGAAACCTTTGTCACACAATTGACTAATGCTTAGTAAATTGTATTTCAGCCCTTCAACATAAAGCACATCCTTGATCTTAGTGGTTAAGTTGTCTCCAATGTTGCCTTGCCCAATAATTCTGCCTTTATTATTGTCTCCATAGGTAACATATCCTCTTTCTTCAAGTACTACATCTGTGAGCATGAATATGTCTCCGGTCATGTGTCTAGAGCATCCACTATCTAGGTACCATATTGATGATTTTGCTCTAAGACACATCTGCACAAATCAAAATAAAGAGAGAAATAGGGTCCCCAATTTAAGTTGGGTCCAAAGAGGTTAGTTGCTTTCTTTCTTTTCTCAACCCATATACATTCACCATTTGGAACATAAAATCTTCTAGCAAAGCACTTATATAAAGTATATGACCTTTTAACATACAATAATTGCAAGTTGGAGATTTTGATGTTCTAGCATGAGCAAAACTATGATAGATATTTGGTTGATTGTGCTGCCTTTTATACTTATGTTTTGGAGGTACAAACACAAGCTTACTTTGAGTTCTAGCACCATATTTATATCCCAAACCATAAGTATCACCAACATATTTTTGAACACTTAGCATTTCATCTAAGTTACATTTGCCTTTGTAATACTTTCTTAGTAAATCAACCAAATAACTATTTTCAGTTTGCAAGCTCATATTTTCTTTTCCTTTACTCAGCTTGTACTCATCAAATTCTTTTTGCAATTCATTGTATTTATCAACCTTAGAGTTGGCTAAGGAGCATGTGCATCCATTTTCCTTGTAACTTGAAAGAAGCTTGTCATGTTCTTCATCAATTTACAAAGTTCTTCTTGCAATTGAGCAAGTTTGGATACATGCCATCTTAAGTCACTCTTAAGCTTGTTGTTTGCTTTTTCTAGTTTTTGAGCTTCACAATGCATTTCATGAAAAGCATCAATTACATTTTCAAATTTAGAATTTACCTCTAATTCTGTACTTGATGTTTCTTCTTCTTCACAAATGGTAGATGTAAGGCATAGGTGAGCTTCAACTTCTTTTTCTGAAGAGGACTTAGAACTTGTGGATTCATTGTCCTCCCAAGCAACATAAGCTTTTCTAGGCTTTCCATCCCTTTTTGATTTCTTCTTAGTTTGTGACTTCTTTGCTAATGAGGTACATTCTGACTTTATGTGTCCTTGCTTTCCACATTCAAAGCAAGTGATGGAGGAGACGTTGTTGTTCTTGTAGGTGTTGTCATTTCTTTTTCTTTTTTTGTGGTTGCCTTCTATTTTTATTCTTCCTAAAAAACTTGGTAAACTTCCTTATTATGAGATTCATATTCTCATCATCATCATCTTCACTTAAACTATCTTCTCTTTCAATCTTTGAAGGTGCAACTTTTAATGCTATACTCTTATGCTTTTTATCTGCATCTTCACCATGAGTTAGTTGAGATAATGCAAGTTCATATTCTAAAAGCTTACCAAACATGGTTGCCATTGACATCTTTGATAAATCCTTTGATTCTTTAATGGTTGTGACTTTAGGCTGCCAATCCCTTGTTAGACATTTGAGAATCTTGATGTTCAACTCTTCTACATCAAAAGTTTTTTCTAGCCCAAGCAAGTGATTCACAATGTGGGTGAATCTAGTTTGAAGCTGTGAGATGTTCTCATCATCTCTCATCTTGAAAATTTCATATTCATGAATGAGAGTGTGTTTCCTTGATCTTCTCACATCATCAGTACCTTCATGCGTAACTTCAAGTAGTTCCCACATTTCTTTGGCACTTTTACACCTAACAGTCCTGAAAAATTCATTGGAAGATAATGCAGAAGTTATCATATTCTTTGCCTTGAAATCATATTGAACCATTTTCTTTTCTATTTCAGACATTTCATCCCATTCTTTTGATATTGAATTGCCATCAACAATCTTGGTAAGAATGAAAGGACCTTTCTCAATACAATTCCAAGCACCCAGGTTATTCGATTGGATGAAGATTTGCATCCTATTTTTCCAAAAGTTAAAATGTTCTCCTTCAAACAAAGGTGGTCTATTCAATGAGGCTCCCTCCTTGAATGTTATTTGATTAGTATTCATTGTCAAAGATTTTTAGAAAGATCTTGAGCAAATTACAAGAACCAGCTCTTGATGCCAATTGAAAATATAATGAATACTTATGCAAATAACCAAGAGGGGGGTGAATTGGTTTTACCTCAGAGTTTTAAAACTTTCTTTCAAAAATTTCTAACAACGGAAGACTTTTAAAAAGATCTTTATCTTTCAAAACCAATTCGAAAATCAATTTACTTCACCAATCAAACCACTCTTGTGCTGTAACCAGATTTGTATAATGAACAAATTCTATACTTCAAGAATATAATGAAATACAAACAAAATCTTAAAAACACACAAGATTTATACTGATTCACCTCTTAACCCCAGAGGCTACTATAACAAATATTTTTTCTTTACAAACTTACAACTGATCTCTCTTACCCACCCTAGGTAAAATTCAAAATCTATACCCTATAGACTTTTTAAAAGGCCAAGAACAAGAAATCCCCTCTCTGTTCTTCCCACTAGAAAACCTTTCTAGTAAAAGCTTTAAAGAATACAAATGTTATATGGAAAATACAACACAAAAACAAAACAAATATCAAACAAAAATATCAAGCTTAAAGTTCAAGAAGGATATCACCTTTTAATCCTCAGCTAATTCAATGATATGAATGATTCAAACAACCTGAGAATATATGCAATAGATGAACAATACTCCTTTCTTGAATCTTTCTTTGACATTAGCTTGAACAAATCATCAATTCTTGAGTATTATGACTAGAAACACATTTAACTCTCCATGATACACATGATATTTGATTTTCTCACTAAATTCTTGAATACTCTTGAGAGCTTTAGAAAGTGTTTGTCACAAGGTATGGACGAGTATCTCAATTTTTCACTTCATGAATAACACATACCAGGATGTTCTAATAAAAAAAACAGATATAACTAACTATAACCGATTAATTCATCAATGTAATCGATTATTTTAACTATTGTAATCGATTATTTTAATCAGATAATCGATTAAAGTGTTCATCAGGAATCTGGAAATTTGTCAAGAACAAAATAATCGATTAAGTCATCTTGTAATCGATTATTCCAGATGAACTAAGTTTTCTAATATACACAAGTAATCGATTAAGTTCCCATTTAATCGATTATCACAGACCATGTATAAAACTAATCAAAAAACATTTAATCGATTACGACCATCTAGTAATCGATTAAACCAGATCAACATATTGTGAATATTTATGCAGAAGGTTATCTAATCGATTATTTCTCAAGATAATCGATTATCACAGAGACTTTCTAATTCCATGTTAAGCTTATTTAATCAATTACGAATCAGTGGTAATCGATTAAAATGTTCATAAGGCAATATCCAGAAAGCACACACATGCAATTAATCGATTATATCACCTATGTGATCAATTAAAATAGTGAAAAACTATTTTTATTAAATCCTAATTGCCTTTATGAATTTCTATCAAATTTCATATTACCACATGATTATATCTAATCAAATATATGTATGAATGCATGAATCATCAAAAGCTAATGAGGATTATAAAGCTTTATCAATTGAACTAAGCTTTGACAAAAATTACATATGCCATCAATTAGATTGGGCATGTAAAAGATCAAAAACTTATATTCTTCAATCTTCTTGATTCCTTTGCTTCAACTTCATCAAAGCTAACATAGAACCTTACCAGGAACTGAAGCATCTCCACCATCTGCTCCTGCAAATACATCGAGAAAAGTGAATAAAGGCTATGATTTATAGTCTAACCATATCTGTGTATTTGAAATAAACATTGAGCAAAGGGGATTTTATGCATTCGGTGGAGTAAGGCCAATTTCGGCTTTTGAATTTCCTATTGAAATTGGTCGATGGGTTTATGTGAACAAAGAGATTTAAAATGTCTCATGTGTTATGGTAGATTAGTGAAAAGAATATCTTAATTTAATTTAAAGACTCACCATAAATTCATATAAATTGTTTTATTTAAATTTTCTTAGTTAAACTAGATTTAATTCTCTTATAAATTATTTCAATCACTTTATATATATATATATATATATAAGATAGGCTAAAAACATTTGGTGTTACAATGATACTGAATAAATTATTCTTTTTATCAAATCATTATTATTGTATTTACCAAAATCTGGAGCTAGTAGACGTGGCCAAGACGGGCTCTGTGATCTCACACGTCGAGCTGTGAGTACCCTTTGTTAGGAGGACAAGAGGGGGGACCTGCAAAACAAATGAATCTGATGCTCAAGTAAGTATGTAAGTTAGGTGAGAATGAGTGATGAAAAGGGTGGATGAAACCTGGTACTTATAGAGTGGAGTAGGATTTGTCGATCCTTATTTGTTGGGACTGTTACAGTGGTGTAACAACCCTTGCAGATAATTACTAACTTGTAGATAATAGCTAGTAGATAAATTGTGGCTTATATATAAATGCTTGTAGATAATTGTATCATGTAGATAATTGAGTACCTACCACTTGATAAGGAAGTCGTAACATTATCATTAATATTCAAATAAGAAAGTGTTAGAGGCAACCTGTTCAACCCAATAGCTCGACTGTTAAGAGCGAGATATTTGTGTCCCTATTTCAGGGCTAACGTGGAGGGTTGACGTACATACTGGAACGTCATGTCACTTGCCTCATTTATTTTGTGGATCCTAGTTAATCTGAATTAATATATATATATATATATATATATATATATATTCCTGAACAATACAATTATCAAATTACCGATGATTCTTTTTTGCTTAGTTAATTTGAATTAATATATATATATAGAGAGAGAGAGAGAGAAAGAGAGAGAGAGGTAAAAATAAAATATTCTCATACTTATTTTTATTTAATGTAATTAAAATTATTATTTGATATTAATGATGACGCATAGATTAGCAACATTAACTTCCAACCAAAATATTTTAATTACATTATGGAATTCCTGCATGAACTAATTGTTAAATATTTTATCATTTATATTTTAATTATTTTAAAATAACTAAATATGTAACCTTTTTATATAAAAATTATTTTAATATTTATTAAACATTTTATCAACTTTATATTTGAGAAATCTTATGTCATTTTATGTATAATATAATAGTTATCGTAATAATATTCGATGATTATATATTTTCTATAATAAGATTTCAAATTATCAAAATTGGTATTTTTTTTCCAATAACAATTAATGTAGGAGGTGTCACCCTAAGTAATGTTTTATGTTTTTTGTTTGTCTTGTAGTAGGAGATGTTACACAAGTGCACTCCATCCTCTCAGGACACTAAATACACGTTTAAAGAATATTTTCACTCACGTTAGTGTTGGTCAAACTGACGCAAAATGCATAATACCACATTAAATAATTCCAAGAATAAATTAATATTTGTATTTATTATAGGAAAGATTTTTAAAAAAATACTAGCCATAATCATTAAATATCAATCAAGGATTTATAAATGTACCAACAAAATAATTAACGAAACATAAACAAAGGCAACAATGCGCATAGATGAATCTAGAAAAATTGTTTAGTGGGGGCAAGAGTATAATATTTTTTTATCTGTGACAAGAAAATAATGTATTATATCTTTACACAATAAAAATATTATAAATATTTTACATGATATATAATTTTATGATAAAACTCCCAATTACATATACAAGCTTTTACAAATTATAATCGAGCCAATATTTGTGTTTTCACTGATTTCATGTATGTATTTAGTATTATAGGAGCAAAACAGTAAAAATTATAAAGATAAAATGCTAAAATTAGTACTAATTTATTATTTCTTTTATATCTTAGTTATAACTTTACGCATTCATCTAAAAAATATTATTTATGGGGGCGAAACCTATTTTTATATCAGGCAAAATCTTTTCTTTTTTCAAATACATATTAGGAAAGAAAATATCGTGTGGGTGAAATTGTCCCATAGTTCCTAACCTACATCTGTCCGTGACAATGAGGATTAAATCTAAGACCTTGAGTATACTATCCAAACACTTCACTACACTGTTTAAAAAAACATTCAACTACTAGTCTTTTAAATTATAATGATTGGGCATATCTTAAAGAAATTAATAAATAAAAAAGAGTGAATGACAATTTAATCTTTGGCATTATAATGATCAATTAAATTGGTTACTATAATTTATAAAACGATAATCAATTCCAATAACACAAATATATTTATTTAATACATTAAAAGCATTTAAAGGATCACTTAATATTTGTGCTTATCATAAGAAAAAACTAATTAAACATAGTTACTAAATATTAATAGAGGATTCATAAGTATATCAACAAAATAAAGAAACAAAAAAGACAAAAAAATATTGATATGTCAATAAAAGAAATAATTAAAGAAATAGGTATTTTGTGTCATCTTGACAAGTGCTAAATAGCTTACAGGATGAAGTATACTAAGGTGGCGCCTCATGCTTCAAGACAAACATAAAGCATAAGGTGTTTAAAACAATGAGAATACACAATAACTAAGAGAGGGGGTGAATTGGTTAACACAGAGTCTTTAAAATTTCTTTAAAACAAGCAGCGGATTTAGGATCTTTATCACAATTAAACCAAGAATGCTTTAATCAATCAAATCACTCAGCCCAAGAATACAATTGCTAAAAGCTTCACTTGTCAAGTAATAAAGAATTCACCAAGAATCACAGATCAAGATAACAAAAAGAGATTAAAGAAAGTAATCAACACAAACAGTTATACTAGTTCACCTCTCAACAAGAGAAGCTACATCCAATTTCTTCCAATCAAACCTTAGTTAGAGTTCCACTATTAACAAAATTTATTCTTCATAAGCTTACAAAAGATCACCCTTGATCAATCCTAGATAAAGAACTAAAATCTAAAACCCTATTAGACTTCTAATGATCAAGACATAGAGAACCCTGCTCTACTCTTCCCTCTAGAGAACCCTACTCTAGAAAAGCTTTAAAGAACCTCTTTGTAATAGCAACTTACTAGCTGAAATGTAAATACAAATTACACACAGAAACTAATGGAGAGAAACAATCTGATGATCCACAGTATATGAATGCATATGATTACCAATCTTGATCAAGGTTGTAAGCAAACAAGTTTCAGACCAAATTCTCCAAAAGCTTCTTTGAAATCTTGCCCAAGAAATCTTTCAATACACCATGAAGATTTGAATATGTGGACAAGAGCTTTGTTACTCAAAGAATCTTTTCTTACTTCATAAGGCTTTTGAAAACTATGAAAATTCGTAATGTAGAGAGTTGTGATTTTCAAAAGACCCAACAACTATTTATAACAAACTACTGCAACTGAATGTAATCGATTAAATTGCCTAAGTAATCGATTAAATCTTCATTTGTAATAGATTAAATACAAATATAATCGATTAAAATGTTCTTCAGTTTTCTGGAATGGTTATATGAACAAAGTAATTGATTATTTCGAGTTGTAATCGATTGCTACAGTGATTCATTGTTCCACAAATGAACTTAGTAATCGATTACTGATAAATGATAATCGATTGACACAGTCAAGTCATGTTCTGTGTTTATACTGAGTAATCGATTACTTAATGCTGGCAATCGATTATTTTGTTCTTCCAAGCTCAGGTAATAGATTACCACTATGTGGTAATCGATTAACCAGTGAAAAATAGTTTTTCCAAAAACTTGAAACCATGAGCACTTGGCTTTTATGCAATCATGAAATCTTAAAGCTTTTTCACAAACCATGTTGTTTTGTTAAATCATGAATGCAAGCCAATGAATGATGTTTATGCAATGCTATGGATCATAAGATGTAACTCTCATACATCTAAATATTACAAATGTCTTCAATTGAATGACATGTACAAAGCTAAAACTCATCCAAGCTCCAACATACATCTTGATCATTCTTCATGCTCCCCCTGTATCTATCAGGTGTCACTTAGGGTGACGTCTCCTACATTTCTACATGGCAAAAAAACACTCATTTTGGTAAAATATTTCTTGACCAATTCTTTATGGTAATTAGTTTTTTTTAACCCATTTTGGTGGAAAAGGCTTATTTATTGCATCAATTGGTGATGGAATTGAATGAATTTTTTTATATGGTTTTTAAATTTTATCACTCAAATTTTATTATTTTACAAATTTTACCATTAAGTTTTCAATTTTTGTACATTTACTAATATCAACAAAAGATGAATGATTTTGACCTTTGATATCAGTTGTAATTGTAACCGATATAAAAAAATGACTTTTTGCATTGATTATAACCACAAACGATATAGAAAGTCACTTTTCTATATCAATTATAACTACACCCGATGTATACAATTTAGAAAATATAATTTTTAGATCGTTTTGTTACCAACATGATGATAAAATGTACAAAAATAAAAATAATTGATGATAAAATATGTGAAATGTTAAAAGTTAGATAGTAAAAGTCGTGAAAAATACCTTGAGTGATGAAATCCACGAAATTATGAAAATTGGATGGTAGAATGCATAAAAATAAAAATGGAATAGTAAATTCACAAAATAATAAAAATTTGATGATAAATTTTACAATTAAACCACATCTTTTATGAAATGGGAATTCCGTAGTTGACCTTTATCGTTTTAGGGGAAATATTGTGGGTATGTGTATATTCCGTTAAGTAATTAAATAGTAATCAATGTTAAAATAGTGTATTGGCATTTAATGATTTTAATCAAAATTTAAATTAGCATTTAACAATGTTTATCAAAAAATTTAAATTAGCATTATTTATTGACATTTCTTAAAATTCAAATAGATAAGAATAAAAAGAGATTTTTTTGGATTTGTCAGTATTTCCACATTTAAAGTAATAAAAGTTAAAATAAAAAAATGCATTAGCATTTATTGACATTTTATTAGATTTCAAATTATCATA
>PYAF01006222.1:153728-172156 GCA_007407185.1 Glycine tomentella | reverse complement strand
TAAGTAATAGAAGTTAAAAGAAAGAAAAAATGATTTGATAAAAAAAGAAAAATTGGTTCATTTGATAAAAAAAATTACATTAGCATTTATTCGCGTTTTATCAAAATTTAAATAGATCGTAAGAGTTTTTGGTTGTTTAAGTATTTTCACAATTAAAGTAATTCAATAATAAAATTTAAAAGATGAAAAAACGTATTAGCGTATAATTACATTTTATCAAAATTCAGATTAGCTTTTAAAGATGTTTTATCTAAAGAAAAAAGAAAAATAGATATTATTTTACAGGAAAATAAGATAAAATTAATTCTCAAAAATCATAATTTTTTAAGAATTTTCTTTATTAATTGTTGGTACCAAACATGAAAATCATAATTTTTGATGGTTAAGAAAAGGAATAATAATAAAATTTAATGGATTGTGTTTAGTGAACCACTAGGGTCATTTAGTAAACACTAAACACACGAGCAATGTTGTGAAAACCAATCCGAACTGGCCGGTCAGACCTTAGTGGCATAATCGGGCCAGTTTGGTTATTGGGTCAGTCATGCATCTGGTCTGGGATGACTCAGTCATACTCAGCCGGTTTCACGTTAACCCGGTGACCCAATCGGTTTTTGAAACCAATTTGGGTTTCGCATAAAAAAATCGCTCGAAAACGGCATCGTTTTAGTTTATCCCTAATTTAACCTATGTTCTTCACTTTCACTTCTCGTGTCCGTCTTCTCTTCAGGCTTTTGTTCTTCACTTTAGTGCTTCACGCTCTCACGCTTCGACCGTCATTGCCACCAAGCACCAGCCCACCATGGCACCACTAGTCTCCTTCTCGTCGTTGCTTCACGCTTTGGCCAACACTGCCACCGTGCCACCAAAACAAAAACCAGAAAGGCAGAAATAGAAGTTGCTTCACATCGTCGTTGTCGCTTCTCGTCGGCCATAGCCCTTTTGCTCTCATCCACGTCGCACCACGCTTTAATCTTATTCACTCATTCACGTTGCGCCACTGCCACAATTTAGTCTTATTTTGGTACTATGTTTTGACCCAGAAAATTTCTAATGAAGCTTGTTGTGTAAAGAACTAGATTGGTCTTGTGTTATGTTTGTCACTTTGTTGACTTTGTTCTATTGTTGTGTATTGTGAATCTGTGATTATTATTGAACCTGTTAACAATTTTTGTTGTTATGTATTGTGTTTGTGAGCCATTGTTACACGCTACAATACAATAAGCTTGACCCTGCAAGTATTGAACCAAACAACTCAGTGCATCCTAGTGTGGTCCTTCGAGTCTTCCATGCCTTTACGGATTTACCCTATATAATGAACATTATTTTCAACAATAGTTGTCCTTAATACTGAACATGTACCTTGGGATTAACTAAATTTAGATCTTGGGTATGGGCGTATGGCTATTAAACAGGGTGAAGGAGTTATCTTTTGTTGTTTATTTATGAGTAGTCAATGTATCCCATGGAATCATTGAAGGGGTTGTAAATTGTAATATAATAGTGGATGTATGATGTGGCTATAGCTAGGCATATGCTTTTCTTGAATAGAATACTGAATACTTGTTTATGTTGTTTGAAGGGTTGCAACTTGCAAGTGCTTTGGGTAGAACCTTATTATTGGCAGGGTGTCTGTGTATTATGTATATGGATTGGTTGTTTTTTTTGTACTTTATTTTTTATCCTAATCATTGAGTATTTTGAAATTTTTGGTATGCTATTATTAATGTTATTGGCATAACTTATTTATTTAATTTTGTTTAGTAATATCTTAATTTGAACTTATTTAATTTATTAAAACTTGAACATAAATCAAGTTAGTTTTTTCTTTGAATATCATATGTGATGATATGATCACTAACTAATGAAGTTAATGTTTGCAATTAGACTTGAAGATGTCATCTATTGAAGCTCCATCGTCTCAAGAATCATCCACTCCAAATACTTCTCAAAATGTTAGACGCAAAATTGATCCAGCTTGGGGACATTGTACACAAATTGATTAGGGTGGTTCAAAAGTGACAATAATGTGTATTTATTGTGATAAACAAGTTAAGGGAGGTGGTATTAATAGGTTTAAAGCTCACTTGGTTGGACAAAATGGCCAAGTAGAGGCTTGAAAGAAGGTTCCTACTGATGGCAAACATCAAATGAAGCAACTAGTTGAACAGTTTGAAAAAAACAAGCAAACAAAAGTGTAGGAACAATCTAATGAAAGTAATACATTTGAAATGGATGAAGACCTTGTGAGAATAGTTGAGGAATTAAGAGAAACTCCAAAATCAGTTTCTTCCAAGTCTCAAAAGGGGAAGAACACTCCTCATGTAGATGATTATTTTTCATGCCTAGAACAACTCTTGGAGCTCAACCTAGCTTGAAGAGTGTCTTGCAAAATAAACAAATTGTAGAAAAGTGTGACAAAACCATTGCAAAATGGATGATAGATGCTTCAGTGCCATTTAATGCAGTTAACTCAACATATTATCAACCTATGATTGATGTTATTAGTAGCATGAGTCTAGGGTATAAAGCCCCAAATTTTTTATAGAATTTTTGGTCCTTTGTTAAATATGTGGGTTGATGAAGTAAGGAAGCTTGTTGAAAGTTACAAAGAAGTTTGGAAGGAAATTGAATGTACTCTGATGGCTGATGGGTGCACCGATCGCTCTAGGAGAACTCTCATTAATTTTCTTGTTTATTGTCCTAAAGGGACTGCTTTCTTAAGGTATGTTGATGCTTCATATGTTTCTAAAATTGCTGAAATGTTGTTTAAGCTTTTCAAGGAGATGGTGGTACATGTTAGAGCAGAAAATGTTGTTCACATTGGCACCGATAATGCTACAAATTATGTTGCTACTGGTAGGTTATTGGAAAAAGATTTTCCTAAATTATATTGGTCTCCTTGTGTTGTTCACTGAATCAATTTGATGTTACAAGACTTTGGAAAATTTTAAGGAAGTAAGTGAGATTGTTTCACATGCCTCAAAAATTACTAAGTACATATGTAATCATTGTTATGCATTATTCTTGATGAGACAACATACAGGTGGAAGAGATATACTCCGTCTAGTTGCAACTCAGTTTGCAACTAATTTCATTGCCTTGCAAAGCATATTGGCCCAAAAGGATGCGTTAAGGGTTATAGGGACATCTAGGGAATGAACAAGCTCAACTTATGCCAAAGACTCTGAGGCTTAAAAATTTGTGGAACAAATCTTGGACTCTGGTTTTGGGAAACAGTTTGCTGATGTTGTGAAGCTTGCAGAGCCATTGGTTAGTGTGTTACATATTGTTGATAGTGAAGATAAATGTACCATGGGTTTTCTTTACTAGACTATGCATAAGGCCAGAGAGGAGATGGTAAGGAAGTTTAAGAGAAATAAGAGGAAAGTGGAGCCTTATTTAGAGGTCCTTGATAGGCGTTGGAATTCTCAGCTTCACAAAGATCTACATTCAGCTGGTTATTGGTTAAATCCAACTTCTGGATTAAATGTTAAAGAATTTGAGAAGCACAGGAACACATAATCTGGCATTTTGGAACTCATTGATAGGTTTACACATGAAGATCTTGAGTTGCAAGATAAGTTAAGTGAAGGCATGAGGGTATATAAAAATTCTGAAGGAGATTTTGCAAGACGAGTTGCAATACGTGAACAAAACACAATCATGCCAGGTAAATTTAGTATTTGATACTCTGATAACATTATTGATTTGCGATTTATTTTAGCGACTCATAATATATTCATTATATTTGATTTATTTCTTTATATGTTTTATTCTAGATCAATGGTGAGATTGTTATGGATGTAGTGCTTTAGAATTGCAAAAATGGGTTATTTGTGTTTTAAGACAAACTTGTAGTGCTTCGGGTTGTGAAAGAAATTGGAGTGTATTTGAACATATCCATTAAAAAAACAAATAGGCTAGAGCATTAAAAGCTTAATGACCTTGTTTATGTGATGGAGGTCCATCACAAGCTCAAGGCCAAGGAGGAGAACTTGAAGAGCTTCCTTTAGTTAGCCTTAGAGGACCCATGACAAGAGCTAGAATTCAAGCCCTTCAAGAGCACATCAAAATTAATTTGCACCTCTTAGACAAGTATGAAGAAGCATACCAACTCAAGAAGAACAAGGGTTGAATTTTGTACTCTCAAGTTGAATTTAACTCCAGCACTTGTAGTGACAATTGTAGTGGCAATAAATAGGCCTTTAGTGACAATTGTTTAATAAGTGTAAGTACACTTGTGTGTATTTTTAGCACCTATGTAAACTTGTAAAAACTGTAGTTTGCATGTGGCTGACTCAGCCATGACTCCTCACGTGAATAGCTTGCACCTCAAGTTTCATTAGATTGTACCTTAAGCTTCATTAGCTTGCACCTCAAGTTTCATTAGTTTGCACCTCAAGCTTCATTACCTTGCACCTCAAGCTTCACTTCATTTGTCATTTCATTCCACTTGCATTTAGCTTACATTTTTTTTAGCTTAGGTAGCTTAGAAGACAAGCTTTAGGATCGTGGCTATATAAGGTCAGCCCAAACATATTGTACACACTTTTGGTTAAACCAATAAGAAATATGAATTTCTTGTGAGAATTTCTCTCTTGTTCTTGTGCAAGAACTTGTTGGATCTTATCAATGACTTCTCAAAGCTATTATGGTGATTCTTCCTAAACTCATTGGAGAGCTTCTCCATGGCATCATTTACCTTCATTCCTTGTCTAATTCCATCCTCTATTGCTTACTTTCTTGGACCTCATTCACATCAATCTTGCTCCAAATCTTGAGTAAGAGTTTGAGTTCTTGAAGATTGAGTTTCATTGCAAGGTAGATTGGGAAAATTAATGTCTAATGAGTCTAGGAATACATCATTATGTTCGTTATAACTTGAGGTTACAACAAATGTATTATTATATTGATTATGCTTTGATTGTTTACCTATTTTGGTTGATTTTTTTTTATTGTTGATATTGAGCATTTTTATCAATTTAGGAATCGACTAAGGCAACAAAATTATGACCCAATCAATTTGGAATCCCTTGATGACTATTCTAATTGGGTATTGAGGAGTCACCACCATTCTTAACTCGTGAAGAGGCGGAGGCTTTACATAATGATCTTGCAAACATGTCCATCCAATCAACTTCAAATGATATTGGTATGTTTCTTAATAACATTAGTATTTATTAGGTAACACTTATTTACTTATGTTAATTGCTAATTTGAATTTATAACGATATTGCCATAGATAAATTAAATCTGGATGATGATGAGGATGATGATGTGCCACAATTACCAGACAACACCATGGAAGATGTAGTGAGTCTAAATGAAAACAATATTGGTGAAGAGTTTATAAACCTTTTAATAGAGAAGGATTACCTAAACTTGACTCAATATTGGTTCCCTAAATATAAATTATGGATATTATTATGTTGATGCTATTTGTGTTTTCATTTCAAAACTTATTAACGAACTTGTGTAATTGTGTTATTAAATTAATATTTGTAAACTTGTGTTATCAATTTTAATACTTCAATAATTATTTTAGATTTTGGAGTATAAATAAACCTTTTCTAATCAAATAATATTAGTTATATTTATATTCTTTTATATAATAAATATATATAATTTTAAATTTTTTTAATATAAATTGAATTAATTAGTGACTCTTGAACGATTAACCCAATACTTTGATTGGATTAATAACCGAACCAACTTTAATAACGTTGCACTTGGGAACCATTGTAAAAAAGAAAAAAAATCCGTGGAATAAAAAAACATTAATGATAGGTGTTTAATTTTTCTAAAGTTTTCAGAATCATTAAATACAGGATTGGATTTTCTTTTAATTGGGTTTGACTAATCTTAGAAATCTGTTTTCAAAGGATCAGATTCACCATTTGCCCAGATGTTACGTCCAGGTTCACAACGTAGAGGTTATTATAAATTGACGCAGCTTTAGCTAGAGAAGAACTAAAATCAACCCGTACTTGTGGAGAGGGTTGTCTTTTCCTTCATCCTTTTCCCAATTCAATAACTCTCTCTCTCTCTCTCCCTACATTTTCCATCCTTTTAAAGTCTCAAACGTAATGGCTGAAAGCGCGGTGGTGAACAGGAAGCGCAGCGGCGGGGACGACGTCGTTTCGGAGAACGACGGAAAGAGGAAGAATGTGGTGGCACGCGACATGGACCCGGCAGGGGCGTTGGCCTTGACCCGGCACGAGTTCGGGGAGCACGGTGGCGTGAACATGTCGATCGAGGCCTCGGCGACGTTCACGGTGATGGAGCCGGAGACACTCTGCCGCATGTTCGCCGGCGAGCTGGGCCCGGACCGCGATTTCTTCATTTACAGCCGCCACTTCAACCCGACGGTTGTCAACCTGGGCCGCCACATGGCAGCACTGGAAGGCACGGAGGCCTCCTACTGCACCGCCAGCGGCATGGCTGCGATCTCCTCAGTCCTCCTCCAGCTCTGCAGCACCGGCGGGCATGTGGTCGCCTCCACCACTCTCTATGGCGGGACCCACGCCCTCCTCACGCACTTCCTCCCCGGGAAATGCAACATCACCACGACGTTCGTGGACATTTCCGATTTGGAAAGCGTGGAGAGTGCCATCGTGTTAGGGAAGACGAACGTGCTGTACTTCGAGTCCATGGCGAATCCGAGCCTGAAGGTCGCAGACATTCCGGAACTCTGCCGCGTGGGACACGCAAAGGGCGTCACGGTGGTCGTCGACAACACCTTCGCTCCCATGGTCATCTCCCCTGCTCGTCTCGGCGCTGACGTCGTCATTCACAGCATCTCCAAGTTTATCAGTGGCGGTGCTGATATTATTGCAGGTCCGTTTCCTTCTCTCTTCATTTACTTTCATTTTCTTCTCAAAATATTATCGGCGGTTAAATTGTGGAAATAATACTTAGTTATGCATTTTTTTAGCCGTGGAAATTATTATATCTTCAATGCTCCTGAAACTGATATTTCATAGTTGCGGCTGACTATTGAAATTCGATAGAAATATATAATAAATTGGGTTAAATTACTTTGTTAGTTTTTTAATTTATTTTTTTAGTTTTAATTTGGTCTTTTAATTTTTTAAATGGTTAATTTGTTTCTTTAATTTTTTAAACTGATTTAATTTGATCTTTTTAATATAAATTATAAGAAATTACATTTTATGACAATTTAAAATTATAATTAAATAATTTTAATTTATCACAAAATACATATTTTTTTAAATGAAATGGTTTTAAAATCTAGATGTCGAATTGAATTGGTTTTAAGAATTTAAAGATGAAATTGAATCGACTTTAAAAATTAAAAATATAAGTATAAATAAAAATAATTAGAAGACCAAATTAAACTTAAATAATAAATTAGATGACTAAAAAACTAATTTAATCAATAAATTATCATTATTTTATGTAACTGAAATTTAAATAAATAATAGATGAAAACATTTATGACAATATAAAGTATTATATTTTTTTAAAATAATTTTTTCGTTTTTAATTAATGATTTTGAGTGACTGAAATTTAAGTTTACATAAATAGTAAATGAAAAGATTTATGACATCGGATTTCAATATCGTTATTGAAACACTTTTCACGTGATGTGTATATTAAAATATTATTTAACAAATTAATTATATTAAAATTATTAGATTTCTCTAAACACTATAAAAGTGTTACAAATAAGTCTTAGATTTCCTTTTTTTATGTTATTCTCAGATTAGAGTTTTTAACAAATATCGTTATTGGCAATTTATATGTTCATTTTTAATATAAGTTTTTACTATGCAAATCATTAAAATAAAACTCTAATTTTAATAAATAATAGCATTAAGATTTGTCTTTTTTATTTTCTCTTCATTTGCAAACTTATTTTTCCTTAAAAGAAATACTAGGAATCGCGAAAGCGATAATATTCTTTTTCGACGAAAGTCCTTCTTGTTCTTTGCCGTTTGCTCCTGTCCCGAATGCACACCATGTGAACATACTATCTTGTCTTTTCGGTCACTTGTCATAATTTCGTTATCCACGTGTTAGTTGCAACGTGATAGTGATATAGTTCTATTATAATAATCTTATTATGTACAATAATAGTATATAATTTTTCGTAAAAAAATAGTTTATATTTAACGTAAAATATTTTTGTAGTGTTATTGTTTTTAATTGACATTTTTTACATTTTATTATTTTATGAATGTTTTTTGTTATTATTCCTTTTAATATGCATCCTATGTAAAGTGAGAATCGATGTTGCAATGGACAGGGGCTGTGTGCGGACCTGCGAGCCTAGTGAATTCGATGATGGACCTTCACGACGGGGCCCTGATGCTGCTGGGTCCAACAATGAATGCGAAGGTGGCGTTTGAACTGTCAGAGAGAATCCCACACTTGAGCCTTAGGATGAAGGAGCATTGCCACCGTGCGTTGGTGTTCGCCACAAGGCTCAAGAAATTAGGGTTGAAGGTGATCTACCCAGGCCTTGAAGAACACCCACAGCACGAATTGCTGAAATCAATAGCCAACAGGGAATATGGCTACGGTGGGCTTCTTTGCATTGACATGGAAACGGTGGAGAGGGCAAACCTGTTAATGGCTCACTTGCAAAATGATGCTCAATTTGGATTCATGGCTGTTAGCTTGGGGTATTACGAGACTCTCATGTCCTGCTCTGGGAGCAGCACTAGCAGTGAAATGACTGAGGAAGAACAAAAGCTTGCGGGAATCTCCCCTGGCCTGGTAAGGATGTCAATTGGATATATTGGCACATTGGAGCAGAAATGGAGTCAGATGGAAATGGCACTCGATAGATTCAAGGAAAAGCAGCCACTAGTTTAATTTTACTTCTATTTATTACTAATTTACTATTTTGTTGGACTAGCTTCCGTTATCAACCGCTTCAGTACACTGTCAATACAATAAACTACTGTTTGGTTTACTTTATAAACTTCTTGTTTTTGGTTTATTTTATAAAGTTCAAGTTATACGGTATTCTATACATACATACACACACACACACATATATACACTACTACAAAAGCTGGTTTCTACGACGGGCAATTAACGACGGTTCTTTAAAAACCAACCTAGTAAGGTATGCGGTGACAATTTCGTAATTATTTGAACAATGATACGCAAACGAAGTTGGTTTATACAATGACCGACGTTGTAGGCTAAAATACAAATACGGTTACGTAAAAATCGACCTTGTCTTCAGCTATTCAAAGTCGATTTCCATAATAACCGACTTTGATTCATTTTTAATAATAAAAAAAATCGGACATTAACCTAGCTGTTTCTTTCGAAGTAGCTGTTTCACTCCACTTTATTCGAGCAAATTTGCGCTGCTGTCTCCACAACAACATCTGTGCCCCTGTTTTGATGCTGAGTCGTACCTGAAGAAGGCATTTCACTGCACCATTGCCATGCGAGGTGACCATTGAAGAGTTTACGCGTTCGTTCCAGTGTCGTTAGGAGCTGCAGTCATTTACATGTATGGGTGTAAGAAGCTGCATTGTTTGTGCTTGTTTTACTTGCTTACACATTTCGCATGGTGTTGTTGAGGTAATGGAGGGTCGTTGCTTCCGACATTGCTACCACCATTTTTGTATTTTCAAAATTCCTAATGTGGGTGTTTAACCTAATATTTGTGTTTCCATGAGTTAGGGTTCAAGTTTGGTAGAATGGGAGTTGGACTTCGACATTGTTGATTTTCAGGTAAAAGCTTCATCTGAGTAAAGTTTCTAATGATAGTAGAGGTACAATATCGGTGTTTTTTGTCTTGGCTTAGGTCTCTTGGTTACCAAAAAAAAAATAGAAATATGCTCTTTCAACACCTTCTATAATTTGATCATCTGGGTTACTGCTATGGACTAAGTGCTGCATATAGGTTCCCTGCTATTTTACACCCTATGAATTGGAACTTAGCATCAACATTAGCTGTGTTTCTAAGCATACTGTTGCTAGTTCGAACCTGAGAACACTAGTAGCTTGACCTCTCGTTAATACCGGTATCTAGTAATGGCATATGTACACACTGTTAATCAGTAAATTTTTTTGATTCTTGCTCAATTCAAGTTCTCTCTTTCACACTTTGTCTCTACGGTGCTTGCATCTATTGCTCATATGATACCTTTATCGATACATGCATGCATGCTTGTAGTTATAGTTAATTACCTTTGCTTACAGAAGTGTGAAAATGACTGAAAGGGATTGAGAACTGATTTGTTAGCTTTTGAAGGCTAGAGCTTAGAATTACTTTACCACCAACAAACCCAATTTTGTCATTCAGAGCAATTTGGATCTCTCTTCTCTCTTTCCTTCTTGGCAGAAATCATGACTAGGTTCAGTGCTACATACCATTTTTTCTTTATAAATATTTTCCATGTCCACATAAATTGATCCCCATTGTTTAGTTAATTATCTGAACATATTTCTCTCCTATAAATAGAACCCTTTTGAAGCATGACGTAGATCAAGATCAAATGTTGGTTGTCCCTTGAAGTTCCTTTGAACACTTCACTTCATAGAATAGTCCTCATCATCTGATTCTGTCTTATACCAAGTCTCCTGTGATTCTATTTGGTAGTGAGCAAAGCAAGAGTCTATAAACATTCCTTTAGATGAAGAGTCGCCTACCACACTCACAGCCTTTTCGAATTCCGACTTGAACTCTGAAAATCACAAAACTGTTCTTGTTACAGGATATTACTTAAAAATTAGTTATTTAATTGGATTGTAGGCTCTCTAATGAGCTCTGTAAATACAGATCAAACCCTCTCTCATTTGTATCTTTAATTCGATCAATTGGAGAATGCTATTCTATGCCACTCCCCTGCTCTATTTTGAACTGTATGGTGTATGGCCATACTTTGTTGGTGTCACTTGCATTTCCTCTTAAGATTCTGATTCTTTCATTCAAAAGGTGTAGAAGTGTTGAAAAATATTTCAGTCTGGAACTCTACTAGAGGCTTTTACTGAAATGAATGACCCTTTAACATGTACTTTTAAAATTTTAAGGGTTGTGAACATATTACATACATCAAGTGGTGACAGAGGCATGACAATTTTTAGACTGTTTTCTAGGATTGATTACAAGCATAGTGAAAAATCTTTTATGTGTAACAAAATTCAATTACTTAGGTGAGCATTTGCTTATATCAAGCTTGCAGCTATGCTAGCTGTCATTGGGATCAGCAGAGCCGGGTACAAAGATGTTGTGAATCTGAATCAAAGCAATATCTTGAGGTTGCTATGAAAACTCGACTTTCTCTTGCTCTTTCAGTTCAAGTCCTGACCTTTTCTTACTGCTCCTATATTTGTCTCTCAATTAGTAAAAGCACTTCATTGCATAAAGAGGTTGCTATGATTCTTGTGCACAGTCTCTGATCAACCTATTCTCAATTCAACAAATCACAAAAAAAGAAATGACTGTCAAGAATAAAACCCATAACATGATTACCACCTAGATACATAACTAAATAAAAACCAAATAGCCCAAATCTAAAAACAACGTAAAAAACATGGAAACGAGGAACCTTAATTCAATTACTTGTAAATCAAAAATCAAAATCTGGGAGGAAATTGCTCCATTTTCCTTCTTATTTTAATGGAAAGAAAACAAATCAAAGTAGTCTTCCAATTCTAACCCTCAAATTCAGTACAGAATCATATGGCCAAACAACATTAGGTAGGTGATATTGGAGCATGCTACTGCCCTTCTCATATGTTGTAGTTTCGGGGGCTGTAGGTTCATGCTAAGTGTTGTTTGCTAAATCACTGTAAGTCAGCTACTCCAACATGTTGCCATGCTTCATGTTACAATAGCCATTGTGCCTAATGTCAAATTTTTTGGCAGTTCTAACCTATTACGATTGGCTTGTCTAATGGTTATTTGTTGCACAGCTGGTTCACATATTCCACGCTTCTTTTGTTTCTTAGTACTGCTGGATTTTGGGTAAGGTTTTTCTTTGGTAAATATTCTTTGTTGGGCTTTATCAGTTTGTGCTGATGTTTTGATGGGGTAACTTTTTGAAGTTAATTTACGACAAATGTGAATGCTAAACTAGTCTTTTCCAATTGTGCATATATGTATATCAGTGTGTGTATTTTGGTGTGTTATGATTGTCCTGTATTGTTTTTATTGTATAGTAGCTAAGCTGTTGAATAGGCTTCGAACTTTGTTTATTACTTATTAGTCCTAGCACTATCTGGTGATTCTCTTACAACTTCTGTTTCCCGTTTCTTGCTGGTTGCCTTTTGTCAAATGTAAAGCTTGTGGTTGTGGTCCTCTTTCAGCACACACTATATCCCTGCTTCATACCGGCATATTTATAGACTTTAGAATGGTCACATAACAAAACCTCTCTCTGATTCATGCAGCATGTTGTGAATTGTTTATCACAATTCAATGATAAATTTTGATCCCTGTACATATTACGACAACTTATTTAATACATGCGAAATATGCTTGTAATAGATAACTAGTAATTGCAATATCTTAGGACATGTGACTTAAATACTTGTCACTCAAAAGAAAATAATAGCCAACCCTGAATCTATGGGTAAGACCTTGAAGCCCTCATTCCAATTGCTAGGAAATGTAAACCTTTATCTTGTCACATGGTTTTGTTTTTGGTATCCTTGTTAGATATCAAACGTACAGCATAACCATTGTTAAGTTTTGTAAAAATAGCTCGTTTCTGAATACTTGAGTCAGAATCAATCACCTTCCACCTGAATATAATCACTACAACTATTTAATTACTTTAGTTGTATGCTACAACCATACGCCTAAAAGCAGCATTTGACCAAAATAAAATTAATTAATGTGCTGATCAATGATAAAAAGTAAAGTATCATACACCAAAGTGGAAAAAAAGTCTGCAATTAGTACCCTGCAGTTAGTTGCTTTCCATTTTGCTGGAATATTCTTTGTGGTTTTCCTGTAAATGTAATTAGCTTCCATTGGTACAGATTTGATGTCATGTGATGACTGAATGAAGTGTACCACTGTGAAACTGAAAGGTACTATTATCATTATTATGGTATCTTGCTAAGCTATGTCACTTTGTCTACTTATTGCAGGGCCTCTTTAACTCAATTGCTTATGGTCTCAATTCTTCTGTTCGTAGAGCAATTTTTGAAAGAATGGACAAGTAAGTGTTGATTCCATTCATCCGAATAGATTCCAGTTGAATTTTTTTATCTCTACTTTGGTCCCTTGAGTTTCAAGGTCAGTCTATTTGTTTGAAAAATTATGGTCAAGTCTATGGTACGGTGCACCCACATGTGCTGCACCTGTTCAACACATAATGCTCACCATTGGGTAGCTATTGTCTATCTGGCTGTGAATTATGAGGAGGTCTGTAACCTGCAGTGGCCATTTTCAAAACCTATTTGGTGATACCATCACAACTTTATCGATTTATTAGAGCCATTTACTTATATTCTCGGGCCAAGTCATGATATATTCACCATTCATACTTTGGAATCAATCAGCCTCAGTCTTTTCTAAATTGATTTAATTATCTGAGGGTTGTTTTGTTTAACCGTTGATTTTGAATGTGTTGAGGACCTATATAGGAAATTTTCTTTTTGAAAAGTTTAACATAAAGCTAAGTTTGTAGGGCTGGGGGTTATCAACTTTAATTGTCGTTGATGTTCTTCTAGTTTTGTGAAGTTGCATGGGTTATTACATCACTTCCTTCTGTTATTAAATTTCCTTGCCTTATTGAGGCTTAGTTAAGTCTTTTGATAAGATTTTGGAAGAACCACATCACAAAAGCTAGCCATTATAGTTGGAGAACCCAACACCTTATAAAAAACTCACACCAAAATTCCATACTTCAAGTGGCAACTCATGACTCCTTTACAACTTAGACATGGTGAAATGTTCTAATTCTGGTTGTCCATGTTGGTTTGACTATTTCATGTAGGGTATGAGATTTTGTGGTTCATGAAGAAGATATTTGCTGTCTGGTGAGGTTTGCGTGACACTCATTCGTTGAATTGGACCTTGCTTTTAAAGTAGGCTACATTCATCAATTTTCAGCAAGACATATTTGCTAGGTTAGTTAAATCGTGCTTACCTTTATTTACTCTCTGTGATTTTGTTCATCGTATTTCAGACATTTAGTTGTTATTGGGGGCAAGTTTCATGTTTGTGATAAGGCTTCCTAATAATTTATTGCTCTCAACCCTTGTTACTCACCACTCTTTCAACCTACCATTAACAAAAGCAGAACCTAGTTGGCTTAAATATACTCCTGCAAGTTAACCTCAGCCTGTGGCACCAATGTTTAATAGTACTACATATATATGTATTGCCCTTTTCTATATATTGTTGTTATGAAATGATTGATATTCTTGTTATTGCATTTATTGTGTTGAATTTGAGCACTTAAGTAAAGAACACGTTCACTCATAGCATGAGGTTCATAGGGTACAAAACATAATTGCTTCCCTCTTGTATGATTGAGCCTTAGCATTTTCAGCTTTCAACTTCTCAGTCAACTGTTTAATTTCAATCCTCAGTGATGATATTTGTGTATCATAGCGATTTTTTTTTTTTAAATCAACAGCCTGCAAGGTCAGATGCAACACTTAGTCCCAAAGGGACCAGAACATGCATATAATAGAGAGAAAAAATGCAATTATTTCAAATACATTGGAGGCATTAAAACAATTCCTTCTGAATGATGGGTAAATTGTTTCAACCAAATCAAGTTAAAAAATCCACCACAACACTTCATAAAATGGAGTTTAGAATCCTAAAGTCTTAACAACGATCTTTAACTCCCAGTGAATCAATTAAGTGAAGATGCAACCCGAGACAACAAGTCATAAGGGAGAAAAGACAGAAAAAGCTACAATGCAGAATTCAGGCCTCACCCAAGTGCATGGCCACTATAAAAGACAAAATAAAATAAGAAGTATTGTATCAAACAATATATATCAAGAATATAAAACAGAATTCATTATACACATGCATAACATAAATCTTGTGTTGCTGAGAGCACTTGATAATAATGCTCTGTGGAGAACTTCTTAGAATCCTAGAAAATTACTAGTAAATTTTGGGAAACAATCTTTCAAGTTTCAAGTGTGGTAATTGGAGAATTAAAAGTAGAAAAAACAGTATTGTTGTTTATAAAAAAAAAAAAAAGCCTGGGCAAACTGTATTTATAATTTAACCTCGATATGGTGGGTCATGTGTGTATATGTGTTCCATAATAATTTTTTATTTTTTCTTCTCTTTTTTCTTTTCAATCAAAAACTCAAAAATCAAAACAGAAGGTATGACGAATGATGAAACTATCGTCTTTTGCTTCTGGTCTTCGAGATCCTGGATTTGCTTGCTTCATGAGGCGGTTTCCAGATTATATCCTCAAGATTGCTACAAAAGTTCTTGTAAAACTGCAACATTAATTAATGTATCTTTGGTCATAAATTAAATTTAAGCAATCCCCAGGGCACAATTGAGGATTTCAATAACTTACCTTCAGGTATTCACCAGTATCCCCAGTTGCTTTCTGAATGTCCACCATATAATATGTAGGAGCCACTTCGAAAATCTTGGAACAGATAAACAATAATTATTCATTTAGCCAAAATGTTAACGGGCTGTTGATATTCTACTAGAGAGATAGAAACGGAAGCAGAGTAATCAATCAACTATGCATTATCAACTAGGGCTACCAACCTTGTAGTTGCAAAAATGCGTATTGAATCCCATTGATTGTGCCACAACTTCCATACTTGATAAAACCACCTTTGCTGGTTTTTGAGAGATAAAGCGGGTTTGGTACTTCACAGAGTCCCAGAAGGATATTAGACAGACAAATCAGATATGTTACCCCAAAATATGGAAAATATTTAAGAGTTTCAGACCCTTAAATGACAGAAAATAGGATATCCAATATTATTTACTCATTCTGCTCAACCTGTTTCACCTGTTGTTTGGACCCCTCTGAATTATTTTTAGTTTGTCAAGTGGGTAAGGAGAAGAAAAAATCCTTATCTCTGGAAATAGTTTTATGTGATTCATGGTCTCCTTATCTAAACTAAATTTATGCTTTTTATATTTTCTCATCTGGAAATGGGGACCAAGGGACTGTAAATGCTCTCTGAATTTTAAACGTAAAAAGTTTACATGTTATTCTAACAAATTACTTGTCAAGGAATTTGTTGAGTCTCATACCTGCAATGCATTTTTGTTAAGCCTTTTCATGGCAACGAAAATAGAATTCCCATTCCCATCAGCAGGCTTGATTGTACCGTTACACACACTTCCAAATCCACCTTCTCCTATCTTAAGAAGCCTGTTGAAATCACTCGTTATCCATTTCAGCTCTGCGAAGGAGAAGTCCCTCAAATTGTGACCCTTCTCCTTATACAGTTCTGGTATACCGCAAGGAGATGCAGATGAGCATGAAGACTTAGTGACCCTTTCAGGCCCTGAAAGCTCGAGTTTCTCTTGGTCTTTCAGTTCAGGTGCTAACCTTTTGTTACTGCTCCTAGATTTGTCTCTCAAATAGTAAAAGCACTTCATAGCATAAACCTGTCATCAATTCAACAAATCACAAAAAACAAATGATTGTCAACAATAAAACCCATAATATGATTACCACCTAGAGACATAAATAAATAAAAACTAAATAGCCCAAATCTAAAAACAGCGTAACAAACATCCAAAGGAGGAAGCTTAATTCAATTACCTGGAAATCAAAAATCAAAATCTGGTCCAAAATTGCTCCATTTTCCTTCATATTTTAATGGAAAGAAATCAAAACAAAGCATTCTTCGAATTCTAACCCTCAAAATCAGTAAAGAATGATGTGGCCAAAAAACATTAGGTACTTTTCTAATAGTTGACATTCCATATATGGCAATTTTAACAATGTAACATGTGCTGCTTGTCAATGTGTGGCACAGTTTTGTTTGCTTGTATGAGGGCTCCACAACCCACTCCCTCCCAAATATCTAAGTTGCAGCCAATAGTTCAACTGTAAAATGTCCATTGTGCTGTCTGAGCCTTGTTTTGTTTAACCATTGATTTTGAATATGTTGAGGACCTTTTCATTTAAGCAGTGATAATTGACAAAGTATGTTTTTGTTATGAGGACCTTTCAGAAACAACAAATGTTTAGATTGTCACTCATGAAGTAAATGGAATGTAAACTATGCTATATAATGAAATTGTAATTCCATCCTAATTTGAGGATGCAACTTAATATGGTCTTAACATCAGAAAGGGCTACTTATTTTGTTTGCAGGTTCTTGTTAGTCACCTTGTTGCAAGGGACGATAGTCACTGTCGAAGCCTACATTCTTTAAGGAGTCTATCACAGTTGTGGATTCCTTTCTGTTGCCATCAACGAGGTTGCTATTGTTGTTTGTGCCCACTATACGAGGTTTGTGTGTCTTTTGTACACTTTTTTTCCTATCACACTTATTGTAACATTTGTTATACCTTGTTTTAAAGTTATTTCAATTTTTAATGAACCTTAGTGTCCCGTTCAAGATTTAGTACAATGATTAGTATGGATAGTTTGGATTAATCATTGTATTGAACCTTAGATTGTCCATTTGGACAGTTTGGGAAGATTTTATTTTTGTACCTAATTCATGTGTTGAAGTGAAGTATGGTTTGTTTATTTTGATGAAATTTTGGATAAATGCATCTTGCTTTGATCTCTGGGTGCACATATGAGATGTGGTGACTTCGTGTCACTAGTTTCACTTGGTGTACTTGGAGATGGAGGCGAAATGCTGCCAAAATTTTGTCAAAGTGGACAACCCATAGTTCACCTTGACACATGAAACAGGTACAAAAATTTTATCTTCCTGAATGGGATAGGGCCACACCTTGAATGAAGTAGGTGAAATGTTTTTTCATGATGGATAACCTTGTTAGTATACCAGGAGAGTAAACATGGATCGCAGTTGGATGAACAAACCATGTATCAGTGAAGACTATGAGAATAGGGTTGAATACTTTTTGCAATTTGCTGAACTTAATGCACCATCATTGGGTGGTAAATTCTTCTGCCCTTGTGTTAAATGTGCAAATGGAAGACAACAGTCATTGAATGAGATTAGGTCACATCTTATATGTGAAGGCATAATCCAAAGTTATACTAAATGGATTTGGCATGGAGAATTGTCGGACGTGCCATCAATGTCTGAAAATGTATCTCATGACGACGTACTTGGGTGTCAGTTGGAAGAAATGATTCGTGATATTGGCCAAGAGGGTTTTCGTCAAGCACATGCACCTTACTATGACCAATTAGAAAGTGATGCAAATAAGCCATTGTATGCGGGGTGCACAACATTCACAAGGATGTCAGCTGTGTTAGGTTTGGTGAACTTGAAGGCAAGATTTGGGTGGAGTGACAAAAGCTTCACCGCATTGCTA
>PYAF01006222.1:137143-153628 GCA_007407185.1 Glycine tomentella | reverse complement strand
GTCAAGCACATGCACCTTACTATGACCAATTAGAAAGTGATGCAAATAAGCCATTGTATGCGGGGTGCACAACATTCACAAGGATGTCAGCTGTGTTAGGTTTGGTGAACTTGAAGGCAAGATTTGGGTGGAGTGACAAAAGCTTCACCGCATTGCTACAATTGTTGAAAAATATGCTTCCTGAAGACAACGTTCTCCCGAAAAACAACTATGATGCAAAGAAGATATTATGTCCAGTGGGTTTGGAGTACCAGAAAATACATGCCTGCCCCAACGATTGCATCTTGTACAGGGGTGAATTTGCAACACTGCGCAATTGCCCCACGTGTGGGGTTTCCAGGTACAAAGTCAAGGATGACGATATTGGTCATGTTGCAACACCACAGAACTAGTTCCCAACAAAAGTTTGTTGGTATCTTCCCATTATTCCAAGATTTAAGTGGTTGTTTTCTAATGAAAATGATGCCAAACATTTTAGTTGGCATGCAGAAGGAAGAGTAGCTGATGGGTTCCTGCGGCATCCTGCTGATTCTCCCCAATGGAAGATGATTGATTCTTTATACCCAGAATTTGGGTCAGACCCAAGAAACCTAAGGCTTGCTCTTGCTTCAGATGGTATGAATCCGTTTGGTAGCTTAAGTACCAATCACAGTTCATGGCCAATTTTGTTGATCATTTACAACCTCCCTCATTGGCTATGCATGAAGCAAAATACATTTAGCTGGCTGTGATGATATCTGGTCTAAGACAACCTGGCAATGATATTGATGTCTATCTGAGTCCGTTGATTGAAGACTTACGGAAATTATGGGATGACGACATTGAAGTGTTTGATGCAAATGCCAAACAAAGTTTCTTATTGCGTGGAATGGTTTTTTGCACTATTAACGACTTTCCCGCATATGGGAATTTGAGTGGTTATAGTGTGAAGGGCCATCACGCATGTCCTATCTGCGAGAAACAAACAAGCTACCTGCAACTAAAACATAGAAAGAAAACAGTGTATACTAGACATCGAAGATTTCTGAAACCTTAACACCCTTATCGGCGATTGAAAAAAGCTTTTAATGGACGCCAGGAGACTGAAATTACACCTAAACAGTTAAATGGGAAGCAAGTTTATGACCAGGTGAAGGACATTATCACTAATTTTGGGAAGACACAAAAGAATGAAGCCACGCAAAAGAATACCTGGAAGAAAAGGTCAATTTTCTTTGATCTTCCTTACTGGTCCGATCTAGAAGTCCGACATTGTATAGACGTGATGCATGTTGAGAAAAATGTTTGCGACAACTTAATTGGAACCTTATTAAACATCAAAGGAAAAACTAAGGATGGTTTGAAATGTCGACAAGATTTGGTTGAATTAGGTATACGTGAACAATTGCATCCCACATCAGAGGGTCGTCGAGTGTATTTGCCACCAGCATGTCATACCATGTCAACAAAGGAGAAAAAAAGTTTTTGTCACTGTTTGCGAACTTTGAAAGTTCCACAAGGATACTCTTCAAATATAAAGAGCCTTGTGTCCATGAAGGAGCTAAAATTGGTAGGGTTGAAATCTCACGATAGCCACATTTTAATGCAACAATTGTTGCCCGTAGCCATTCGAGGTACCTTGCCTTACAAAGTTAGGGTTTCCATTACTCGTCTATGTTGTTTCTTTAATGCAATTTGTAGCAAAGTTATTGACCCTACACAGCTAGATGACCTGGAAAACGAGGCTGCCATTGTGCTTAGTGAATTGGAAATGTTTTTTCCACCTTCCTTTTTTGACATAATGGTGCATTTAATTGTCCATCTTGTTAGGGAGATAAGGTTATGCGGTCCGGTTTTATTACGATGGATGTATCCTATTGAGTGGTACATGAAGGTCTTCAAAGGTTACACCAAAAATCATTACCGACCAGAAGCTTCAATTGTTGAACGATATGTTGCTGAAGAATGTATTGAGTTCTGTTCCAAGTACGTCGATGCACTTAAACCTGTTGGTATTTTGGAGACCCGTCATGACTTAACTGGGGGAGGCTACGATACACGAGGCTTCAATGTTGTCACTATGACCTGACAACAGGTTGAACAAGCACATTTGTATATTCTGAATAACACACAATAGGTTTTGCCTTTCATAGAGATGCACAAACAACACATCACAGATCTGCACCCAAAGATGAACATCATGAAGGCACTTCAAGAGCATAACAAGACTTTCATTAAGTGGTTCAGAGAAAAAATCCTTGCAGATGAAAATGCTTCAAGAAAGTTAACTCTACTTGTGTTGGGCCCAAACCTTAATGTCCCTACTTGGAAGGGATATGATATCAACAACTACTCCTTTTACACAAAATCACAGGATGATAAAAGTTTTGTACAGAACAGTGGTTTCAGTGTTGAGGCTTTTTCGGAACACTTTGCTAGTGCATCAGATAAAAAGTCGATTTGAGCTTCGATGCCTTACTTTGATGTCATTCAAGAAATATGGAATGTTGATTATAATGAATTCAGAGTGCCGGTCTTCAAGTGTGATTGGGTTAACGGAAACATTGGCGTTCATGTCGACCAATTTGGTTTTACGGTAGTTGATTTTGATAAACTGGGTTACAAGGACGAGCCTTTCATCATGGCTGAACAATTAAGACAAGTGTTTTATGTCCAGGATCCTTCGAATCCAAGGTTGTCTGTCGTCATTCAAGGAAGAACAACTGCCATTGTCGATGAAAGTAAACAACCTCAACAACACAAACATGAGGTACCGTCATTGTTTAGGCAAATATCTGCCATGGTGATGAACATATGGTCAATGATGAGCATGCAATTCGTACGGATCATGAACATGGCTTGTGGGAAAACAACAAAGCTTAAGTAAGCAATATCAAAGAATTCATGTTCTTTATGAAATCAAATTTTTACCTTCCATTATGGGTATTACAGAATTTTTTAATTTGCATGTATATTTCAGTTTCTTGTTAAATGATGACAACTTAATTGGTTTTATTTTGTTTTTGCAGACATAAATGGCAACACCACCTCGGTCCCCTCACCCTTCAGATGAACCTTCTGACTGTTAGTCGAGAAGGAGCAAGCAACCAACGCGACTAAGAACCTTGACATCACGGAACTTGAACCAGCGTAGACCAACTGTTGAAGTAAATCCTCAAACTGGGAGAGGATCTAGTCCCCACAGACACAAGTTTCACAGCTACCTAGGAGTTGTAGCACGAGAAAAAATCCCTATAATCTACCAAAATTGGAAAGAAGTGCCGGAAAATCTTAAGCAGCTAATATGGGACGACATATTGGTATTTCAAAAAAATTTGTTTGTTTTTTATTTGGTTAAGTCTATTAATTGTACCACAAAAGTAATTTACTTCATGTGAGTTGTTGTTGTTGGCGCAGGGAAAATTTGACATTCCAGATCCATATCAAGTGAGGAAGAAGGTGATGTCATCTGTGGCCACCAGATGGAGGCAATTTTAATCTTCATTGACATGTCAATACATATATGGTGACAAACAAGGTGAAGATAAAGACCTCACTGTTGTTAAGTATGGGCTTGATCAGCAAACTTGGGAGGCATTTGCAGCAAGCAGGCAAAATCCTAATTGGTAGGTTACAGAATTGGTTAACAAAATTGATAGAAGTTTTTATCAAATATTAGTCATTTTCGTGTACTTAAATGTTTAAATGGTCTCATTTTATTTTATACACAGGGGGTTAGAAAAAAGGCCCAGGAAATTCAGAAGTTCAATGATTGCCCACACGTCCTATCTCAAGGTGGTTATGAGTTGCTCGAAAAAAGACTGATGGAAGAAAAGATCAAAACAAGATAACAAGATGCTGAAAACACCGAGAACCCTAGATTGGTTGATGAGCCACCTTCTCCAATTGCAAGGCATGTTAAGTGGAAGATGGCTCGAACGAAGAAGTATGGTAGAATGACGTCTACAGCGAGCCAAGAAATAACAGATAGAATAGTGAGTTAATATCATATTTTCGTGTTATATGACTAATGTATGGTAGACAACTTTATCATTTGTTTGGTTGTCATGTACTTGGTAATGCAGGACTCATTAGAAGAACAAACAACACAGGGGACCTTTGTTCCCCATGGTCGAAATGATATTCTAAACACTGCACTAGGAAGACCAGAGCACCCTGGTCGTGTTCGTGCAGCAGGGACTGGTGTCACCATACGCCAATATTTTGGACAAGCATCCCGTGGTTCTGCTAGTTCTTTGTCATCCATCAGTCAAGCTGATTTGTCGGAGTTGATGCAAAATATGAAAGAATAATGGAGGAGAGAACAAGAAGAAGTAACCAAAAAAACAATTGAGAAAAACATACAAGAGGTTAAGGACATAATGAAAGAAGAGTTGAAGGAGGTAATCAAAAAGGAGTTGTCCCAAATAGCATCACCATCGTCCCCTCCGGTGACTTGGATTGTCAGCAAATAGTTGCACGTGTCAGCACAAAGGGAGTTGTGCTGATCAGGCTGCGAATCCATCAGCTGACAACCATGTCACAAATGTGGTACCTACCATGGGACTACATGTGGTGTGTGACCATTCTATAAAGCTGGTTGCCATGGGAAAAGTTGAGCACGGGGTGTCCACCATACACAATGTGCCTTATGGAGATGATGTCGTTAGAGTTTCTGTGAAAGAAATTATTGATGGGGATGCTGAAGTCCCTATCCCGTCATCTAAAATCAAATATGTGAGAGATACCCTTGGCACTTTTGTTGCATGGCCCACACATCTTGTGAGGCTTGTGCCTCCCCAGGTATTCATCAATCCAGTTTTCCATTTATCTTACAAGTTGTTTGACTTACAAAGTAATTTGTTGATTACGTTGCGTATTCAATATTTAATTAACATGATGTGGTTATTTACAATGATAGGATTCAGAGTTGTGTACAAAAAAATCCTCTGACGCGGTTCGTGGGTCAGACACTGACTATGGAGATGACCCATTGGGCGACCTGATTCAGAACCTATTTCATTTTTACAAGAACCCGGTGGAGTTGGTGTGGGATGGAGCTAAATTTGGTCTCCCTAATGCCGTGACATCATTGTTCATCACCTTTTCTGATGTGAATGAAATTGTTTCAGGCGACAAATGTTTGAACATTTCAAACCTACAATTGTGGATGATGTAAGTACATTAAGTTTCACCATGTGCAGTACTTAATTGGTTTTATACAGCATTTAACATTGGAATGATGTTTTATTTCAAGCCGTAATGTCCTAAAATTAGGTTTATGGAAGAACAAACTACAAGCTTCGGGTATGGATCGGTCTACGGATTCCTTGAATCTCAATCGATCCACTACGCAAAGGAAAGAAGTGAAGAGTGTAAAAAATACATCGAAACATGGGTCAAGGAATCACAACGATAATTGTACCTAGGAGCTTACTTAAATGAGTAAGCTAAAGTAATGTTTCGAAATGTTGCTTATATATGGATGATAATGGTTAACATCTATCTCTTTCATTGCAGGGCCCATTGGCAACTTGTTGTGCTATGTCCTTGGTCTTTTGAGGTTGCTTGGTTTTGTTCATTACATAGGAAGCCTGATATTCACATCAAAAGTGCAATTAACAAGTTAGTTGAAGTATTTGATTAAAAAGAAGCATCTATGTAATAGCCTAACCCCCATTCCTTCATGTTTTTTTATGCAATTTCAGGGCAATGAAGACATTGAAGCCAACATTTTGTATTAAAATGTCTAACGTGATACCAAAATGGATTGAAGTCAAGGTTAGGCATTTAATGATTATGTTGTGGACTGTTATTACTGTAGGTGTTTGTGTTTGATATGGCAAAAATTCACGTGTAATATTTGTTGTTTGTTATTAGAGCCATTTTCAAATAGGAGCATATGAATGTGGCTATTACGTCATGCATTGGATGTGGAACATAGTCAGCGGGAATGTCAAGAGTGATTGGAACAAGGTATATTTCATTTTGTATGCACTGTGTTTCAAATTTTGTAAAATATGAACTGACTACATCATTAATTATCTATAATTGGGTATATGTTGCTGTTGCTTATGTTTGATGAAGTGGTTTTTGGATGCCACACTACTAGACATGGCGTACATAACAACAATTCGGAACAAATGGGCAGCGTATTTGTTACAAGTTAAAAAGAAGATGCTGACACACCATTAATGCTTATAAAGCAAAGTAGTAGGATGTATTTCATATGTATTTGATTGGTTATCAAACAAAATGTACAAGTAACTGTTACATGTTTGTGATTTCGCATGTTGACTTTAATTAAATGCAAATGGATATCCAATATTTTGTTATTATGAATTGTGTTCATTATTTATGTGGTAAAAAGAAGGTGCTGGAGCACTTTCGCATGCTTGTGCTGGTCCTCTTGTTTCTGTAGCAGGTGTTTCAAATCCACTAAAGAAGGACTGTTGATGGGCCATCAGCGAAGGACTCGACAGGTGGATCAGCTTCTTCATTTAACATCATTCCTAGCAGCATTGGAACTGCTTAGCTTCTTATTTTAGTTATGTTCTTTAATTTTTTGCTGTTGACACCAAATTTTTATTGTTTAGTCAACATTTATTTGGTTTTACTGATTCCTATTTTTGTGGTGCAAGGCTGTTGGGAAATTTCGATCGCAGTTGAATGGAAAGTTGACTAGCCTTGCATTAAAGAAGGCGTATGATATCTTTAATTTATGATCAATTGGCTTTGAAATCTTTTTTAAGATTTGCACTACAATCTAACATCCCTTGCAGCATACAGGAAAGCCACTTCCTTTGACCTGCACTCCCATAAAGTTTGGATGGGAGGTGATAGAGATGGAAACCCAAATGTGACAGCAAAAGGTGAACAATTTTAACATCCATACTTTACTAAGTGATTTTGTTTTTCTAAATAAGTGAAATTTACAGGTTAAAGTATGCTCTGCCAGGATATTTATTCTACCTTGCTTAACTACTTTGATGCTACATCTGAGAACATCATGAAAAGTACAATGTCATTCTTAGGTGACCCTAAAATATTGTGCATTTTGACTTCAAATGTGACAATTTGGTCGTGAACTTGCATCTTATGCTGTAAAAAAAATCTGAATGTTTGAAGAATTTGTGCAACTCATTTGTCCACTACAATGTTATTTTACCATGTTTTCTGTCTACCTTTTCATCATTGATCATGGATAAGTTTTATGAGCAATTTATGAATATATCTATTAATGTAGTCCTGTAAGTTACATGATGCGAAAATAGAATTGTGGTTTTGATGGTACACACTGTTAGGCTCCTAAGCATGACGTTATTCTTTTTACACACTGGTTTTGTTTAACAGGTAAAAAAGGTAATCTAGAAACTCATTTTCTGTGCTCTTTGGCATTTAAGCCAGATTTTGCATTCCTTTCTCTTAGAATCTTGAGTCCTTGATACCTTCCTAGCATCAGAAGGCTGGCCATTGGGTTTGTGCCTGGTGACTCTGAAAAAGTTGAGCCATCCAATATTCTCAATCCCTTTATTCCATAAACCTTGTAGTGCTCATGAACCACTGATCCAACCGTGCAACCCCCATGATAGTGATAGATTGTTCTGACATTTGTCTTGCAGATGTTTCTTAGATCAACATCAGCAGATGTCAGTT
This sequence comes from Glycine tomentella, assembly GCA_007407185.1. Taxonomy (NCBI): domain Eukaryota; kingdom Viridiplantae; phylum Streptophyta; class Magnoliopsida; order Fabales; family Fabaceae; genus Glycine; species Glycine tomentella. The sequence continues at coordinate 145,993 of PYAF01006222.1, read as the reverse complement.
TTTCTTGCTTTGACTCTCCAAGGAAAAATGCAATAGACTTTGACCTTGCAATTCTCTCAAGTAATTTGTCATCTTCACTCTCACATAGAACATGATCATAAAATATATTTCTGTTATTCTGTTCATTCAATGCATGGAGCATTCGAAAAAATATATGGATCCCAAATGTTTGGCACAACAACTAGAAAAATAAATTGGTCCCTGTTTTAGACTTAAGTAAACAAACAACAGAATTCATCAATTATCCGTTCTAAGCGGTTTTTTTTTTCCTTGACAAAATGAAGCCATCCATCCAGCTCCAATCAAAGATAACATAAATGGACAACTGAATCAAAAACTTAGCTGCCACTAACCAAAATCCATTTTCCTTAGGAACACACCAAACACCAGAACCTAGATGCAAATTACTTTGACCTTTGCAGAAGTTAGGGGAATTATTGATGCTTCAACTATGATTTTCAAATTATCTGTTATGTCAGCAATTTGGGGTGGATCAGGGAGCCTATTCTGTGGCTTTGAGTCCACCAAAACTGCTATGCAACGGTTGTCTTGCATTCCTTGCCCAACCTCTTTCATTTCATGCACTACTGAAATGTTGAACCTTCTCAGCTGTTCTTTTGACCCTATGCCACTTAGCATCATAAGTTGAGGGGTACGTAATGCACCTGTTGCCAAAATGACATCTCCCGTTGACCTTGAATTCTTGCCTTTGTTTATGTATGCTTCATAGGTTTCATCCAAGGTGCCATTACTCTGGATAAACCTTATACCCTTAGCTCTAGTTTCATTCCTGTAGCCTACACCATTTCAGTGGTCAAAATTCAAGATTGAATTCTGAATGAAAAATGCTAGTTAGGCTCTATTCAGATAAATTTTTTATAAATATTTTGAGGAAAATAAATAAGAATGTAAAATGATATGAATTATTTTCATAAGCCATAATCCATTTATGTACCTCAGCTTTCAAAAAAGTTGAGAGTTTCTATCAAAAATTAAAGTGCATAAGTTGATTTTAACTTGTAGGAGAAATTTAATTTATTCTAAATTTTTTTTTTCTATAAGAACTAACGAAAAACAAGGATATCCAATCAAATTTGAACCACCTATATAGATAGTTATAAAAAAAGCTTATTATTTTTTTCACTTACTACTGTGATGAAAGATGATACTCTTGAATGTGGAATTTAGAAGGACTGTGAGGTTATTTGGATTCCTGCATTCAGAAGGTCAGCTGAGGTATGTGTCTTTCCAAACTCATGAAACACACTCCCAGAAATCTTGGTTCCTTTGATATGTTCCAAGCTGAAGCCATTGTATGGTATAACTCCCGCTTCAAGCTAAGAATGCTGAATTCAGCAACAACTTGCCATGGTGAAAGATAAAAAGGAGGAAAGACAACCTTGGATTCCACCCATTCATAAGCTTGTGTGGCACGATCCTTAGAGATCATCTGGGATACTCTAAAATATTCCAAGATATCATCAGATGTTTCTCATATTTTCTAACACTTTTTATAATTAAATTGAATATATTCCTACTCTAATTCAGAAGTTACTTGACATTTAGGTCTGTGGATAACATCTACAAGGCTTTCTGTTGCATTTTGTTCAGACATTGCATCAATTTCCTTGCATGTTTCAATATAATTATTTTATATCTTTCTCATGATGACCTTCATTAACGAAATCAAAGGCTTAGTATTGTTTTATATTGAGTCTATTTTTTTGGTTGGTTTTATGACTTTGCCTTCACTTTCTCCTTGTTTATTCGATGATCAGGATGGAGTATTTCTGCAGTGTCTATTAGGTATGCTTTAGAGCATACATACCTTCTTGGAAGGAGTCAATTTCTAACATCTAAAGAAGCTGAGGTATTAGGACTTACTGGATCAACAGTACTGCTTGATGGAGGTTGAGTGCTCTGACTTTCCTTTATTACCCATGGTATTAACTAGTCACTTGAAATCTGTTTTAAAAAAAGGCTTCATTTGTTCTGCAAAATATTCTACAAATTGTTTGAAATATTCTGAGGAAGAAAAGGCATGAAATACGGATAATTTCAAGACTGGACACATCTTTAACATATAATATGGTTCTGATCGACTCTTTTATGTTATATTTTATTACAATTTTTATTTGTATTGTGGGAAGAACTAAGAAATTTGTGGCTTAGGGCCACAAATACTTGAGAGCAGAGTTGTGATTACTTGTGGGGATATATGCTGCAGCCCACACCAAAGAATGGCATTTCCCAAGGGTCGATTGGTTTTTGTTGCTGCAATGGCAAGTGACAAAGACCATGTGGGATTTGCTCCAGAGATTCTCTCAGGTTATGTTACCATCATCTTAATTTATATGGTATCATCTATTATTAATGGGTACTATTATTTTTCGATGAAAGCCATTATATTTTGCTACCTGTTATAATCCTTAAAGACCATTTAATATTTTGTCATGAAGCTTATAGTTACTAACACACTGAGAACTTTAGTGTTGAACTTTCTATGGCAATCCTGGAAAAAAGAGTAAACATCAAAAGTGTGACAGATCTCCATTGGTTTCGGTTGTCCCTTATTACCTTAATTAGTCTTGTTCAGGTACTAGTGTAATCCTGTGTGCTTGTGTATGGTTTAAATGGAGGCATCAATCCTTTTTTTTGGGTGGGTGGTGTAAATGGTATTTCATCCAATTTCCTTTCATTGTGCAATATCTATTTCTGAATGGCTATATTTTTATTTTAATTTGTTCTGTTGGAATTTTCTTAGTCTTAAAATGTTGAAATACTCCCATTGAAGGCCTTGGAGATATTAAAGGAAATAAGGTAGTCTTCCTCGAACTGCTCAACATATTCATAATCACTGTTCTTTGACTGTTTCCTTTTCTTTATTTATATTTATGATTTATTAAATCCCTTTTCATATAGGGACCTGGCAGGGGTTTTATTAGAATTATCTAAGGAGTTCAATATCGAAAAGTTTTTCCTTGTGCTTTTGGACTCCCTGATTGACTGCAGGTGTGTTTCCTATGATTGTCTTTCAGGAGATATATGCTTTAAGTCATATCTTATAGAAGCTTGTTTTTTATGCTGATTATAACAATAACACATTTGCAGCTCTTCTAATGAATACTGTCAGCGGACTTTGCTATCATTAATAGAAAAAGTCCCCATAAATGGTCTTGTTTATCATATGGTCACCAAGATCCTTTCAACTTGTGTGAAATTATCACAAAAAGTTAGCGACTCAACTTCTTCCATGTCAGGTGTGTATTCTGATTTTGAATTTTAGGAAGCTGATCACTATCCTGTACCCCAAATTATATATCCTGGTGTGCTTCATAAGGTTGATCTAATAATTCATACCAAGAGTGAATCAATAAATTTCTAAAGAAAATAATATTTAATGAAAATCTCATTTGGTGATTGAGAAATCTCATATAAACTTCTATAAAAAAATTGTTTGAATACCTGTGTGAAAATGTTCTTCTGAATTCTGAAAGCAATGACCATGGATGCATTTTAAGTTACTTGGAAATTTCTTTCACCATGAAGATCTTTGTGTTTGTATAAGCTTATTTTGGAGGCGAAGAAATTTTTTTGGCAGCTTCTCTGGAAATTATTTCCCCCGACACAGAACTTTTGAAACATGCAATAGATACATGATATTAAAAGTGGTCTATTTAGCAGTTAATTTGTTTTCTGTATCAATATTACGTAAGTAATAAAATGTTTGTCCAGCCTGTATTATATCGAATGCTGTCATCACTCCATTTCTACAATATGAAAAGCATTTCTCAATTAAGAGCCAAACTCCTGGATTACGCTGGTTACAATGCCTTGTTTTCAAAGAATCTTACTCCATTCTTTAACAGTTTAACCCTGTGTTGAAACTGGTAAAAGAAAATTGGAATTTGATGTTGAAGTCTAAAGTGTGCCTTCAGGAAGGGAAGTTTTATTTGTTAAGAAACTACATACTCTTTTTTTTCAACTGTAAATAAATAGATTTATAAAGAAACCCAGAGACCATGAAAGATACTTATGAAGACAGGAAATTGCACATACTACTGTCCTATACATTAATGCTGCTAACAATCCTTGTTGATACCAACTTTGTTTTGGCTAACTTTGAGTGTGAAACAGCTTCAAAGCAGTTGAATATGTGATTTAAAACAAATTTGGTGTGTTGTAAACAAACCCTCTAATGAACTAGATATCTTCAAATTGTGTATCTCACTATATGGCTTATGATTTATCTATGTGTATCATGCATGCATGTTAAGTCTTCATTAGTCAGTGTACTTTGTTTTACTTGCTTCAGCTTGGAAATTCAAATTTCTTTTGAAGAAGTTTCGTTGATTTCTGTGTAAATTATTATTGTCAGGTTTTGCTCCTGAATAATTTTGTTTTCTTTTCTTATGGTGTTTTTTTTTTAATCATTTAGCTCCATATGGTTTGCCTTTACCTTTTTTACTAGAAATCTACAACTAGTCAGTTATCATTTGTTGCCTAGCTTATTATTCTCATAATGTTGGTTTGCCAAATGTTGATTAGTTGGGTGGGAAAAAAAGATTCTGTTTGTTGTCAATACAAAATACCCTTCTGAATTACGAGGTGCCGCTCATCATTTCCTTCAGGTATGCCGATGAGTTGTCTGCTTTTTTGTTGTTGTCATGCATTGTCAGATAGTATATAATGACTTGAACTTTGAACATGTTCAACAGGATAATAAAGCACATTCTAAGAAAGATTCATTGTATAAGGCTTAGCAAAAAGTGAAGACCATAGAACTCAATATTAAACCTGATATCTTTACAACACTGTCAAAATGCAAAAGTGAAACCCCTCTGTAAACTGAGCCTTGAACCACAATGAACTCAAGTGCACAAATCTGTCCAAAAGAAAGTGTGGTGGTGGAAAATGCTATATAAATTTATTGCATCATGCTTCATTGTCAAACACAAACACCAATTATTAGCCAGATCAAACTTAACTATACTTTTTACATTCTTATTTATCTAAAGTAACTAACAATTAAAGTAGTTGTAGTCGCTTAATTCTTTTTCTATTAAATGTTCCTGGCTATTTCTAATTGGTATCTTGATTTGTTGTTTTTAGGTTCATGCTGATGTTAAAGAACTCTTGGATACATTCCAAATTGCCGCTAAATTGGGGAGTGATTCACTTGGAGCTTATGTCATCTCTATGGCCTCAAATGTATTGTGTTATAGTAATAGCTAGTATTGTGTTAAAACTTAAAAGAAATGAAAGTGGTATTCACTGCACACTGATAATCATGGGTTTATACTTGATTTTCAGGAACTAGACTGAGGAGGCTTATGAGTTTTAGATACTTTACTCATTTAGACTTGTATATTTGATCTATTTAATTATTATTTTTTTCCTATTTTTTTAAACCTAGCTACTTGAGTAGTTGTTAATTGTTGCCTATTTAAATTGTTGTCAATTTAAATTGCAGTCGATCTTGGGTCCATTTAAATTGCAGTCAATTGTTTGTTGGATTATGGTGAAGAAATAGGTACAAATTTCATTGTTTTGTTAATTAATGGGAAATTCCAAAAATAAAATGGCCTTTTAAAAAAAATTGGGAACATCAAAGTCGGTTTTTTAAAATAACTGACTTTGTATGAAGATATTCAAAGTCAGTTATTAAGGAATAAACAACTTTGTATTGACCTATCTAAGTCAGTTTTTTAAACAATTGACTTCGTATTCATCAATTCTAAGTCAGTTATTTAGAGGAACCGACCTTGTATCTGATCTATCTAAGTCAGTTTTTTAAAACAACTGACTTTGTATTGATGCATTCTAAGTCGGTTATTTGAAGGAACCGACCTTGTATCCGAGCTATCTAAGTCAGTTTTTTAAAACAACTGACTTCGTATTCATGAATTCTAAGTCAGTTATTTCAAGGAACTAACCTTGTATCTGAAATGTATCTAAGTCAGTTTTTTAAAACAACTGACTTTGTATTGATACATTCTAAGTCGGTTATTTGAAGGAACCGACCTTGTATCCGGATTTTCTAAGTCGGTTTTTTGAATAACCGACTTAGATATTCATAATTTTTTCAAAAAGAAAATAATATATTTTTTTTTATTTCGAAGTCGGTCCTTAAAAAAACTGACGTGGTTTGGTGACCTATTTTACGACGTTTGAGACAAGGTCGGTTCCAAAACCGACCTTGAATGATTATGCTGTAGTAGTGATATATATATATATATATATATATATATATATAAACCTCTGTATCTAGTTTCATACTCTTTTAAGATCTTCATTTTAGGTATCTCATACTCTCACTACAAAAAATGTATTTTTAGTGGCGTTAAATTTGTGGCGGTCATTATAAACTGCCAGTGCCAGAAAATGTTCTTTTTTTTTTTTTTTTTATAAATGAAGTCCCAATTGGGCCCATATCTTCAGTGTCCATTAACTTATTCGGGCCTGATCTCAAGTTGCAATCTAGGTCAGAGAGAAAACGATGACACGTCCTCTATGTTTTATACACGAAGCAAAAACCCTTACTTCTTCGCTATCCTGGCAAAAGAACCTAAATAATATTTTTTTTCAAATATTTACGAAAAAGGGGCAGTTTCAATATTATTTACCAAAATGGGGCACTATAACATGCCTGAATTAGGCATGTTACAACACGCCTAGATTGGGCTGACAGATCAATGCTGCGTGCCAAAGGTCGTCCAAGGTCCACTAGAATACGTAATGAGATGGATGAAGTGGAAACATCCCAGAGACGTATGAGGTGTGGCATTTGTAAGCAAGTTGGGCACAATCGGAGAGTTTGTCCTAGTCGTGGGGGGACTTCATGATTTTCATAGTGGTTGTATGTTTTTTTTATTAATTGTATGTTAATGTACAACGTTATTGGATATGTTATATTAGTTTTGTATTAACTTTTTGTTTATAACGTTTTAATACTAATCATGTTTGATTTTTTGGTTGTCTGATAATGTATGTATTTGATGTAACAATATGTTCAATGCACGCTGTCAAACAAGGTCTGACATGATACGCACAACTTCGGCGTCATTAAAGACGCCCAAGTTGGGCGTCATTCAACACACCCAACTTGGGCGTGACTGAACACGCCTAACAAATAGGCCGTCATTCAACATGCCCAAGTTGGGCGTGACTGAACACGCCTAACAAATAGCCCGTCATTGCACACGCCCAAGTTGGGCGCCATTGAGCCCTATATAACTCACATGGTCGGCACTCAAAATTCAATGTGCATACGATGACATTCTTAGGAGAAACCAGCAGTCAGAATATTGGTAATTCAAAATTAGCGTTCATTTTTCCGAATGGATCAACGAACCACGACGAAATAGGGGTTTCTTTCCAATGTGCAACTCCAATTCCAATGCGAGTTCCTGATGACTGTTTGTTTCAGACCCTAAAGAGTAGGATGCAACACACCATTCTTCTTACTGATGACCATTTTGTTGATAACATCTACTATCGACAACCATCCCTACATGCAGGTCAGCAGTATTTTTTTTTTACTTCTGTGGCACTCACAAATGATGATGATGTTTGCAGAATGTTAAGGTGCAGTGACAATATGTGGAGTGCTGGCCCAATTGAAATTTTATGTGCCATCCACAGAACACCTGATGGTAAACTCAACCTACTTCAATCCACAATCATTCCCACGCATGATGCAATCTTATATTACAATGGAAAGTGGAACAGACCACGGCACACCGATTTTGTGGGTTATTCCTTTACTGGAACAAACCCAATACGATTTCAAATTCCTTCTGGATGCACCATGGAAATACTGAAGGCTGTCATCAAGGAAGTTGCGCCGGTTGGATTTCCCCTGATGGGATTCACATGTCACAGGTGGTGAGAAAATTATTTTTTCGACATCCAGGCCATGCACAATATTCAAACAGCACAATCGAATATCACATAAAAGAGTTGACAAGTGACGAAGACATGTTGAAGATCATAGCAGAATCGAACTACTGGAAACGTTTTTGTCCAATTGAAATTTTAGCTATTTTACCAAACCAGACATCCAGATGGAATGAGAAATGTGCGATGAATATGTTGTTTTACATTATCGTTTTTATAAAAAAATTAACGTTATGTTTTGTTTTTTAGTTCAGACGTATGAGTTTACTGTTCTTTGCATAAAATAGTGTGTCCCATGCCTTCGTGCATTTCACAGTAATTATAAGCTAAATAATACTTAGACTGAGCATCATTAAAAAAAAATTAAATGGCACAAACAAATGTAACCTACATAATAGTTAGACTACGCATAATTAAAATAAATGGTACAAATAAATGTAACCTACATAATAGTTAGACTACACATCATTAAAATAAATGGTACAAACAAATGAATCGTGCAACCAACCGACTAAAACTAAGACGGTGGTGGCCACATCACATGACGCGCTTGTCGATTAGGTTGCCTCTGTCTTCGTGGTCTGTGAGAACTACCTGCCTCGGCCGGGTCTGCCTGAGAAGGGCCTGCCTGATAAGGATCTGGCTGATACGGGTCTGCCTCGGAAGGGCCTACCTCATATGTCGGGACATATGGAGGTGGACATGGAGTGCCCTGGTCTGCATATAATGGCATAGGATGCTCAACAGTTGTTGATCGATTAGAGGATATGATCCGTGATCTGGGACATGAGTATTTTGAGCAAGCACATGCCCCTATGTATGATACATTGGAAAGTGATTCGAAGAAGCCATTGTATCCGGGGTGCAAAGAGTCATTGACACTGTTGTCAGCCGTGTTAAATTTGGTTAATGTCAAGGCCAGATATGGATGGAGTGACAAAAGCTTCAGTT
>PYAF01006222.1:114688-129408 GCA_007407185.1 Glycine tomentella | reverse complement strand
TTGTTTCTTACTATGATTCCACTTTCATCAAGTTTGTTCCTAAAAACCCACTTTGTACCAATAGGCTTAATTGATGAAGGTCTAGGAACAAGTTCCCAAACTTCATTTCTTTTGAATTGATTCAGTTCATCATGCATGGCATGCATCCAATGTTCATCTTGCAAGGCATGGTTAATATCTTTAGGTTCAATTTGAGATAAAAAAAAGCCATGTCACAACATAAATTTCTAAGAGAAGATCTAGTAGAGATTCCCTTTGACACTTCACCAATAATATTGTCTAGTGAGAGGTCTCTTGTAGTTCTCCACTTTTTTGGCCTTTGGTTGGAAGTTGATGGAATTCTTCAGCACTAGGTTCACTTTTCTCATTGATAGATAATTTCTCAAGCTGGACATTTTGCTCCAGTTGACCTGCATCTTCATCACAATCTTTTTCCTCTTTTGAGGGGTTAGATTCATCACAAATTACATGGACAGATTCTTCTATGCACATGGTTCTTTTGTTGAAAACTCTATATGCTTTACTTTGCAATGAATATCCAAGAAATATGGCTTTATCAGTCTTTGCATCAAACTTTCCCAGTGATTCTTTCCCATTATTTAAAACAAAACACTTGCAGCCAAAAGTTCTTAAATGAGAAATATTGGGCTTCCTTCCTTTGTATAACTCATAAGGTGTTTTCTTCAAGATGAGTCTTATGAGTAATCTATTTAAAGTGTACCAAATAGTACTTACTGCATCAGCCCAAAAATACTTTGGTAAATTTGTCTCATTTAGAAGTGTTCTTGCACCTTCTTCAAGTGATCTGTTTTTCCTCTCCACAACACCATTTTGTTGAGGTGTTCTTGGAGCTGAAAAATTGTGGTTAACTCCATTTTCTTCACAGAATTTTTCAAAATGTTCATTTTGGAATTCTCTATCATGGTCACTTCTAATTGAGATAATTTTATAACCTTTCTCATTTTGAACTAGCTTGGACAATTTTCTTAAAGCATGGAAAGAATCACTCTTGGATTTCAAGAACAAAGTCCAAGTAAATCTAGAGTAGTCATCAACAATAACAAGTCCATAGTAATTACCACCTAAACTCATGGTTCTAAAAGGACCAAACAAATCAATGTGCAGTAATTCAAATGGTCTTGAGGTGGAAACAACATTTTTACTTTGAAAAGAGATTTTGGTTTGTTTCCCCTTTTGACATGCATCACATAGTTTGTCCTTTTCAAATTTGAGTTTTGGTAGGCCAATTACTAAGTCCTTTTAATGAGTTTATTCATATGGTGCATGTTAATGTGGCTAGCTCTCCTATGCCACAACCAAGTTTCATCTAACTTACTTATTAAGCATGTAGTCTTGTGGAATAATGCATGATCAATGGAAAGCAAATAAATGTTACCTTTTCTTTTGCCAATGTGGATTACTTCTCCACTTTTACCATCAAATATCATGCAACAATCTTGATTGAAAGAAATTTTAAAACCTTTATCGCATAATTGACTTATGCTTAGTAGATTATGCTTCAAGCCTTCAACATAGAGTACATTGCTGATTTTTGTGTTCAAGCTGTCACCAATGTTTCCTTCACCTATTATCTTCCCTTTGTAGTTGTCTCCATAAGTAACATAGCCCCCATCTAAGTGTAAGATTTTTGAGCAAGGACTTGTCACCCGTCATATGTCTTGAACAGGCACTATCAAGATACCATAAGGAAGAGCTTGCTCTAAGACATATCTACAAAAAGAACAAATCACTTCATAGGAGGAGGTATCCAATTGAGTTTGGGTTCAAAGGGCTTAGTTGCTTGCTTTTTCTTTTCTACCCAAATGCACTCACCATTTGGTACATAGAATCTTCTTGCAAAACATTGGTAAGATGTGTGTCCTCTCTCCATACAATAGTGACAAACAACAGCTTTATATGAATTTCTAAAGAACCTATTTTGATTGTATCTTGGTTTCTTCTTCTTCTTCTGTTTTGGGAGCACAAATGTTGTCCTTTGAACATTTTTAAAACTCTTTTTGTACCCCAATCCAGAAGTTTCACCAAACTGGTTTTGAGCACTTAACATATCATTCAAATCACATTTTCCTTTGTTGAGTTTTTCCAAGATATCAATCAACTCATTGTTCTTTGAAACAATTTGCATGTATTTCTCTTCTTGATTAAATCTATACTCATCAAAAACTTTTTGCAGCATTTCATATTTGTCACTAGTTGTAGAGGAAGAGGTACAAACACAACCATTTGATTTATAACTTGAAGTAAGTTTTTCATTTTCTTCCTTCAAGTTACAAACTTCAGTTTGTAATTCCATTATTTTTGCAAGATGATCCTCAATGTTTTTCTTAAGCTTATTGTTGGATTTAGCAAGCTTTTTAGCCTCTTTATGCATCTCTTGAAAAGCAAAAATAGCTTGATCAAGTTCAGAGGTTACCTCATCTTCTGCATCTAAGAGATCATCATTCTCTTCATTGACAATTGAAGTAAGGCACATGTTAGCCTCCTCTAATTCAGTGGAGGATTCGGAAGTTGTAGAATCATTGTCCTCCCAAGCAATATAGGCTCTTCTTGGCTTTGCTTCTCTCTTGCCTTTGCTGTCACTTTGTTATTTCTTCAAGTAGATTGAATATTCTGACTTTATGTGGCCAGGTTTGCCACATTCAAAGCATGTGAAGTTGTTGTCAATCTTCTTGTTTTTGCTAGTGTTGTTGTTGGTGTTGCTCTTTTTATTTCTTGTGAATCTTTTGCCCTTATTCTTCTTTAGAAACTTGCTGAACTTTTTCACAATTAAGTTCATGCTTTCTTCATCTTCCTCATCACTTGAGTTTTCTTCTTTTTCCACCTTAGGTGCTGCAGCCTTTAGTGCAATTCCTTTGCCTTTTCTATCTGCATCTTCACCAAAGGTTAATTGAGATAATTCTAATTCATACTCAAGTAACTTACCAAAAAGAGTAGCCATGGTCATTTGTGAGAGATCTTTTGGTTCTTTGATAGCTGTCACTTTTGGTTGCCATGCTCTAGTGAGACACTTCAAGATTTTGATGTTCAATTCCTCAACATCAAAGGTCTTCCCAAGTCCCAAAAGATGATTCACTATGTGTGTGAATATTGTTTGGAGTTGAGAGATGCTTTCATTTTGGTTCATTTTGAACATCTCATATTCATGTATCAAGGAGTGCTTTGTTGATCTCCTCACCTCTTCAGTCCCTTCATGGGTGATCTCTAGCATCTCCCACATCTCCTTGGCACTGGTACATCTAACTGTTCTAAAGAATTCATCAGAAGAAAGAGCAGAAGTTATCATATTCTTGGCTTTAAAATAATACTGAACAATCTTCTTTTCTTCATCATTCATCTCATCCCACTCTTTGGGAATCATGTTATTATCAACCACTTTGATGGGCACCCTAGGACCCTTTTCTATTGCATTCCATGCTCCTAGATCATTGGATTGAATAAAGATCTTCATCCTATTTTTCCAAAAGCTGAAATTCTCCCCCTCAAACAAAGGAGGTATGTTTAAGGAGGCACCTTCCTTGAAGGTTATTTGTGAAGTATTCATTTTTTGAAAGAAAGTGATCTTGAGTAACTTTCAAGACCTAGCTCTTGATGCCAATTGTTAAAATATAGGAACACTTCACACTTAACCAAGAGGGGGGGGTGAATTGGTTAGGCTTGGTAAATTAAAATTTTCTTAAACAAAATCAGAGTTTCCCTTAGGATCTTTATCACTTTTGAAACCAAGAAACTTTATTCAATCAAATGCTCAGCCCAAGGTATCCAATAGCTCAAAACTTAGTTGATAAACAAAGTCACACAACCAAGAAAGACAGAATATAACCAAGATAAAGATAAGAATCAATACACAAAAGATTTATACTGGTTCACTTCAAACACTATGAAGCTACATCTAGTTTTCTTCCACTCAACACTAGAATGGAGTTCCACTATTGCAATTTTGTGTTCTTACAAGTAATTACAAAGTCTATCTTTATCAACCCTAGAAAAAATTCAGAAATCTAAAACACTATTAGATTCTTAGAGACAAACCCACTGAGAACACTACTCAGCACAACCCCTAGAGAAAACCTATCTCTAGTTTACAAGCAAGAAACCCAATCACAATAGATAAAGAATTACATCCAAAATCAAAACAAAAAATTATAGAAAGATTAAGGAGAGAAACAACCTGATGATCCAATGATTAACAATGCAAATGAAGGATTAACACAGGTTGAATGAACAAGTTAAATCAGCTTCCCTTAATCTTGAATGAAATCTTGCTCAAGATTGACTTATAAACTCATGATCAATGTTGTAGCAGAGCAAGCATGTAAAACACTTTGAAAACACTTAGAAAGGCTTTTAGAACTATTTTGGCTCAATGGGTATCAATATTCAACGTTACAAAATCAAGCAAAGTGATTTCCTATTTATAACAGAAAAACGTAACAGAAATAATCGATTAATACGGGCCTAATAATCGATTGTTTTGCTTTTGTAATCGATTAATCCAAGAATGTAATCGATTAAAATGTTCATAAGCTTTTCTGGAATTTCTATAATGGAGCAAATAATCGATTATTCCGTCTTGTAATCGATTAGGACAGAAGCTCCATGTTTTTCAAAATACACTAAGTAATTGATTACAGGAAATGGTAATCGATTAAAGCAAGAGCCATAGCCTTTCTGATTTAACAGTGTAATCGATTACTAATCTAGGTAATCGATTATTTAGTACATAACTTAGAATTTAAACACAACAAGTAATTGGTTACAACCTATGGTAATCGATTAAAGCAAGGAGTGGCTATTTTCAGATAAGCCTATGTAATCGATTACAGTATACTAGTAATCGATTATCCCAGCAGTTCAAGAAATACATATTTAAATATGTATTCGATTACTACCCATAGGTAATCGATTAAAATGTTCAACAAGGCAGTTTTCTAAAGACCAAAGGTATAATAATCGATTAATCCAATATGTAATTGATTATAATGTTCATGAAAGCTTTTCCAGAATAGGTGAAGAACAAAATAATCGATTAATACGATGTTGTAATTGATTAAAACAGCAAGAAAACTATTTTTCCAAAAACCTCTGAAACAAGTTTGAAACTTAACCATTTTATGAAAGCCTTGTGATTTTTATTAAACCATTTTAAGTTATTTATGAGTTAGAATGAATGCAATGCTTTAGGATCATCATAATTGCTTTTCTCTTACATTTTATCCTAATTAATCTCCAAGTTGTCCTTTGCATGTTTGAAAGCTCAAAACTTTAGTCTTGAATCAATCTTTGCTTATGCTTCAAGCAGCTCCCCCTGAATTCAACACAAAGTAGCTGGATGAAGGCTTGTTCATCAAATCCAGAAATGATGTTCCTCCTTCTAATATATTCACAGTTTTGGCCTTCTTCTAGGATGAGTGGATTCCCTAGAAGTTGATTAATTGCATCTGGATCGTAAGGAATCCACTGGCCTTGCACAAGAGAACGTTGATCAAGAACACCTTCTTCAGTTGGTCAAGCATTGGCATAAATTTCCAATGCTATGGCAGGGTCAAATTTTTGCATTGGTGTGGCAAGGGGCCTCCATCTTCTCCTATCAATCTCCATGGTGAATTCTGGATATTGACCATCCATCAGCTGAACTCTCTATTCTTTGAGGAATACTAATTTTTTATGACTTCAAACTGCTTTTGATGTTCCTCAGTACGGAACCTCTGTGCAACAAATATAAAATCTGCAGGAAGAATGAAGCTTGATCCTTCTCCTGCATGCCTGGCTCTTTTGGTGGATAGTTTCTTGGGATCCATCTGAAAAGCATCTCAACAACAAAAGTAAATATGAGAATTTCTTTGCAGCCAAAGTACCAAGATAGAGATTGCTTAATTCAGATTGCTTAATGCAATGTATCATGATGCAATGAGCAGCAAGCATTTAGACCAACAACTACCTATTCTTTTGCAAATTTGTATAAAAATTTCAGCCTTCAAAACATATGAATGATTCAATCAACTTGGAATAGTTTCACACTTATTACTTCCTAAGGTTATTCCAAACAATTTTCAGCAAAATGTATGCTTTTATGAAGAATCAATCTAAGTGCTTGAAACTTTGAAGATAAGGTTTTGACATTTTTAATGGAAATTCAAAGTTATGTACAAAGGGCTGTTCTCATAAACTATTAAAGTCTAGCATACATTGAAGCTTCTTAATACATCCAGGAAGTAATTTTCGTGCAAAATTAGAGAAGATAAACATGGTTGTTTTCATTGAGGCATTTCACCAAACAGTTGGTGTGCACACATTTTGGTATATGGAAATGAATAGATTTTGCACGTATACTGCACCAAAATTTCAGAAACAAGAAGAGGAGTAGAGACATTTATAGAATAAGCATTCAGACCAATTCTCAAAAGCAATTACACAGCAAAATTATCTAGTGACTTATTAACCTAAGTTTAGAAGAAAGTAACAAAAACTACAACTTAAAATATGACAAAACGTTTAAATGGAAATATGTACAATATGAGGTCAATTGGTGTGAAATACTTACATGAATTCTGGAAGTGTGAGAATGAGGGATGGCCTGGGCAAATTGGAGGAAGTGGCCAAATTGAGTGACAACAAGATAAAAAAAAAGATGAAAGTGTTTTTAAAAAATGGTTTGAAAAACTTGCTTTTTACCTTTCAAATTCGTGCTGCAGACCTATGCTCGCCCAAGCGAGTATTTTACTCATGGTTCACTCACCTGGGCTAGTTAAACACCACTTTTTTTTATTATTATTTTAGAAATGTGGTTTCTTACTAAACTTAACATACCTCATCCTATATTTAAACAAACTATGTATTTAAATAACAAGCATAAAAAGAAAGGTTTAGAATTTACTAGGTTGCCTCCTAGAACCGCTTCTTTAACATCATCTTAGCTGGACATTTTTGTAGCTTAAACTTCTTGCAATTGAATCACAGTGGTGAGTCTTTCAACATCACCACCTAATTAGTGTTTGATTTTGCTACCATTGACAGTCCAAGTTCTTTTGTGGCTGGATCTTCAAGGGCTATAGCTCCATGTGACATTACTTCCTTGATGGTGAAAGGTCCGGACCACTTGGATTTCAACTTACCTGGAAACAATCTTAATCTAGAATTAAATAACAAAACCTATTGTCCAAGCTGAAAATTCTTTTTCAAAAGTTTTTGATCATGATAGAATTTAACCTTTTGCTTATAAAGTTTAGAATTTTCATAAGCTGGAAACCTCAATTCCTCCAGTTCATGTAGCTGGAGCTTTCTGTGTTCGCCTGCAGAAGTAGGATCAAAATTCAGAAATTTTAATGCTCGGAAAGCTTTATGTTCTAATTCAACATGTAAATGGCAAGATTTGCCATAGACCAATTGGAAGGGTGTAAGTCCTATAGAAGCTTTGTATGTTGTCTTATAGGCCCACAAAGCTTCATCTAGCTTTAGAGACCAATCGTTACTTGTTTGGGCAACTGTTTTCTCTAGGGTTTTCTTTATTTCTTTGTTTGAAACTTTAGCTTGCCCATTGGCCTGGGATGATAAGGTGAGGGCACCTTATGTCTGACACTGTGTTGTAGAACCTTCTTAAGTTAGACGTTGCAAAAATGAGATCCTCCATGACTTATCAATACTCTTAGTGTTCCAAACCTTGAGAATATGTTTTTCTTTAAGAAGCGAATGACCATCTTTGCATCAACATGTTGTGCAACTATTGCTTCTACCCATTTAGTCACATAATCCACAACCAACAAGATGTATTCATTTGAATAGGATGATGGAAATGGACCGATGAAATCTATCCCCCAAC
The DNA here is from genome assembly GCA_007407185.1 of Glycine tomentella. NCBI lineage: Eukaryota > Viridiplantae > Streptophyta > Magnoliopsida > Fabales > Fabaceae > Glycine > Glycine tomentella. The sequence continues at coordinate 121,571 of PYAF01006222.1, read as the reverse complement.
AATCAAAAGCTTTGACCTCAAGAATGTTATGTAATGGCATTTCATTTCTTCTGGAAATTCCCCCTGTTCTTTGGCAACTATCACACCTCTGGACATAATCATGTGCATCTTTAAACAAGGTAGGCCAATAAAATCTTGATTGGAAAATTTTTGCAGCACTCCTTTCTCCATTGTAGTGGCCTCCATAGGGTGAACTGTGGCAATGCCACAAGAGGCTTCTTGCCTCCTCCTGAGTGACACACATTCTCAAGAGATTATCTGCTCCAATTTTAAAGAGGTACGGATCATCCCACACAAAGTATTTAGCATCCTTGAAAAACTTCTTCTTTTGGTGCCAAGTGTAATCTTCAGGAATTGTACCAGCTGCTTTGATATTAGCCATTTCTGCAAACCATGGTCTTTCTGAAATATGGAATAGCTATTCATCGGGGAATTCTTCTTGAATATCAGGACTTTGTGTGGTTTCATCACTAGTAAGTCTTGAAAAATGATCAGCCACATGATTTTCACTCCCTTTCTTATCCTTGATTTCTAGATCAAATTCCTATAATAGTAAAACCCAACGGATAAGTCTAGCTTTAGAGTCATCTTTGACTACAGATATTTTATAGTAGCATGATCAGTAAAACTACCACTTTAGATCCTATCAAATATGATCTAAATTTTTCCAAGGCATACACTATTGCAAGCAATTCTTTCTCAGTTGTTGCATAGTTAATTTGAGTTTCATTTAAAACTTTTCTTGTATAATGTATAACATGGAAAATTTTATTCTTCCTTTGACCCAGAATTGCTCCTACAGCATAATCACTTGCATCACACATTATTTCAAAATCAAGGGTCTAATCTGGTGCAGTGATTATGGGTGCAGAAACCAGTTTTTGTTTCAAAGTCTCAAAAGCTTTAAAGCATGAATCATTAAAATGAAATGGGACTTCTTTGTTTAATAGATTGCTCAATGGTTTGGCAATCTTGGAAAAAATTTTGATGAACCGCCTATAGAATCCTGCATGTCCTATAAAACTTCTGATGCCTTTGACATTTGTTGGTAGAGGTAATTTTTCAATAACATCCACTTTGGCTTTGTCTACTTCAATGCCATGCACAGAGATCTTGTGTCCCAATACAATACCTTCAATCACCATAAAGTGACATTTCTCCCAATTAAGAACAAGATTTGTTTCAATACATCTCTTCAAAACAATATCAAGGTTAGACAGACATACATCAAAAGAAGTACCAAATACAGAAAAATTATCCATGAAGATTTCAATACTTTTTTCAACAAGATCAGAAAAGATAGCAAACATACATCGTTGAAATGTAGCAGGTGCATTACAAAGACCAAAAGGCATTTTCCTATAAGCAAAAACACCGAAGGGACAAGTAAAAGCTGTTTTCTATTGGTCTTCAGGATCAACATTGATTTAAATGTATCCTGAATAACCATCAAGAAAACAGTAATATTGCTGACCTGCTAGTCTCTCCATCATTTGATCCATGAAAGGTAATGGAAAATGATCCTTTCTAGTGGCTTTATTGAGCTTCATGTAATCAATACACATTCTCCAACCCGTAACAGTACAAGTTGGAATAAGCTCATCTTTATCATTTTTAACAACAGTCATACCACCTTTCTTGGGTACTACCTGTACAAGGCTTAACCACTAACTATCTGATATCAGGTTGTCGACATGCACCAAAACAATTTAACTAAGTTAATTTTGTAGCACAGGATTAACCTAGGTTGACTCAGAGACACAATCAATATGGTTCTAGCTTCAATTTACGAATAACAATGAGGGGGGAATTTTATCAAACATTTTGTGTGAGTAAGTAAAACTTGCAAAAACGTATACTAAAATTAAAGAGCAACACAGAAACTAACAGAATTCAAAAGAAGTAATGTAAAACAGAATTAAAGCATCAATCCAATTCACCTCACCAAGCAATTTGAATCATCATTGTTCTCATAAATTTATCCTATTATGAATGTTCATTCAATCTCATTAGAAGTAACTCAATCGACTTAACCCCTAAATTGATTGAAACCACAACCCTAACTGAAATATCATCCAATTAATCTGTGATTAATATTCGAAATTAGGAAATGAATCCATAACCTAATCGGTTTTCAATCCTAAACACATTCATAATCATGAAAACAAAATAGCAATTGAAGAAGAAGATGAACATTCACATAGGATTTTCGAAGTACTAAACCAGAACTCAAATTCTCCTTGTGCTTGGGTTGGATCCTTGAATTGATTGAAGATTTAGCCTTCCATGATCATCATCAGTGAAAGCCCCATGGAATTATTGCATGAGAATGGAAGAACAGAAAAAACGAAAATGAAGAACAAGCAAGAACAGTTGAGAGAAAATGAAGAACAAGGGTTTGATTCTCAAAACTAAAGGAATGAAAAATAAAACTTGTTTATTGAAATGTAAAGAGTGCTGCCCAAGTTTCACTAAAGTCACTAATATATGTAGTAGATGAGTTCTGAAAATAAAATGGGCCACAAACTAACCCAACAATCTAATTATTTGCTATTTACAACCATGAAAGTCAAATTCGCAGTCCAAAATTACAAGTGCAGAGGTGCTAACTTCAAAGCTTAAAATGATCCTCTAAATGACAGAATTGGCCTCGGGCTATTTCCATCAAACTTGTAGATCTTTACGTTATCTTTCCAGGGACTCCTAGAACTCTCCATTCGGAGATCAGTAGCACCCTATAGGCCCTGCACAAGTCAGATACATCAAGTGAGCAAAAATCTGAAAATACGCAACAATTAGCAATTAAGCCCACTTACTTGCCTATGCCAAAAACTGAATTAGAATAGGAAAATAAAGGTCCAAGAAAGGTCAAATAAGCTAAGAAGGATAGAAAAATATTCAACTAAAAGCACTCTATCAAAATATGTAACGCCTCCTTTTACTCTCTCGTGCTTGATTGATTTTAAATGAAATCTCTTTTTCAATTTGTATTAGAATTATCTTAGTTATAAATTTTTCATAAAAATTTTTTCTTCTTGCTTTTGATTTTACAATTCATAAACGATTTTCCCTCACCGTGATTATACAAATATAATTCATCAATACAATCAAAAAATATAATACGGTCCGAGATACACAGTCCAAATTAATATATAGACGAATCTAAAGTCTAGTTCAAATTACAAAATACAAGTCTTCAAAATATCTTCATCATATCTTCTCTTCCACATCCATGCTTAGATTTACTGTTCATTTGCTCGCCCAAATAAATTGGGGTCATCACAGGTGTCAACCACAAACACAAAATAGGGTAAGTTTATGACAAACATAGTTTGAATAAAACATATATAAACACAGATGATAAAAACCTCAATCATAAAATAGGGTGCAACTTCAAATCAAACAACACATACAACATACAGAATCATCAGACAACATACTCATCATGTAATGCATGTGATGCATGCTTATCTCTTCTTTATATGATGCATGATTTTCTCAACATCTCATCATCAAATGGCCATAGTCAAGATAGCCCCATCCCAGTGGCACACCTATCCATTCAGTCGGGGTAGGGCAGTGGCGCGTAAGAATGTCACCTCCACCTATGTGATCATCATGGTGGTGTGGTCCTCACTGATACACACTACCCCCCAGTTCAGACACCTCTGAACGCATGGACTCGGTTCAGCTATCTGACAACAACTTCACGGCTTAACCCCCACAGGGCATATGCATATGAAAATGCATGAATGATTCATTTTGTCACTTCTTTACAACTCATGGCATATGCTTTTTAAAAAACACATAAAGCTTCTTTCCACCATCACATAAAGCTTTACACAACATCTAAGCATACAGCCATAGCTCAACAAAATTCTTGGAATCCATAAATAATCACAACACATTTAACAACACAAGGATTCCAATACCTCATCATCAACATAATACACATCTTAACTCATTTCTCACCATCCAATTCATGTAGATTCATAAGATACCAAGCAACATGTTGACTTTAGTAAAGTGTATAGAATCACTTAACAACACATAATCTTTGTGTATTTCAACTTTACAACACATGGAATAATACATAACCTTTGCTTAAAGCATTCAATCATGCAAATATAATTCAATCCAACAATAAAAATTCAAACCAACAATTCTTAAACATATTTCATTCATTGAAACCAATTATCAAACACATGGAGTGCAAGCTTGAATTTATAGAATTCTTGAAAGAAAGCTACTTAAACCTTAATCTTTATAAAGTTCAACAAGATTCTAAGAATAAATAAACATGTTTCCAACATAATTCTAGCATAAAATATACATATTCAAGAATTTACAAAACACTTTTAATGAAACATGTAAATTTTAATAGAACATAAAACACCTTGATTTTAGTAAAATAGTCCATTAAACACTTGTTTTCCTTTAAAATAATCCTAATACCTATAATCTTAAGTACCTTACATTCATCCATTAAGTTAAGTTCTAATTATTTATACAACAATCATTCCTTAACCTAAAACCAAGTCAATTAATCAAGTAATCAAGTATCTAGCTATCCTTAATTCTTTGAGACATTTCATCAAACACCTAGGATACAAAGCGTGGTTCTTTATAGACACAACTAAGAATCTTAATATTCAAACATAGCTTATCATAAACTTCCCCATACCTTGCTTTCCTTAAGCTTTTGGATAGCTTCCTTCCTTTGAAATTGAATAATCCTTGCTCCTAGGGTTGTTAGTCTTCATGTGAGCTTCCAAGGGTTAGGCCTTTGTTTTTGGTTCTAGGTGAAAGGTAGAATGAAATGGAAAGGATTTAGGATAGGTTTTTGCACGGCTGAAGTCCTTTTAGGACAACCCAATTTCTGTTCCTACACCTTTTTATAGGGTGATTTTGTTACAAATATCCAAGACTAGCTTTCCACTTGTTTTCTTCTTATTGGTTAGTCATTTCTAAGCTTCCAAGTGGCCAAGTTCTTGATCCTTCTTCCCTTGGGACGTTGAACTTCATTCCTTGGAGAGCACTCCTTGCTTATTCACGTGGAATGCTAGCTTTTGCTTCTAAAATTTGCAAATATCTTGTTAGGCCATTAATGCTTAACTTTCCATTAGTTCCTTTCCTATTGGCTATTGAATCCCTACCTTCCAAGTGTCCTCCTTCTTGTATTTTCTCAAGCTTTCTCTACTTTTCATAATGTATACGTGCAAGCTTGGCTTGGTGATATGCGCCTAGCATATAAGGTTTTCCTAAGCTTTTTAGAACAAGAATGAAGCATGAAGCATAGATAATTGCTCTATTTTGTCATGATTTGAGCTAATGTGATGAATTGACAGGAAAGCAACCACAAATGCCAAAACTAAGCAAAAAGCATAAGAAAAGAGCCAAGTCTGAAGAAGTTGTGGCGCCCTCAGTGCCACATGTGGCGCCTGGAGCGCCAATCACATTGGAAGCTGGCGGCTGGAGCGCCAGTCTCACGCCTAAGGCGCCAAAAGCACTGGAGCCTGGCGCCCGGAGCACCAACTCAGCGCCTGGGGCGCCATCAATGCTGGAGTTCAGCGCTTGGAGCGCCATTCTGGCGCCCAGGGAGCCAAAAGCCATTGCCAGCCATATTCTCTGGAAGTTGGTGCCTGGAGCGCCACACCCACGCCAAAGGCGCCACAGGTCGAGAGAAGCAGCATTTAAGGGCAAAACAGATATTTCACAGGCTAGGCTATATATACTTTCACCCTCAGCATTCAATGCACATTTTTGGAGGGAGAAAAACACAAAAATAGGGTTTTAGAAGCTTGGGTGCCTTAGCTAGGGTTTAGGGAGTTGAAGGTTCAAGTGGGGTTGCATCTCCATCTTCTTCTCCTTGCATCTCAGCTGGGTATGCCTCTTTTTGTATCTCAGCCATTCATTATGAGGTTTGGCTGAGTTTTTATTGTAGTTAGGGCTAAGCACTTGATGTAAATTCCATTGGGATGTATTGAATGCCATTATTCATTTATTAAAAGCTATTTTACTGCACTTTGCTTTAATTCCTTCATCTCTTTCTTAGAATTGATCAATCTTTGTGAGAGCTCAGAGCTAGGGTTCACAATAGGAATATTGGGGCTTTGGTTTAGAACTAAGTGTAGTAACTTACCTTACATCACTTAGGAATAGGGATGCATGCTTGTAGCTTAGCTTATTCATGTGTTCATTTAATGCTTAACTCCCAGGAAATCACTAAGGGATTAGGGTTTGAGTGTGGGTTAAAGGACTAAGTTACTGAGGAATCAAGGCTTAGTTAATTTATGAAAACACATTAGCTGAATAGCTTAGATACTTGAATGTAGTAAACAACACAATTTCATTGGAAGAAACATTAAGTGTGGGTTGCCCTAGCTACATCTCTTTATATATTATTATTACTTTACTTACTTGTTGATATTAGTTAATGTTCACTGAAACAACCGCTTTTCTTTCGTAATTATTTCCAAACGACTTTCGTATTTATTGATTTGTTGACTAAAAAAAAAATTTCCTTTCTTGTATTTTATATTTTTTTTGAAAAAAAACAATAATAACATAAATCAAAATTCAAGCTAAAGTGGTTAAATTTTTAAAATAGCGTTTTATTATATATATTTTTCCGAAAACACATAATAATATAAATTGAAATGTCACGCTAAGTTGGTAAAAACCTTTTTTTTTTTTAAACAGAGTATAACACGTATAAAGATGTAGGTGTATTTACCTAGTATAGCCATAATTCTCGTCTCCATAAATATATATCACAGAATAATAATGTACAGTCCATGATGTACAAACCACAATGTATCCATAGTCCACATATAAATAGTCCATTATATAGAGCTAAATATCAATCATCAGAGACATTGAT
>PYAF01006222.1:96715-114588 GCA_007407185.1 Glycine tomentella | reverse complement strand
ATTTAATTTACAAAATTACTAAATCATTTCAATGGCTAAGTTTCTTTATCCTTAAAATTAAGGGAAAATTCCTAGGGTTAGTTTTATCCTTCTTACAAAATTTTCTTATAACTTGGTTAGCCAAAATAAATTCCTATCTCTAAATAAATTTCTAAATGTCTTACTAATTTAACAAAATATAATTTCTAACAATCCTCTAATATTATCTCAAGGTATAAAATATTGGGGTGTTACATTCACATTTAGCTTTTAGTTTATCTCATTCTTCATACACACAACAACAACCTTAATCATTTGTTTTATTTGTTATCCAACTTATCGATATCATTTATAATTTAATTGGTTAAACAATCCTTGTTGGGAACGATACTTTTCTTACTACTTTATTACTTGAGCGACCGGTGCACTTGCCGAGTACGCAACAAGTTTTTGGCGCCGTTGCCGGGGATTGTTTAAGCCAAATTTATTATAAATTTTTATCCTCAAGCTTGGATTTATTTTGTTATTAACCTGCTTCCAGAGTTTATGCGAGGTACCGCTAATCCCGCAGATCTTCAGTTTGATCCAGAGATTGAGAGAACTATTAGAAGAAATCGGAGGTTAGCGAGGCAGAGAAAGGAAGCAGAAGTATCTGGTTCTTAACCACAAGAGGAAGAAGAATCTGAAGAGGAACCAGATATGGCTGAACAACGCAATGAGCAGCCAAGGCCGGAGGATGAACTTATGGAGAACATTCTTGCTCTATTGTTTGTCCGTCCAGCCTCCAGCATTGTCAGGCCGCCTATTCAAGCCAATCACTTCGACATCCACCCATCCTTTATCAGTTTGGTGGAGAAGAATCAGTTTGGTGGCGAGGATGATGAGGATCCTCATGACTTTGCGGATCATTTTATGATGATCTGCGATACCATCCGCCATCAAGGAGTCACAGATGATGCCATTCGTCTCCGCCTTTTTCCTTTTGCCTTGAAAAGGAAGGCACTCAGATGGTTAGGCCGTCAGCCCTCTAATAGCATAACCACTTGGGATGAGTTGATGGCCAGATTCTTCGCTCAGTATTTCTCTATGGAGAAGTATAACCGCTTGGTGAATGAAATCACTAACTTCACACAATTCGATAGAGAAACACTTTGTGCGGCATGGAATCGGTTTCAAGAGCTAATCCGGAGGTGTCCTCAATATGACATGCCGATTGGGAAGAAGGTGCGAATCTTCTTTAATGGTTTGTCACCGGAATCCAAGCTGGTAGTAAACGGAGTAGCCGAAGGCTCCATCAGATCAAAGACAGCTACCCAAACACATGACCTGATAGATTCTTTGGCCAGAACTGAGAATGAGAGCATTGCAAGTCAGCCAAAGAGGGAAGTCATCCATTTGGGCAGCACAGACACAATGTTGGCTGAACAGAATCTCCTATCATAACAGCTTGCTATCCTCAATGCTAAGTTTGATAAGCTAGAGGTCTCCAAAGCTCAAGCTTCATCAATCAAAGCAGGCATTGCTGTTTGTGAGTATTGCCAAGGGGACTACGAGTCCAATGTCTGTCCAACCTTGGTGGGGGCCAACCCAATTCAAGTCAATGGAGTATGGTATGACCAAAGGCCACCCCAAGGTTACTAGAGAAATTACAACCAAGCTTCGGGGAGTGGAAGTAGCTATCCTTGAAGACCACACGGAGGTGGGTTGGACTACAAGTCTAACCATTACTTGCAACCACCTCCCATCCCTCCCAAGGAACCTTCTGAGTTGGAAAAGGCTATGTTGCAGCTGGCTAAGACTACTAATGATCTATCCAAAACACTAATGCCTTCATGAATGAGACTAGGTCTCAATTGAAAAATCAAGGTGCTTCCATCAGAAATTTGGAGACTCAAATTGGCCAGATTTCAAGGCAGCTAGTAGAGAGATCACCAGGGCAATTCCCTAGCGATACCGTGGTTAATCCTAGGGAACATGCCAAAGCTATCACCACTAGGAGTGGGCTTGTTTTTGCTCCTAAAGAGAAGACAGAAGTGGTGAATAGAGAAGAGGAGGAGAAAGAAATTCCTCCAGCTGTTGCACAAGAAGAAGAACCATCTAGCAACCCTAAGGAGCAAGAGAAAGAGAAGGAGAACACTTCAGCTGAACCTAAAAAGCCTCTGGATTTTTCCAGATTTGAAAAGCCACCTTATCCTCTGAAAATGAAGCAGCAAGCACAGAGAAAGCAATATGCCAAGTTCTTGGAGATGTTTAAGAAGCTGCAAGTTAACATTCCTTTCGCTGAAGCCTTGGCCAATATGCCAAATTATGCCAAGTTTATGAAGGATTTGTTATCCAAGAAGCACAAGCTCCAAGAATGTGAAACTGTAGTCTTGACTGAAGAGTGTAGTGCCATCATTCAGAGTCGAGTTCCACCCAAACTTCGAGACCCGGGAAGCTTTAATACCTATTGCCATAGGTAATGTTAGTGTGGGAAAAGCTTTGTGTGACCTTGGTGCAAGTATCAACTTGATGCCTCTCTCAATTTGCAAATCATTAGGCATTTCTGAGTTGAAACCCACGAGGGTATCCTTGCAACTAGCTGACCGATCCCTGAGAAGACCAAGCGGGTTCATTGAAGATATTTTGGTCAAGGTGGACAAATTCATTTTCCCAGCGGATTTTATAGTTCTAGACATGGAAGAGGGGGAAATACTCGTTCTTCTAGGTAGGCCATTCTTGGCTACGGCTAGAGCGATCATTGATGTAGTTGAAGGGAAATTGGAGCTGAGGATGTTTGATGAATCCATTATCTTTAATGTGTTTGATGCTATGAAGGCTCCTTTAGACGAATAGGACTGCTTCCAGATTGATGTGTTAGATGAATTGATTCACTCCGATGAGTCTTTTGAGCAAGAATGTGAAGACATAATGGAGGCTCAAGATGTGGCTGTCATTAAGGAAGTGAAAGAAACAACAGTGGAGATTTTAGAAAAGAAGGAAACTGACCTTGACCATGGAGCTCCAAAGCTGGAGTTGAAAGAGTCACCAGCAGCCTTGAAATATGTTTTCTTGGGTGAAGACAAGACATACCCAGTCATTATTAATAGAGGTCTATCTGAGGAGGAGGAAGCCAAGCTCATCAAAGTGTTGAAGGATCACAAGTCAGCCATAGGATGGTCCATATCAGACTTGAAGGGTATCAACCCTTCATTTTGCACACATAAGATCTTAATGGAGGACGATGTGAAGCCGGTTAGGCAACCTCAGAGGAGACTTAATCCCATGATGAAGGAGGTAGTGAGAAAAGAAGCGGTGAAGCTTCTTGATGCGGGCATGATCTACCCAATTTCCGATACCGCTTGGGTTAGTCCGGTGCAAACCGTACCCAAGAAAGGTGGGGTCACTGTGATTCAGAACGACAATAATGATTTGATTCCCACAAGGACTATCATCGGATGGCGAATGTGCGTAGATTACCGCCGGTTGAATAATGCCACAAGGAAAGACCACTTCCCACTTCCATTCATCGACCAAATGCTAGAGCGGTTGGCTGGACATGAGTATTATTGCTTCTTGGGCGGATACTCTGGCTACAACCAGATCCCAGTAGCACCTGAGGACCAAGAGAAGACAGCTTTCACTTGTCCCTTTGGAGTCTTCGCATACAGAAGAATGCCCTTTGGCCTCTGCAATGCGCCTGCCACTTTCCAAAGGTGTATGCTTTCTATCTTCTCTGATATGGTAGAAAAATTTCTTGAGGTGTTTATGGATGATTTCTCTGTGTTTGGGTCTTGTTTTGATGCTTGCTTGATTAATTTAGCTAAAGTCCTAAAGAGGTGTCAAGAAACCAACCTTGTTCTTAAATGGGAAAAGTGTCATTTCATGGTAGTGATGGTATTGTCTTGGGTCATAAAATCTCCTCAAAGGGGATTGAGGTTGATGAGGCTAAACTGTTGTTGGTTGAAAAATTGCCTCCACCCACTAATGTGAATGGTGTACGTAGTTTTCTAGGCCATGCGGGGTTTTATAGGCGATTTATTAAAGATTTTTCTAAGATAGCTAGGCCTCTTAGCCAACTGTTGGTTAAGGACTCTGAATTCAACTTTGATAATGATTGTTTGAATGCTTTTAATGTGCTGAAAGAAAAGTTAACATCTGCACCAGTCCTCACAGCCCCCGATTGGAACTTACCATTTGAGCTAATGTGTGATGCAAGCGCATATGCCATAGGGGCTGTCCTTGGACAGCGTAAGGATAAACTTTTACATGTTATATACTATGCTAGCAAGATTTTAAATGAGGCACAGATTAACTATGCCACCACTGAAAAAGAAATGTTAGCTGTGGTATATGCATTGGACAAGTTTAGGCCTTATTTGATTGGGTCTAAAGTCATTGTTTTCACTGACCATGTTGCTCTTAAGTATTTATTGACTAAGCAGGATGCTAAGCCGCGCTTACTGCGTTGGATGCTCTTATTCCAAGAGTTTGACTTAGAAATAAGAGATAAAGCTGGAGTGGAGAACAAAGTTGCAGACCACTTGTCAAGGATTCAAGCTGAAAATTTGCAAGATGGGCCTGAATTGGTGATCAATGAGTCATTTCCAGATGAACAAATGATGGCTGTCACCAATGCTCCTTGGTTCACTGATATGGCTAATTACAAGGCTGTTGGAGCAACCCCGGATGATTTTACTTGGCAGCAAAAGAAGAAATTTTTGCATGATTCCCGGAGATATCAATGGGACAACCCATTCCTGTACTTTCAGTGTGCTGATGGAATTATCAGGAGATGCGTGGCTGAGTTTGATGTTCCTAAGATTCTATGGCATTGCCATGCCTCAAGTTATGGAGGCCATTTTGGAGGTAACCGGACTGCCCACAAGGTGCTACAAAGTGGATACTACTGGCCAACCTTGTTCAAGGATGCTAAGGCGTTTGTGGACAACTGTGATAGATGCCAGAGGACGGGTAACATCTCCCGTAAGGATGAAATGCCACTCAACAGTATCTTGGAGGTGGAATTGTTTGATGTTTGGGGTATAGACTTCATGGGACCATTTCCCAAGTCTTTCTCCAACCAATACATTTTGGTAGCAGTAGACTATGTCTCCAAATGGGTGGAAGCAGCAGCCTTGCCCACCAATGATGCCAGAGTAGTTGCCAATTTCCTGAGAAAGAACATCTTCACGCAGTTTGGGTTTCCCAGAGCCATAATCAGTGACGGAGGCACACATTTCTGCAACAAGCAAATTGAGAGCTTGCTTACTAAGTATGGGGTAACCCATAAGGTGGCCACGCCCTATCACCCACAGACCAGCAGTCAAGTAGAAGTCTCTAACAGAGAATTGAAGTGGATACTTGAGAAAACTGTTGGGAGTTCTAGGAAGGATTGGTCCAAGAAATTGGACGATGCCTTGTGGGCCTATCGGACAGCTTTCAAAACACTAATAGGCATGTCACCTTATCAGTTGGTGTATGGGAAATCATGTCATCTGCTGGTAGAACTGGAGCATAAAGCTATGTGGGCCACCAAGTTCCTCAACTTTGAGCTCTCCAAGGCGATAGAGAAGCAGTTGTTGCAGTTGAATGAGCTAGATGAATTCAGACTGGCTGCATATGAGAATGCCAAGCTGTACAAGGAGAAGACCAAGAAGTGGCATGACAAGCACATTCATCCCAAAGAGTTTACCCCAGGCCAACAGGTATTATTGTACAACTCGCGCTTGCGATTGTTTCCAGGTAAACTCAAGTCTAGATGGTCTGGTCCATTTGTGGTAGTAAATGTTTTTCCTTATGGAACCATTGAAATCTCTCCTCTTGATACCCACCTACCTTTTAAGGTCAATGGATGGCGGCTGAAGCCATACCAGGGTGGCCCTGTTGATAGGGATGCTGTTGCAATCCCTCTAAGCTCCCCTAATCCTTAGAGGATTACCCGTCAGGCTCGTGACGTTAAACAAGCGCTTATTGAGAGGAAACTCAATTTGATGTTTTTCTAAGGTGTTAAACATGTTTTAGGATAGTGTTGCATTAGCTTTTGCAATTAGTATTGTAGATTCCATTGCTTTAGAACACTCGTTCCTTTCGTGTTTGTTGTTATTTTACTAATGTTTATCATCAATGCATGTGATTAGGTTTTCGTTTGAATTTTAAGTAAGAATTGTTAATGCTTTTAGGGTTTAATCTCATTTCTGCAAATTTATTGCCTGTGTTAAGAGTCTGGAGCCTAAAGCACCACTCTGGCGCCTGGAGCTCTAGAGTTACTAAAATGTGGTGCCCAGAGCGCCACTGTGGCGCCTGGAGCGCCACTGTGGCGCTTGGAGCGCCATTGTTTCTACTTGTTCGTGCCCCTGGCGCGGGATATGGCGCCATGAGCGCCAGCTGGCTTTTCAAAATTCTTCTGGCGCCTGGGGCGTCAACGTGGCGCCTCGAGCGCCAATCTCTCTGGAGTCTCACACTCCTGGCGCCAATCTCGCGCCTCAAGCGCTAGCTGGGCATCACAATTAGGGCATGGCGCCCGGAGTGTCGTGCTGGCGCCTCGAGCGCCAATCACTCTGGAAGACCGCGCCTTGAGCGCGGCGTCGGCGCCTAGAGCGCCAGAGGTTCTGTTAGCTAGCCCCTGGAGCGCGAAGCTGGCGCTCTGAGCACCACATGTCAGGCGCCTTTTTATTTGTATTTAAATTATGTTTATTTTCTCTCTCACTCTCACAAACCTCTCATTCTCTCCCATTCTCTCATTCTCTCTCTCTATCGCCTTCATTCTCCCTTCCTCTCTCAGCTATTCCCCCTCCGTTCATACTAACACCCACACTCTGCTTCTCTTTTCCCATCTATACTCCATTACTCTGCAACATCATTCTCCCTGGTTATGGCTCGAGACAAGGTAAGCATTCCTTTTCCCATTTCGTTCCTATATAGCTTTTCAATTGGGTTCTTTTGTTGGGGGGTGATGAAGGATAGGTCTGATGATTGCCTTGGTGCATGAATATTCCGAGGTTCTGTGAAAGGCTAGGTGTGGTACTGCATGAGTGTTGCATTCATTCTATTGCTGCCCTAATTGCTTATGTTGATTAGTGTTAATTGGATGCACCTTGTGACATTGGTTTATCATTTTAGGGTTCCCAATTTGCTGACTTCCTTTATGCTGATAAACCTTGTTAATTCTCAATGTTGCTCTGGTATCAGGATGCTTGAATACCCAATGCAGAGAGAATGGGTATATTTAATGTTATGTTGTCTTGCTCTGTAAATGGTTGATTTTGATGGTAAGACTATAAACTAGGGTGGTTGGTGATGACTTGATTCCATACCCTAGGTCTAGCCTGACTTATATGATGCAAGATTCTGCTGTGACCTGCATGTTTAAATTGCATCAACTTTAACCCACAGTCCCATTTTACTTGCATAGTGCAACATAGTCTGGGAATCCCTATTGGCAGTCTTTGTGTGATGGTTGTGAACTTGTGTGTTTGAGTCCAAAGAATCCCTGTTCTTGAATGAAGGTTTGAAATCACAACACACTTTGTCATTTAAGGTATGTTTGCATCACTACTGAGCACATAGTTGTAGAACCTTTGCATGATTGCTATGGTCTATGCATGATAACTCTGATGATTCCAATTACATAGACCATTTCTTTTCCCTTCTAGTGCTCAATAACGCTTTTGTGGTATTGATTGTGGCATGCATATACTCTCATTGTTGTGAACCTAGATGTGCTCATGTGCATATAATACATTCTGTGGTGAAACTACTTTGTGCAAAAGCTGATTGTGTGGTTTGATTGAACATCCTGTTTTTTTTTTCTAATTTGCTGGTACAGCTGATTCAGTACTTGTAGGCACTGCTACCTGGTTTTCCTGATGTGTATGCATGTTTGGAATTGTATCCACACTGCTATGGTCATTTTCTTACCATGTGGTCTAGACTAAAGCTGGAATTTAATTTCAATCTTGGTTTCTGGTACTTGTTTGAATGTTATTGCCTTTATCAGTGGTCTGAATTGCATTAAACTGAGCATATTTCACCTGCATAACTGTGACAGCATTCCATGTGTTGTGAAGATCCTTTTGAACATTTTGGGCCCAGCCATATGTGCCTTCATTGCAATTGAATTAGGATCTCTTAGTCACGGATGAAATAGATTAATGTGGGTCTGTGCATTTAATTGTTTGCCACTAGCCATGTCCCATATTTTGCACTTCCATTCATATCCACTGGTCCAGTACTTAAAATGCAGTAGTTGATATCATTAGGCACATGGTCCACCACTATCCACCAGTTGACCCAGCCTTGTTTCAGGCTAAATCTGGGAATTGGGCATAATTTCTGATATTGTCCCAGCTATGTTTCTGGCGTACTGATTCCCAGCTATGCAAGTTTTCCTGCTAGGAGTCCATGCATGGGTCTGCATTGTGTTTCATAGGAATATCATCTACGTACTCATTTGGTAGTGTGTTGTGCTTGGGCTTTGGTCTGATTATGGTTGAATTAAGCTAACCTGCACATTCTTGTCACCATATAGCTTCATCTAAATCTGGGAATTGCAGACCTCAGTACTGATGCTTGTTTTGTTCTGATCCACTTAAATTGAGCACATTGGTACATTTTATATGTTTGTCTTGCAGGGAAAACAGGTGGCCACAGGGAAGAAATAGAAATCCACCACAGGGACCGCCAGCAAGTGGCCTCGATCCTCTAACTACGAAGAGGGACGTTTCTTATCCCTGGAGCATCAGGACCGCTTTGACAAGTGGTACCTCCCGAAGAAATTCATTTTGGAGCGCGTGATTGACTAGGAGGACTTCCCACAGGACTCCCTCATTAGGGACGTTATAGAGCGTCGCCAGTGGCAGAAGCTAGTGAGCTTCGCAGAGGAGAGCTCCAGCTCCATTGTGAAGGAGTTTTGCGCCAACGTGGATCAGGCCACGGTGGCTGAGGAGCGGCGCAGCTGGGTGTGCAGTGTGGTCATCCCATTCGACCCACCCTTCATTGAGAGCTTCCTTCAGACTTCTCACGACGATTCTCGCCGGTGTGGCTTCATGACGAGGTTCAACAGAATGCAGCCTCTTCCTGGCACGGGCAAGGCCACTTACCTGGACGACATGCCTCCTCTTGCGGACGAGCTCCGTTAAGGCATTACTGCACGCTTCTCAGCCTGGAAGATGAAGACAGGCTCTGATATAGTCCCCGAGAAGCTAAAGAGGAATGAGTTACACGCCGAGTCAGACTTCTGGCATCAGTTCGTGAACTCCACCATTCTGTCGTCTTCTAACATGACGGATGTGAATGTGGAGTGGGCTTGCCTCCTATATGTGCTGCAGAGAGATATCAACCTTGATATCTCTTATGCTTTATCTGATTGTATCCTGCACATGATACAGGACGGCAACCCCAAATCCCTTCTCGCTCATTCTTCTCTCATTTCACACGTATGTATGCACGCGGGCTTAGAGATCCCAGAGGATGAGCCCATGGATGTGCCCCTGGGGCACATGCTGACCCCGAGGACTTACCAGGACTCGGTCAGGCGTATGCTCCAGGACCAGCTCCTTCGGGCAGCAGACCTCTCCCAGGAGGAGATATCAGCCCGGAGCCTGAGACATGGACCTCGGGACGGCTTGGAGCATCCTATGCCTGAGGTCCCAGATGTTCATCAGCAAGCCACTGCGTCAACTCGTCTATAACACCCCGAATGTCTCCGGTATGTTATCATTAATGATATCCATATCACGCTAACAACGTTAAATACATGCGGTGCAGAAGTGATAGAATCGTTTATCTTGATTACATTATGCATGGAATATAAAAACCACATAACAAAGTGCATAAAACATGCCCCTGCTGATCCAGATAAAACATAAACAACTATATAGGCAGATACATAAAACTAAACATAGATAATCAGGAGGAATCATACTTTCATACAACATCAATATGTACAGTACAAATGGGTGTACACACACCCTAAAAAAAACACAGAGATCTACGACCAGCTTCAACTCTTGAAGCTCTGCCCTGGTCTTCTACTGCAGCCTCCCATCCAGCCTATCAGGTCCACTAGGGCCTCCTTCCCTGAGGTCGCTCCTCTCCTCAAGAAGCACCTGAAAACCACAACCCCACACAGGGTGAGACAAACGTCTCAGTAAACTCAGGGTTCTAGGAAATCCTCCCTAACCCTGGTTCACCTCCAAACATGAACAACACATATAAACAGAGCTAAGGAAACCATCCTCGCTCACACATACAAAGCCTAGGACATCATCCTAACTTTCACACATCCCAACCCTCTGGGTCCATAACAGGATGCTCTCAGCATCAGAGGTATTCCACCTCGTCATGGCTCTCACAGCCTCCATCAGAGATCAAAGCCATCACCATGGCATCAGTTTCTCATCCTGGCTCTCATAGCCTGTCTCACAGATATCTCACAGAGGTACCTATCATAAGTGTCCTCCCCTGGACACTTCTCAACACAAGAGAGGCACCGCCTCTGAATCATACAAACATTGCCTGAGGAGATCCCTCAACTCAGGACTTTGAGAATACAGACATTGCCTGAGGAGATCCCTCAACTCAGAACTTTGAGAATACAAATATGGCTCATCTAAGAGGCCCTAGGCTCTAGTCCCCCTCGGGAAGCCCTCTCTTAGAGATACAACATATCTGTCTATCATCTGGCCTGGGAAAACCCTCCAGGACTTTCATAACACATGCCTGGGCAAGAACCTCCTTTACAAGGCAATCACATCCAGGACTTTCACATACACTGGCCTGAGGATAATCACTCAGGACTTCCAACATCTTTGCCTAAGGAGGAACATCCACACGGTTCCATCTGTCCTTAGGTCTTAGGTGGAGAGCGGTGGCACCTCCCAAGGAATCTCAGCTATTCCAGGGAGTCCTCAAACTCTACCTCTGGCTAGGGATCCTCAGCAAGCCTGATACTCATCCAGTATCCTCTAGGTTCCATCATAGACCATCTCATGATCTGCATTCTCTCAAAAGGCCCACGACCTCACACCTGCCATATCAGGTGTCTCATTACCCTCACACTGTCTGAGTGTCTATCCTAGGGTTCATCATATATTCATCTTTCTAGAACGGTCTGAGTTTCACTCCAAGTACCGTTTTTATAGCCCTTCAGGCTTCCAACACATAGAATATCAAATAACAGGGCACATAGGCCTTCCTTTCAGCTGCATGCATATACATATATAATTTAAACATAGCATGCAAACCTCACCCTACTTGGATGACAAACCATAATAAGGGAAAATCCCAGAACGATGAGCTTACCTGGCTAGTCGTGCCTCACAGCTCGAGCCTCCACTGATGGTTTGCTCCTCTGACACCCACTGTGTCAAGCCCTACCAAGGTATACAATCACATATCACAGACCATTCAAGCATACAAACATGCCTAAGCTCATCAAGCAGTCATCCACTGCATCTGGGAAAGGAACCACAGTCCTTCCCATCAACCCAGGTCCTCTACCTAAGGTTCATCAAGCTTATCCTCTACAAGCCTTTCTATAGACCCTCAGTGGTCTATCTCAAATCATCCCTGGCCTCAGAGTCATTCCAGACTCAATCAAGCCATCATCAGTGAGCATCAAAGCTCTCTCAACCCAAACTCTTAGGGTTTCTCAGGGCTTGAACGGTCTATTTCACCAGACACCGTCTCCATGGCCTATCAGGCACCTCAAGCCCATCAGTAAGGTTCTGACATGTCTCATATCAAGTGACTTAGTCCATGTCACACATGCCCTCACCTAGAGCCAAAACCAACAGTCACCAAAACACAAACTGAAAGCTAATCCTTCCTCCTCTCATCATTCTAAACACATCTCCCAACTGGACCTAGAGCTAATTCTAGCCCTATCACAGATGGGTCACTGTTCACAGGAAACCCCCAAATCCAAAATCAAACGGAGAAACTCGAGTTTCTTACCTCAGAACTGATGAGGAAGGCCTCTGGGCTGCTCTCCCGAGCCCTGGTGCCGCTGAACCACCGCCATTCCTCGCCAAACTCGAGCTTTCATCCACCTCTCTGGAGGTTCCTCAGAATATGGAGGTTTTGGTGAAAGAGAGGAAGGATTCTCGCTCTCACTTGGTTTCTAGGAGGATTAAAGGGTTCAGGAAGCGTTTAGGGTCATCAAGCAAGGTCATGGGAGCTTGGGGAGCTCTCCCATGGCTGTTGGAGTCCAGAGGAAGAAGAAAACCATTTCTTCTCCTCCCAAAACGCGATCCCCCTTTAAATATAGTATGCACCGACCTTTCCGCGCCATCCGCGCGGGACGCCGCGCCATCCGCACCGGCTGCAGACACTGTGGCACCATCAGTGCCACCCTGGCGCTTTCAGCGCCAACTTCCAGAAACTGTGGCGCTACCAGCGCCACACCTGGCGCCACTCACGCCAACTTGGATTTCTGGCACCCCCAGCGCCACAACTGGCGCCCCTGGCGTGCCCTTCCAGAGATACTGGCGCTATCAGTGCTGGCCTGGCACCCTTGGCGCCACCTTCCAAAAGACTTGGCGCCAACCGTGCGGTGCCTGGCGCCACCTGCGCCAGATCTCAGGGTCCTTACATCGTTAGCCTCAGAGGCCAGCCAGATCCCCTACCTCTTCACCACCACAGACCACCCCTGTTGCATCTGGATCAGCCCCTCAGAGGGAGCGCATCTGTGAGGACTCCACTTCCTACATTCGGATGCAGCAGCAGCTCCAGCACCAGTCCACTATCATCCAACAGATGCAGCATCAGCTCGAGCAGCAGACACAGATCCTAGACACCCAGACCGCTGCCACTCAGAGGATGCAGGATCAGCTTGATGCACAGTCCCGGATGCTCACCGCTCTTTGTCAGCACTTCGCCATGGATCCTACCTCTTCACCATCCCAGCCACCACCTCTGGCATTTGCACTTCCATCCTCAGATGCTCCACCATCTCCTCAAGCAGCAGCTGACACCATGGACGAGGATCAGATCCCTTGATCCTCATCACTCCTCATCTTTAGTTATTTCAGTTTTTATGTTTCTGTCATTTATTTTCCCGCACCTTACATTACTACTTTGGACACTTTTTGCATACTATTGGCACCGTCAGTGCGTGCCCGTATATACATATGACATTTTACTGCTAGTACTTTATTTATGCATGAGTGGTTTCCTTTTATAACGTGTTGTTGTATGTGTTTATGTGTATCATTTGCTGGGGACAGCAAAGGGTCTAAATCTGGGAATAGGGGCACGTTAATCGAGGAAACACGCGCATCTTTTTGTTAATCATGCGTCTTTTTGAAAAGCGAACCATAGGCAAATACCTGTTGATAACACATTTCTTTTTGTGAAGTTATACAAACAAGTTAACTACAATTCGTATTGCGTCTAATCTCAACCTAACCATAGGTGTACATATTAGACACTTTTGCTAAAGGCACACCTTCCCGGATTTAGATTTGCTTGATCAGTCATTGTGAATTGGATTTTTGGAAGCATTGGTGATATGAATCATGAATTGATATTGTATGAAACTTGAACTGAGTGTGTGAATGCTTGTATGGTGAATTCATTTTGAAATGGAATGCATGGTTTGATTTGATATCATCATAAGTCTAGCTTGATACTGTAGCCAATGAGGTTTGTGCCTATACAGTTAATTTCTTTTGAGGGATGCCTCACTATGATAGTACTCTAGAACTTGATCCATTTCTCTCTTATGCATGCATAAGTTGATGTGATAAAGGCATTTTGTTCTTTTTAGCCAGGACCAAATAGACTTCCTTGAAAAATCTTTACCATTGCTAGCCCCTTGAGCTTAAGACCTTTTTGTTCAATCACCTGATGCAATATTGTAACCACTTTAATTCCTTTACCTTGATTGAGATTGGACAGCTGAGTGGTTCAGAAAGAAAAGCATATGAAAAGCAAGGTGAATTCCATCAAAAGCTAAGGGCTGAAAAGTTAAAGCAATTTAGTCTTCAAGTGAAGCCAATAAATGAACAAAAATAAAATACAAAGCAATGTTAAGAAAAGAAGAAAGGAAAAAGCAAGAAAATGATAAAAAGGAGTAATGGAATGAAAACCTTTGCTTTGAATAGAATGAAGTTAGCAAGGTCCAAACTCAATGTTTCTTAGCTACTGTCCAAAATGCTCCTACCTGTAAGCCAAGCCAAGTTACAACCCTTTTAAGACCTTTTGATCAACTTTGCATGTGTTATGTTTCTTTTCCTTAGGAACTAGAGAATAGGATCAAGCCTATAGAAGTGCTAGAGCTGTAGTGGCTTGAGAGATCATAATATCCCAAACACTTGAGTGTTGAGTGAAATATAACATCTGTGAGGGGTATTCAAGTTAGACTTCATTGTTTGATAGATTTGAAAGCTTTGGGTGAAGTTTTGATTTGGTTCATTCATTTGTAGCATTTCTAACTCAGGGATTGTTTTACAAATGTTTATTCTAGAGAATTGATCCATGCTTCCTTCTTGAATTTTATTTATTGCTGAGGACAACAATATCTAAATCTAGGAATTGTTTGATATGCGCCTAGCATATAAGGTTTTCCTAAGCTTTTTAGAACAAGAATGAAGCATGAAGCATAGATAATTGCTCTGTTTTGTCATGATTTGAGCTAATGTGATGAATTAACAGGAAAACAACCACAAATGCCAAAACTAAGCAAAAAGCAGAAGAAAAGAGCCAAGTCTGAAGAAGCTGTGGCGCCTGGAGCGCCATTCACACTGTAAGCTGGCGCTTGGAGCGCTAGTCTCACGCCTAAAGCGCCAAAAGCACTGGAGCCTGGCGCCCGGAGTGCCAATTCAGCCCCTGGGGCGCCATCAATGCTGGAGTTCAGCGCTTGGAGCGCCATTCTGGCGCCCAGGGCGCCAAAAGCCATTGCCAGCCAGCGCCTGGGGCGCCAACCTTGAGCCTGGGGCGCCATATTCTCTGGAAGTTGGCACCTGGAACGCCACACCCATGCCAAAGGCGCCACAGGTCGACAGAAGCAGCATTTAAGGGCAAAACGGAGATTTCACAGGCTAGGCTATATATACTTTCACCCTCAGCATTCAATGCACGTTTTTGGAGGGGGAAAACACAAAAATAGGGTTTGAGAAGCTTGGGTGCCTTAGCTAGGGTTTACGGAGTTGAAGGTTCAAGTGGGGTTGCATCTCCATCTTCTTCTCCTTGCATCTCAGCTAGGTATGCCTCTTTTTGTATCTCAGCCATTCATTATGAGGTTTGGCTGAGTTTTTATTGTAGTTAGGGCCAAGCACTTGATGTAAATTCCATTGGGATGTATTTAATGCTATTATTCATTTATTAAAAGCTATTTTACTGCACTTTGCTTTAATTCCTTCATCTCTTTCTTAGAATTGATCAATCTTTGTGAGAGCTCAGAGCTAGGGTTCACAATAGGAATATTGGGGCTTTGGTTTAGAACTAAGTGTAGTAACTTGCCTTACATCACTTAGGAATAGGGATGCATGCTTGTAGCTTAGCTTATTCATGTGTTCATTTAATGCTTAACTCCCAGGAAATCACTAAGGGATTAAGGTTTGAGTGTGGGTTAAAGGACTAAGTTACTGAGGAATCAAGGCTTCGTTAATTTATGAAAACACATTAGCTGAATAGCTTAGATACTTGAATGTAGTAAACAACACAATTTCATTGGAAGAAACATTAAGTGTGGGTTGCCCTAGCTACATCTCTTTACATATTATTATTACTTTACTTACTTGTTGATATTAGTTAATGTTCACATTTAGCTTTTAGTTTATCTCATTCTTCATACACACAACAACAACCTTAATCATTTGTTTTATTTGTTATCCAACTTATCGATATCATTTATAATTTAATTGGTTAAACAATCCTCGTTGGGAACGATACTTTTGTTACTACTTTATTACTTGAGCGACCGGTGCACTTGCCGAGTACGCAACACTTGGAGACCAATTTTTACCAATTTTCGTGAATGGAAGGATTTTGTGTTTTTCCTTCATTCTTAAATTTACCCCAAAACCCATTTTAGTAAAATATTATTTTTGGATTCATTAACCGTTGGATTTCCTTAAAATTTTAAAAGTACACTACTCTCACACATATCTAACTTTTGACCATTGGGATTGTTGAAATAATGCCTATAACTGTCTACGAGTCCAAAGGAGTCAAGAGGAAGTTTACTTCAAAAATCTTCTTAATTCATTATTACCTTACTTTACAAATGGACCAATGGCATGTATCCTAGTCTTTTAAGCATCCATGTTTCCATTCTTGAAGTTTCTTAGAGTTTTTCTCCATTGATCTTGCATCATACGGTCAAGGCTTTATTTAGAAATCCAAATAAATCCAATTTTCCTTTATTACCTATAATAGCTAGATTCTAATTTCTTATTGGTCCTTTTTGCATTTAATTATTAAAATTACTAAACTAACTCTTTTAGAACACTTATTCCTCCCATAATTAAGAGAAAACTCCATAAATTGTATCTATTATTTCCCTGAGGTTTTCTAATACGTGAGATAGTCTATATTGAGTCCTTTTCAAACTATTTTCCAAAATTCCTAGAAATTCTAGTTCAGGGTTCTCTGCCATCAACCATGCTCATAATTTGTTATCTAAAAGTATTTTATCCAATATTCAGGTTCCCACAAATTTCTAAAGTCATCTTGCTCATTTTTAACCTAAAGGGTATTTTGGTAATTTCACCACTCACCCTAGGGATATAATTGTCATTTCTAAAATGTTCAGGATATCTTTGTAATTATTACTCTAAGGGTATTCTGATCATTTTTCAAACATCCAAGAGTATTTATAAAATTTCCTTCTTAAAATATCTTGCTAAAATACCTAGGGGCAATTTGGTCATTTTCAAAATATCCAGTGGTATTTTCGTCATTTCTTCCAAATCTTTTTGTACTGACTCTAATTAACATTTTACCCTAGTAATTGACTGTGATTCCAAAATTTTGGGGTGTTACAAAATACCCCACACTTAAACTTTTGCACTCCTGGGCAAAACTAAAAGAAAGACTAAGAGAAAAATTCAAAATAAAGTAAACCAAAAATTTAGAGAAAGGGTATGAACAAGGCACACATATTTTTAAATAGATCATAACAATGCACAAAAGTGTGAGAGATGAAAGATGGAAGAATAAATGTTGAGGCAACAAACAATCCATGAAAACATGATCACAAAGTGCAAAGTGAAAAAGTAGTCAAGTTTAGAATCAAGAATGCACCAAGGTGATAGAATTCTCTCAAAGGGTGGCACTCAACCTCACATGATGTGTATGGCTTGTATTTTCACTCAAACACCACATGTAACTAGCACATCCAAGTATTGACAAACCTCTCATTCATTCAACTTGAAATACACATGCATCAAAAGATCAAAAGGACTTTATTAGCTTGTAATGAATGGCTTAGGAAAAGGTGGATAAGAAAAGGATATTTAGGCTAAAGCTTAAGAGAAAAGAGGGACAATGGGGAGCAAGCCAACAAGATAAAAGAAGGGTAGAAGTAAGGTAAAATTTAAAAGAATTTACAAGGATGAAAATGAACTATAACAACTTTTATTGCATATTTTTTTTTTCTTTGCTTGAACATTTTTTTCTTTGCTTATACACAATTTTTTTTTCTTTTCTTTTCTCCTCTTTTTTTTTTTTTTTGAACTTTTGCTATTTGAACACTTTCTTTTCTCTTTTCCTTTTCTTTTCTTTCAAAACAAAACAAAAGACAAACACCCCACACTTGTTTGAAACCCACTCCCAAAACAATTCCAAAGCCCCTTTTCTCCCTAAAGCTAGGGTAACATGGTTTTCCATCATTTTTTTTTTGTTTTTAATGAGCTAAACAAGAAAGAAAAGGCTAAAGGCTCAAAGAGGGTGACAATGGATATCAACAC
>PYAF01006222.1:43072-95260 GCA_007407185.1 Glycine tomentella | reverse complement strand
TGTGCCATGACAAAACTGAAGAATAGACTGAATTTCATGGTCAGGCACACACCTTCGGATCACTTGGTCACTACCAAACCTCCACAAATAAGGATCATCCCAAACATAGTATTTAGCATCACTCTTAAGTTTAGCTATTTGGGACCTAGATGCATGAGGTGGAACAACAGATGCAACAAGGAAATTAACAATGTCAGCATGTGATGAATACAATTGCATCAAGTGCTCATCAGGAAAATTATCATGAATGGGAAAGGACTCAAGAGGTCCTTCAATCCTGCTCAAGTGATCAGCACCAAGTTTTCTGTACCACTTCTGTCCTTAATCTCAATGTCAAATTCCTGAAGAAGAAGCATCCACCTGATCAATCTAGGTTTAGCATCAAGCTTCTTCAACAAGTATTTCAAAGCTGCATGGTCAGTAAAGACAGTGATATGGGAGCAAAGCAAGTAAGATCTAAATTTATCTAAAGCAAAAACAATAGCCAAAAGCTCCTTCTCAGTGGTGGTGTAGTTAACTTGGGCTGCATCCAGAGTGCGTGAAGCATAAGCAACAACATGGGATAGTTTACCAACTCTTTGGGACAACACAACCCCAAGTGCATAATTAGAGGCATCACACATCAGCTCAAAGGGAAGCTCCCAATTTGGCGGCTGCATGATAGGAGAGGTAGTCAGCTTCTTCCTCAATCCCTCAAATGCCTCTTTGCAAGGCTGGTCAAATGTAAAGTCTACGTCCTTTTGGAGAAGCTTGGAGAATGGCAATGCAATCTTACTGAAATCCTGAATGAATCTCCTATAAAAACTTGCATGTCCAAGAAAAGAACGTACTTCCCGCACAGAAGCGGGGTAAGGCAAAGAGGTAATCACATCAGTTTTTGCCTTATCGCCCTCAATACCTCTACTAGAGACCAAATGTCCTAGGACTATACCCTTATGCACCATGAAATGGCATTTCTCAAAGTTAAGAACAAGGTTAGTACTAATACATCGGTCAAGCACTCTAGAGAAACTATCCAAACATGCATTAAAAGAGGAACCATACACAGTGAAATCATCCATAAACACCTCCATGCAACTCTCTAATAAATCAGAAAAGATGCTTACCATGCACCTTTGGAAGGTACCAGCTGCGTTGCACAGGCCAAAAGGCATCCGGGTGTATGCAAATGTGCCAAATGGACAGGTGAATGTGGTCTTATGTTGATCCTCTGGTGCAATGTGGATTTGCATGTAACCAGAAAAACTATCAAGAAAGCAGTAATGTGATTTACCTGCCAACCTCTCTAAAACTTTATCAATGAAAGGGAGAGGAAAATGGTCTTTGCGAGTGGCCTAGTTGAGTCACCTGTAATCAATGCAAACTCGCCAACTGTTGGCCACTCTAGTCAGAATCAGCTCAGTATCTTGATTCTTCACAATTGTGAGACCCGACTTCTTAGAAACCACTTGGACAGGTGAAACCCAAGTGCTATCAGAGATGGGATAGATGATCCCTGTAGCTAGTAGCTTCGTCACTTCCTTCTTTACCACATCAAGAACAGTGGGATTCAGCCTCCTCTAGGGTTGCCTCACTGGTTTAGAATCATCCTCCAAAAGTATCCGATGCATGCAGATGGAATGATTAATTCCAGGAAGATCAGCAAGTGTCCATCCAATGGCCTTTTTGTGGCCTCTCAAGTCATGCATCAACTTCTCTTCATGCTCTAGTGGCAGACTACTAGATATGATAACTGGAAGCTTCTGAGCATCATCTAAATATGCATATTTGAGGTGCTCAGGCAGTGACTTCAGCTCCAAGGAAGGGGGCTGAATAGTGAAAGGTAAGGGAAGACTAGAAGCTGTGGAAAGTGGGATAGTAGGCTCAGAACTTGTATCTGTACCTGGAACATAATCAGAGTGAAGTGCGGAGGAAATTTCTGCACAAATGCTACACGCAGCAACAGAATTATCACAGGTACAATTACAAGAACCAAGATCAAAGTCAGAAAAGTCAGAAGAAAGATCAGAAAAATCAGAAAGTAAATCAGAAATATCTACACTATCTACTGCGGCATCAATGATATCAAGAAGAAAAACAGAATGCTCCTCTGAGGATGTCTCATAACCTCAAAAATGTTGAACTGAACAACGTCATCACCAAACTCCATAGAAACAGTTCCCGCATGCACATCAATTTTGGTCCTTGCTGTCATCAAGAATGGTCTCCCTAGGATCAATGTGGGACCATGGCTGGAAGACTCATTCTCCATATCCAAAATGTAAAAATCTGCTGGGAAGATCAGATTATTTACTCACACCAGCACATCTTCAATAAGTCCAAGTGGAAGTGTAGCACTCCTGTTGGCTAAGTGGATGACAACACCAGTGGGTTTCATCTCACCAAGGTGTAGTGCTCTGTAAACTGATGTGGGCATGACATTAATGGAGGCTCCAAGATCACACAAGGCATCTGCAAAAGTAATATCTCCAATGGTGCATGGGACACTGAAAGTGCCAGGATCCTTGCACTTCTGTGGCAAGGTGGATAGTGGGATGGCATCAACAACTTTACCATCTATCAGTGCAGAAACATTCCTGCCCATCTTCACTTGCTCATTTCCCTTAAGCTTCCTCTTGTGGGTGCACAAATCCTTCAAGAACTTTACATATTTTGGAATCTGTTTGATGGCATCCAGGAGGGGAATGTTCACTTCCACCCTCCTGAAAGTCTCAAGCAGATCAGAATCAAGGTCCACTACTTTCTTTGCAGGGGTGGCTCTAGAAGGAAAAGGTAAGGGAATCTGTTTTGGTGCAGAATTTGTTTTGGCACCATCATCAACTTTTTTACTAGCACCAGCATCTGGAAGTTTCGTGCCACTCCTCAAGGTAATAGCAGTCACATTCTTCGGATTAACAACTGGTTGTGCTGGAAGGTTACCAGAACCTTGCTGTTGCATCTGATTGACAGTTGTAGCTAACTGTCCAATCTGAGTCTACAGGTCCTGGATGGTGGCACTGACATTTTGTTGAAACTGGAGATTGCTGGTTGCCATTTGCTTCATTAAATCCTCCAAGGAAGGTTCATAACTAGACTGCACAGGTTGTGTAGGTGTAGGTGCAGGTTGCTGGAACTGTGGTTGTTGTCTAAAAGGAGGAGGTTGGTATTTAGTGGTGGCAGGCTAAAAAGGTTGTTATGGAGGTCTAAAGGGCTGTTGTTGTTGTGGGCCAGGACCATACCTCAAATTCGGATGATCTCTCCAACCAGGATTATAAGTGTTGGAGTAAAGATTATACTGCTGTTGAGGTCTGAATGACTGGCCAGGTTGCATGGCAGAAACTTCAGTAGGCTGTTCTGTCTCTTGGAGGGTGGGGCATGCATCTGTGGGATGATCAGGCGCACAACAAATACCACAGAGCCGTGGTTGATTGGCTGCCATCACATTTTGTTGTTGCCCAATAGCAACTGCCTCACAAGGGATGTCAACTCTGTTAATTTGTTCTCCAATCTTTGGTTATCAGCAACCATAGAGACAGAAGCTTCATTTGCAGCCATCACCTTAGATGTTGTAACTCTAGCACCAAATTGTTGATAGTTGGCTGCCATGTTAGAAATCAACTACCTTGTAGTAAGAGGGGTCTTGTCCATCAGAGCTCCTCCACTAGTTGCATCTATCATACTCCTATCCATCAACATCAATCCTTCATAAAAACATTGAATCAGTAATTGCTCACTGATTTGATGGTGAGGACAGGTAGCACATAGCTTGTTGAATCTCTCCCAATACTTATACAAAGACTCTCCAGGAAATTGCCTTATGCCACAAATTTCCTTCCGGATGGATGCTATTCTTGAGGCAGGGAAGAATTTCTTCAAAAATCTTCTCTTCATGTCAGTCCAAGTGGTGATAGGATCTGGTTGAAGGTACAACCAGTCCTTAGCAACACCATCCAGAGAGAAAGGGAATGCCTTCATTTTAACATAATCCTCATGAACATCATGTGGTCGCATGGTGGAACACACCACATGAAACTCCTTAAGGTGTTTATGTGGATCCTCACCAGCAAGTCCATGAAACTTAGGAAGCAAATGGATTAGCCCAGATTTCAGTTCATAATTGACCTCAGTCTCAGGGTATTGAATGCACCAAGGTTGGTAAACAACATCAAGTGTAGCTAACTCCTTAAGAGTTAGATTGTTATCAGCCATGATATCAAGATGTGTAGAAGTAGAAGGAGTAGAAGCAGATTCAGAATCAAAGTCAGAAGATACTACACTACTGTCTAAAACTACACTATCAAAGTCATCTAACCTAGGGTTATGTCTGTTTAATATGTGAAATGTCCTATCTATCTCAGGATCAAATGAATGCAATTCACTTGATGTGGACCTAGTCATACACAGTTCAGCTCATAAGGAACAATAAACACAGACAACACAGAAATATCAAATAGCTATACTACCAGGACATTATTAACTATATATGCTGAAATGAAATAGAAATTGAAAACTGCCCTAAAAATTTTTGAAAAAATCTAAAAAAATTACATTGAATGTCTAAAAATCATGATTGATTTTTTTTTATTTTTTTGGTGATTTTTAAAAATCATGAAATTAGAAAATTGCCTAAAAAATGGCCTAAACGATGGAATTTGGCGATTTGGACCCCTGGTGGACATGTTACTCCATAATAGTTCAACTTGATGTATGAATTTTCTGCATCTTTTGGTAAAATTTCAGGCAATTCTGAGATAGTTTGCTGTGAAATTACCAGAATGCCCATACGCCAATTGTAAAAACTGGTCCAAAACTCCTACTTAGAGTTTGAATTTGCCAATTTGAACCCACACCTGACCCCTTAAGGGGTTCTTTTGTTTAAAATGGGGGATAAACCTTGGGAAACAAATCACAACTCAAACTGCACAAGTTGGAAAAATTTTGGGACAGCAAAATGACACTACAAAAATAACTACACTACACTACTTTCTCCCTACTACTACTCTGTTTTTTTGCTCTGTGTTTTCTCTATTTTTTTTATAGCACACATAAACTACATCATTCATACTTCATAATGCACAACAGCAATAATGCAAATATGTGACAAAGTGCAATTATGCAACAGAATGTTAATATGCAATGAATGTATGCAAATATTTTATATATATATATATATATATAACTACTACTATGAACTACTTACAGCAAATTAAAGCTAGCACACAATGAACCGTGTCCCCGGCAACGATGCCAGTTTTGATATCACGTTGTCGACACGCACCAAAACAATTTAACTACATTAATTCTGTAGCACAAGATTAACCTAGGTCAACTCAGAGACACAATCAATATGGTTCTAGCTTCAATTTACGAATAACAGTGAAGGGAGAATTTTATCAAACAGTTTGTGTGCGTAAGTAAAACTTGCAAAAACGTAAACTAAAATTAAATAGCAACACAGAAACTAACAGAATTCAAAAGAAGTAATGTAAAACATAATTAAAGCATGAATCCAATTCACCTCACCAAGCAATTCGAATCATCATTGTTCTCAGAAATTTATCCTATTATGAAAGTTCATTCAATCTCATTAGAAGCAACTCAATCGACTTAACCCCTAAATTGATTGAAACCACAACCCTAACTGAAATATCATCCAATTAATCTGTGATTAATATTCGCAATTAGGAAATGAATCCATAACCTAATGCGTTTTCAATCCTAAACGCATTCATAATCATGAAAACAGAATAGCAATTGAAGAAGAAGATGAACATTCACATAGGATTCGAAATACTAAACCAGAACTCAAATTCTCCTTGTGTTTGGGTTGGATCCTTGAATTGATTGAGGATTTAGCCTTCCATGATCATCATCAGTGAAAGCCCCATGGAATTATTGCATGAGAATGGAAGAACATAAAAACGAAAATGAAGAACAAGCAAGAACAGTTGAGAGAAAATGAAGAACAAGGGTTTGATTCTCAAAACTAAAGGAATGAAAAATAAAACTTGTTTATTGAAATGTAAAGAGTGCTGCCCAAGTTTCACTAAAGTCACTAATATATGTAGTGACTGAGTTCTGAAAATAAAATGGGCCACAAACAAACCCAACAATCTAATTATTTGCTATTTACAACCATGAAAGTCAAATTCGCAGCCGAAAATTACAAGTGCAGAGGTGTTAACTTCAAAGCTTAAAATGACCCTCTAAATGATAGAATTGGCCTCGGGCTTTTCTAGAAAACTTGTAGATCTTTTCGTTATCTTTACAGGGACTCCTAGAACGCTCCATTCGGAGATCGGTAGCACTCTATAGGCCCTGCACAAGTCAGATACGTCAAGTGAGCAAAAATCCGAAAATACGCAACAATTAGCAATTAAGCCCACTTACTTGCCTAGGCCAAAAACTGAATTAGAATAGGAAAATAAATGTCCAAGAAAGGTCAAATAAGCTAAAAAGAATAGAAAAATATTCAACTAAAAGCACTCTATCACTATCTGAAATAGGATATATCATTCTAGCCTCCAGTAGCTTGACTACTTGCTTCCTGACAACTTCTTTCATGGTTGGATTGAGTCGTCTTTGAGGCTGAGCTACAGGTTTATAATCTTCTTCCATTAAAATTCTATGCATACAATAAGAAGGACTAATACCTGTTAAGTCTGATAAGGTCCAACCAATGACTTCTTTATTATCTTGCAGAACTTTTACCTGTTTCTTTTCTTCTTCCTCAGAAAGATTTGCATTAATGATCACTGGTTTCTCAGAATTACCTACAAGAAAAACATATTTTAAATGTGAAGGTAATACCTTTAATTCCAGCTTTGGTTCTTCTTTCTGCTTATCTTCCTTTAATTCTTAAAAGAGAGATTGGTGATAAGGAATTTCTTTGCAAGAATTCAGCTGCTGAAAATATTCTGATCTTTCCTTATCTTCACATTCATCTTTGACTGCTTCGGTTAGTGCTTTCTCCAATCCATCTTTTCTATGAATTAATCTTTTAGAGTCAGAAATTACCTCATCCAAAACATCAATTTTAAAACACTCCCTTTTATCTGTGGGGTGCTTCATGGCTTCAAGGACATTAAATTGCACTTCATCTTCTTACACCCTTACAATGAGTTTTCCTTCATCAACATCAATCAAGACCTTGGCAGTCTTCATGTAAGGTGTGCCAAGAATTAATGGAACTTCACTGTCTTCATCCATATCCATTGTTGCGTACTCGGCAAGTGCACCGATCGCTCAAGTAATAAAGTGATAAGAAAGATATCGTTCCCACGAGGATTGTTTGACCAATTAAATCATAAATTATATCGATAGGTTGGAAAACAAAAGATTTTAAGGATTTGTTGTTAAGGGTGTGTACGAAGTAAATTAAAAACTAAATATAAACATAAACTAATATCAACAAGTAAATAGATTATAACAATAGGTAGGGAATGTAGCTAGGGCAACCCACACTCGATGTTCATTCCAATGAAATTGTATTGTTTACTACACTCAAGTATCTAAGTTATTCAGCCAATATGTTCCTCATATATTAACTAAGCACCAATTCCTTAGTAACATAGTTCTTTAACCCACTATCAAACCCTAATCCCTTAGTGATTTTCTGAGAGTTAAGCATTAAGTAAACACGTTAATAAGCTACGCTACAAGCATGCATCCCTATTCCTAGGTGATGTAAGGCAAGTTACTACACCTAGTTTCGAAACCAAAGCTCCAATATTCCTATTGCGAACCCTAGCTCTGAGCTCTCATATAGATTGATCAAGTCTAAAGAAGAGATGAAGATATTCAAGCAAGTGCAGTAAAATAACTTTTAATAAATGAATAATAGCATTCAATACATCCCAATGGAATTTACATCAAGTGCTTGGCCCTAACTACAATATAAACTCAGCCCAACCTCATAATGGGTGGCTGAGATACAAAAGGTGGCATACCCAACTGAGATGCAAGGAGAAGTGTAACGACTACGTTTCTTATTCGTATTTAATTGATTACGCTTATTAATTTACAGAAAAAATTTTCTACGTAATTTCGTTTACGTAAAATTAATTGTACGTAATAAGTTATTTTTCTAATGCGTTCGCAAAATTATCGCAATACAAGATTCAAACATAATTTAAGATACAGTCCAAATACAATATAGTCCCAAATAGTCTGTTACAAAATAAGATACAAACAGCTCAACGTAGTAGCAAATACAGACAATTAAAAAGATCACAGATACAACACATAGAACATCCAGCTCCTTCCTTAATGTTTTCCTTAGCTTATTGTTCCTCTGCTCTCCCAAATAGATTGGGGTCATCACAGGTGTCAAACCACAGACACAATTCAGGTAAGTATA
This sequence comes from Glycine tomentella, assembly GCA_007407185.1. NCBI lineage: Eukaryota > Viridiplantae > Streptophyta > Magnoliopsida > Fabales > Fabaceae > Glycine > Glycine tomentella. Next base: position 86,922 of record PYAF01006222.1, on the reverse strand, counting down.
TGATAAACATGGTTAAATAAACAATAGAAACAGATACATAATCGAAACAAAATAACAAGTATAAAACAGATACATGATGAATGATGCATGTTTTATTTATTATCATGATGCATGACTGAGATCTCAGAGGCCTAATAAAGGGTACCAAAATCAGAATAGTTTCACCCACTCTAGTGAAACAGTCCCACCCACTCCAATGAGACCTCCCTCCACTCCGAGGGGATAAAAAGGATACCAATAGTTCCACCCACTCCAGTGGAACAGTCCCACCCACTCCAATGAGACCTCCCTCCACTCCGAGGGGAATAAATGCGAATGATGTTATGTAATGGTTTCCTTTTTATTTTCCAGTTACTTTAATTCTCAAATTCTCATAACTTTGGCACAAAATTCTTATTCGCCCTTCATGGTCAATTCAATATATAAAAGGCATAAGTGTACCATGATTTTCTTTAAGTATCCATAATCCACCACTTTCAACATCTTAACAACATCATGTATATAGCCTTAATACAGATTAAAGTGCAACCTTAGATGAGTATCATACAACAATATCAAGCAATATACAACCTTAGTTCAATTCAAAATTCATCATCAAGTGAGTTAACATACAACAACATCTAATAAATAACAAAGTAACATATAGCTTTAATAAAACAATTAAACATAGTTAAAATATAGATAATTAATTTTCCTAGTTTCTTTCTTACTAGACTACATTCAAGTTAATTATTTTTTAAGTTATTTAAGGTTACTTATTACCTAGGTAAATTTTTACTTCTTTGAAGCAATTTTACAAACACATGGTGTTCAAAACTTTAAGGCTTATGAAAATAAATGACAACCTAGTTTAAGTCTTGTAGAATTAGATGATAAGATAGTATAATTAATTATCTAAGCATGTGTACCATAGTACTTCCCATACCTTGGATTTCCTTGTTTGAAATTAAGCTACCTTTCTTCAAGACTCCTAAGCCTTTCCACGTGAACTTCCAAATATGGCTTCTTTGTTTTGCTTTTGTTTTTAGGTAAAGGAATAAGTGAAAGGGATGGGCTGCAAGTGGAGACTTGGCCATGTGAAATCAGCCCCACTTTGGTCCCACCATTCCTTTTTATATGCTTAGTTACTTAGCCTTTAAGTGAAAATATCTTAAGCTATTAATTACCTTGCTTTTAGTTGGATTCTTTTTATTGGCTAAGACTTTTCTACCATACATGTGTATTAGTTCATGAAAATTCTATACAATTCTGCATCCTTCTAGCAATTGCACGTGAGATTTGTTTGATTATGGTGCCTTCCATTTGGTTAAATCCGTGTAGCTTGCTTAAGCTTTAAGTGTTGTAGATTTTTTTTCTTTTTGTTGCATTTGCTCCAAGATCATAATTTCCTAACTTTCCACTTGGTCCTATTGCCTTCTTTCTTACTTCTTGGCTGTCCAAGTGTCCTTATTCTCAAGATTTCTAAAGCCTTCTTCATTCTTCTCTAAAGTACACGGCCAATTTAAAATTTTTGAGCAAATATTGTTCAATTTTGCCTAAAACCGTGGAATGGCCATGGTTTTAAGGATTTTTATTGCTTTGTTTATTTTATTATATCAATCAAAAGTATTTCTATAATTTATGAAAGCCTTATTTCAATTGTTTTTCTTGGAAGTAAAATTTCTAAAATTGGTTAAAAACTAGACTAAGTTTTAGTAATAATTTTGGGATGTTTCTTAGTTTTCTTCTAATAACTTTTTCTAAATTCTTATTGGTTTATTTTGTTTTTAATTAGTAAAATGTCTAGACTATTTATTTAAGAATTTATTCCTTCCATAATTAAGAGAAAAATTTCTAGATTGTACCTTTCTTATTTCTGTGTTTTTATAAAACTCATATTAGTCTATATTCTATTCTTTTTGAATTATCTTTTTAAAATTTCTAAAAATTTCATTTCATAATTTTTCTCTACTAAAAATGTCTCTAATTTCCTATTTAGAAGTATACTAGACTTTTGTCAAGCTTCCATAACCTTACTGAGGCTGTCTGACCTTATCAGAGCAAAAAGGGTATTTTGGTCATTTGTACAAATGTTCAGGGGCATTTTAGTCATTTACCCTAGGGACCTAACTATCATTTGTGGAATTATCCAAGGATATTTTGGTCATTTTCAAAAATGTCTAAGGGTATTTATGTCATTTGTCTAGGAATGCATATTTATAAGAAAATGCACATATATATATATTGAAATCTGAGGGTGTTACAAGAAGAAGATGGAGAAGCAACCCCACTTGAGCCTTCAACTCCCCAAACTCTTAGCTAAGGAACCTAAGCTTTCTAAAACCCTATTTAGTGTTGTTTCTCCCTCCAAAATCGTGCATTCAATGTTGAGGGTTGAAGTATTTATAGTGGAGCTTGTGAAGTCTCTGTTTTGCCCTTAAAATTCTGCTTCTGTCGACTTGTGGCGCCCTTGGCGCGAGTCTGGCGCTCCTGGCGCCAACATCCAGAAGGAATGGCGCTCTTGGGGTGAACATGGCGCCCAAGGCGCTGGCTGACAGGGAGTTTGGCGCCTTTGGCGCTATTCTGGCACTCCAGGCGCTGAGGTCCAGGGGATATGGCGCCATTCTGGCGCTCTAGGCGCCAGCTTCCAGAACAAGTGGCGCTTCTGGCGTGGATATGGCGCTCTGGGTGCCAACCTCCAATGCTTATGGTGCTCCTAGCACCACAACTGGCACTGATGGCGCCACAGCTTCCTTCAGACTTGGCTCTTTTCTTCTGATTTTTGCTTAGTCTTGGCATTTGTGGTTGCTTTCCTGGCAATTCATCACATTAGCTCAATTCACAACACAAAAAGGACAATTATCCATGCTTAATACTCAATTCTTGCTCTAAAAAGCTTAGGAAAACCTTATATGCTAGGCGCATATCAAACAATTGCCAGATTTAGATATTGTTGTCCTCAGCAATAAACAAATTTCAAGTAGGAAGCATGGATCAATTCTCTAGAATCAACATTGACAAAACAGCCCCTGAGCTTAAAATGCTACAAATAACTGAATCAATCCAAAATTTCACACAAAGCTTTTCAAATTCATCAAACAATGAGTCTAACTTGAATAACCCTCACAGATGCAAAATTCACTCAACACTCTAGTGTTTGGGTATTCTCTCAATCCATCACAGCTCTAGCACTACCATAGGCTTGATCTTATTCTCAAGTTCTCACAACAAGAACTCAACACATGCATAACTGATCAAAAGGTCTTAAAAGGGTTGTAACTTGGCTTGGCTCACAGGTAGGAGTATTTGGGAAGTGACTAACAAGCAATGAGATTGAACTTACTGCATTTCTAAACTTTTCTCTTTCAATCTATTACTACTTCCCACTTTCTTTTCTTTCTTCCTTTTCTTTAAACTTGCTAATTCTTTCTTTTCAATTGTCAATCTGGCTTACTTGAGTGCCATTCTTTGTTTTTCATTCCTTTTTATTTTTGTATTCACCTTGATATTTGAATTCTTTTCTTGCAAAACCACAGATTAATTAGCAGTTCAATCCCAACTAAGGTAAGATAATGAATGTGGTTTGATGTGTTATTAGGTGATTAAACAAAGAAGGCTTCAAGCTCAAAGGGGTTAGCAAAGGAATTAATTGTAAGGAAGGCTATTTGGCCCAAGCTTCTCAAAACAAAATGCCTTTATCACATCAATCATGCATGCATCAGAGAGAAATAGAGCAAGTTCTAGAGTCCTATCGCTGTGAGGTCGCTCTGAGATGGAATTAACTGTTTAAGCCCAAACCTCACAGGTTGTGGTACAAGCTAGACTTATGATAATGTCAAATCAAACAGTGCATTCCATTTCAAAATAAATCCAGTCATACAAGCATTCACATGCTCAGTTTAAGTTTCATACAACATCAAGTCATGATTCATATCACCAATGTTTTCCAAAATCAATTTCACAAGCGACTGATCCAGCAAAACTAAATCCAGGGCAAGCATACCTTTAGCAAAAATGTCTAATATGTAAACCTATGGTTAGGTTAGAATTAGACGCAAAACAATTGTAGTTAACTGTTTGTATAGCTTCACAAAAAGAAATTTTGTTATCAAAAAGTATCTGACCAAAAAGTATCTGCCTATGGTTTAGTTTTCACCAAAATGACGCATGATTAACAAAAGACGCGTGTTCCTCAATTAACGTGCCCTTATTCCCAGATTTAAACTAGTTGTTGTCCCCAGCAAGTGAAATGCATAAAATACACAACAGACAACACGTTATAAGAGGAAACAACTCATGCATAACAATGTACTAAGCATAGCAGAACTGTAATGTATACAGGCACGCACTGACAGTGCCAACAGTATGCAAATGTCTAAAGTAGTAGAATGTAGAGCGCGAAAAAAGTAAATGACAGGAACATAAAGCATAAGTAAAAGAAGGATGGAAGAGGAGAGGAATCAATGAGGCTGGTCCTCATCCATGGTCTCTGTTGCTGCTGCATGGGGAGATGGTGGAGCATCAGATGAAGGCAGTGTAAAGGCGAGAGGCGGAGGCTGGGATGGGGATCCATGGGGGTCAATGGAGAAGTGACTGTAGAGGGCGGTAAGCATCCGGGTCTGAGCGTCCATCTGCTCCTACATCTTCTGTGTAGTGGTAGCCTGCTGGTCTAACTACTGTTGGATGCTCATGGTGGCACGTGTCAGCTGGTCGATCTGCTGCTACATCCTCACATAAGTGATGGAGTCCTCGAAGATGGGTTCCCTGTGATGACCCTGGCGGGATGCAACAGGTGTGTCCTGTGGTGGCGGTGATGTTGCTGCTGGCTGCGGCTGAGACGAAGCGGCTAGCTGCTGTGGCTGAGACGAAGCGGCTGGCTGCTGCTGCTGAGGTGACTGGGAGAAAACCGGGACGTCTGGCATAGGCTCCTCCAGGCCCGCGCAAGGTGCAAACCTCGGACTCCGGGCAGCTATCTCCTCAAGAGTGAGGTCAACAGCACGGAGGAGCTGGTCCTGCAGGGTGCGCCTGACGAAGTCCTGATATGTCCTCTGCGTCAGCATATTCCCGAGCTGCACGTCTAGGGGCTCGTCCTCTGGGATCTCCAAGCCGGCGTGCATGCATAAATGGGATATTAGGGAGGAGTGGCCAGGAGAGAGCGGGGGCTGTCATCCTGAATCATGTGCAGGATGCGGTCCGAGATGGCATAAGAGATATCAAGGTTGATATCTCTCTGCAAGACATAAAGCAGGCACGCGCGCTCCACATTCACATCCGTCAGGTTAGAAGATTGAAAAATAGTGGAGTTCACGAACAAGTGCCAGAAATCGGACTCCGCATTCAGCTCCTGGCGCTTGAGCTTCTCTGGAACGTACGTCATGCCCGTCTTCATCTTCCAGGCTGAGAGGCATCCGGTGATGCCTCGGCAAAGCTCATCTGCAAGCTGGGGCATGTCGTCCCTGAAGGTAGCTCGTCCTATGTAGGGGTAGGGCTGCATCTTGTTGTAGCTCTTCACGAATCCACAGCGGCGAAGATCGTCGTGAGAAGTGCGGAGGAAGCTCTTGATGAACTCATGATCAAAGGGAACCACTACCCCCCTTACCCAGCTGCGCCTGTGCACTGTCACCGTGGGCATGTCAACGTTCGAACATAACTCCTTCAGGATAGCGCTGGAGCTAGGCTCGGCAAAACTGAGCAATGTCTGCCACTGGCGGCGCTCAATCACCTCACGAATGAGGGAGTCCTCTGGGAAGCCCTCCCAGTCTATGATTCGCTCTGGGATGATCTTCTTTGGCGCATACCACTTGTCGAAACGCTCTTGGTGCATCTTCGACTGAAAGCGGTTGTCATCGAAGTTTGAAGTCCGAGGTCGCTTGCTGGTGTTTCCTGCAGTAGCTTTCTGCTTACCCTTGTCCACCTGTTTGCCTTGAAATGGAAAAACAAAATCCAATACACCATAGGTTTAGCAATTCATAAAACAGATTATGGCCTAAACACTGGTTTTGGGAATTCCCAGATTTATCATGAAAATAATGGGTCACACCAGGATCACAGCAGTAAAATGTGTTCTCAGCTTGGACAGTTTTTGGCATAGCAAGCACAGATCATATCAGAATACACAAAATAATGGATTGCAATTCCCCAGATTTGGAGTAGACCATATCAGAAAACAAGAAAGCAAGCACTGCATGGGTGATCAACAGACATATAAATGCACATTTTGGCATACTGGAACCAAAGCTGTGATTCCCAATTTTGGTTGAAGTCATAGTGCCCACAATGATATGTTCAAATAAGCTTAATGATTTTAAACATTCATTCAAACGCAGAGGACACACAACAGCAATTAAATTACAGTACAAAAGTGGAATAACTACTAAGGTCACCATGCTTGTTGTCAACACAAGTCCATAAATAATAATTTCATAACAACCAGGATTGGGGTATGAATGGTGAGCAAATAAGTTCCATAGCTTGAAAGAGAATTGCCAAAAGGGTGAGAAACAATGTAAAACAATTACAACATGCATCCTTACACAGCTTAACACCAAAAATTTAAAGATTTACATCAAAATGCCCTGCTCTGTGGTTGCAGTTAGGCCAAGTTCAAATTATCTAGGGATCCTAGAGTATGCACAATGGAATAAACTATTATCAATGCAACCCTTACAGAATGCATCAAGTATAGATTTCACCCCAAAGGTGCTCACACCTATGTGCTTCCTGTGTATGTGCATGTGTGTATGTATGTGCAGGTAAACCAGCTCAGAATCATAACAGCATCACAGGCATGATTCCCAGATTTATACATGCACCAGAGGGAAATTCAATTAAAAGAAATGCATGGCTTGATGCAAACTGATATAGCAGACAAGACTAAATAAATTGAAATTCCATGACAGTGCCAATCAATTACATAAAGCTTTCATTCACAGTTTCACATCAAAACATCACAGGGAAATATTGAAAACAATTGAGGAATACAGTCCATTGCAGCATATTCTTAAGATAGCACCAAGTTAAACTCAAACAAATTGCAATGGAGTCAAGCAAACTCTGCAAAAGTTCTTAAATGATCTATGGATGATCGGAGCAGGTATTACACTGAATTCAATTCAGCTATCCATGGCTAGAGGCACCTAAGAGGAATGCAGATGTAATCATGAACTATATGGCAACCCTATCTAAAGCCCAATTCCCAGATGGACACATGCATCAGAGTTAAGTTCCATTAGAGAAATTGCATGATATTGAACCAATTAATTTGGAATGGAATTCCCAGATTTACCTCAGCAAAATGATTAGGGAATAGCTATGCTTAAGCTGAGGCAATTTCACATACACATGCAGACCAGGCAAGCCCTTGATAATGCATAACCATTACAGAAGGAATCACACATACATCTTAGACCAAAAATGCACACACCTATAGGCTCCTCTATGCAGGTGCAGATGTACTAACACCAATTCTCAACAGTACAAAATCAGGGTCACAAAAGCATCATAAGGAGACTCAATGGAACAAATGCTCAGCACGATTCCCAAATTTAATTGATACTATATGATGAACAACAAAGTGCATAAGCATTGTCAGAGATGTCATTCAGATACAAGGGATATAGAAATTTGTCTACATTGACACTTCCTGTTCACCATCACCAGCTCAAGATACTAGCTTGGTGTTCACAAGGGTTTATCATGGGCAATTTCACAGTAAATTAGTGACTAGGACCAAGCACAAACCATGACACACACACATACTCCTCGCATTTCAGACATAGACACGCAGAGGTTTAATCTGCAACCTCTCCCACATATACAGCAAGGTGTAGGTTAAGCATCCCCAACAACCTATGATGTCACTAGCAAGAACAAAGCAACAGGTACAATGCTTACCTTATCGTGTGCCATTGGAGCAGGGAAGTGAAATGCAGGATGAGATGGACACAGCAGCACAACAATGGCACCTCGAGTAGACAAGGCTTTGGAGTTGAGAAGGGGTTGAAGGAGACGAATGTGGTAGGGTTGATGTGTGAGGGAAGCAGAGAAAGGATTTAAGAACCAAGGCTGAGGCAGTGAGGTGCGGGTTTGGTGAGGGAAAGCAAAAGTCGAAGTTGAGGGGTGAGGAGAATGGGAGGAGTTATCAAATTTAAGCGTAAAAATCGCACCCTAAGTACTGCGCTCTCCGCGCCACTGCCGCGCCTAAAGCACTAGAAGCCAGAAACAATGGCGCTCGAAGCGCCATCCTCGCACCAAAGGCGCGACAAACCAGTGAATTTGGGGCTCCAGGAGCCATGGTGGCACTGATCGCGCTAGACCTTGTATGTAAAACCCAGCCGGCGCCAAAGGCGTGACATCCACGCTCGGAGCGCGACAATCCTGAGAGTTTGGCGCTGGTGGCGCCATACCCACGCTGAAGGCGCCAGATGAGAAATTGAAAACCCAGCCAGCGCCAAAGGTGTGACAATGACGCCAAGAGCGTGGCATTCCAGAAGCAATGGCGCTGATGGCGCCATCCTCGCGCCAAAGGCGTGGGAGTCCAATAAGGCTGGCATTGATCGCGCCGTTCTGGCGCCAAAGGCACCACAGTTCAAGCACAGGCATAAAATTGCAGAAATGGCCTTGAACTCTAGGAAAATCAACAATGCTTAATCAAAAATGCAATATGAACCTAAATGAACATGCATTAATGAAACAAAAACAAAATCAAGAGCAAGTACAAAATGAAATAAATACTCTTAAGCATATGACAACTATCATTAAGAGATGCAAAACTAATGATTTACACTAACCTAAGGAAAGGATTAAAACTGATCATTAAACACAAAATTGAGTTGCCTCTCAATAAGTGCTTGTTTAACGTTGCGAGCCTGACGGTTAATCCTTTAAGGATTAGGGGAGCTCAAAGGGATTGCCACAGCATCCCTATCAATCTGACCACCAAAATATGGCTTCAGCCGCCATCCATTGACCTTGAAAGGTCTGTTGGTGTCAAGGGGAGAGATCTTTACAGTTCCATACGGAAAAACTTTTACCACTACAAATGGACCAGACCATCTAGACTTGAGTTTACCTGGAAACAACCGCAAGCGCGAGTTGTATAATAATACCTGTTGTCCTGGGGTAAACTCCTTGGAATGGATGTGCTTGTCATGCCATTTCTTGGTTTTCTCCTTATACAGCCTTGCATTTTCATATGCAGCAAGTCGGAATTCATCCAATTCATTCAGCTGCAACAAACGTTTCTCTGTCGCCTTCGATAGCTCAAAGTTGAGGAACTTGGTGGCCCACATAGCTTTATGCTCCAATTCTATCGGAAGATGGCATGATTTCCCATACACCAACTAATATGGCGACATACCTATTGGTGTCTTAAATGTTATCCGGTAGGCCCACAATGCATCATCCAACTTCCTGGACCAATCCTTTCTAGAACTCCCAACGGTCTTCTCAAGTATCCGCTTCAATTCCCTGTTAGAAACCTCTACTTGACCGCTGGTTTGTGGGTGATAGGGCGTGGCCACCTTGTGAGTTACCCCATACTTGGTGATCAAACTTTCAATTTGCTTGTTGCAGAAATGTGTGCCACCATCACTGATTATGGCTCTGGGAACCCCAAAACGTGTGAAGATGTTCTTCCTCAGAAAGTTTGCAACAACTCTAGCGTCATTGGTAGGCAAAGCTACTGCTTCTACCCATTTTGAGACATAATCGACTACCACTAGGATGTATTGATTGGAAAAAGACTTGGGAAAGGGTCCCATGAAGTCTATGCCCCAAACATTAAACAATTCCACTTCCAAGATGCTGTTGAGTGGCATTTCATCCCTACAGGAGATGTTTCCCGTCCTTTGGCATCTATCACAATTTTCCATGAATGCCTTGGCATCCTTGAACAAAGTAGGCCAATAGTACCCACTTTGCAGCACCTTGTGTGCAGTTCGGTTGCCTCCAAAATGTCCTCCACAGCTTGAGGAGTGGTAGTGCCAAAGGATCTTTGGCACATCAAACTCAGCCACACATCTCCGGATAATACCATTAGCACACTGGAAGTATAGGAAAGGGTTTTCCCATTGGTATCTCCGGGCATCATGCAAGAACATCTTCTTTTGCTGCCATGTAAACTCATCCGGAATTGCTCCAACAGCCTTGTAATTAGCCATATCAGCAAACCAAGGAGCACTTGCAACAGCCATCATGTGCTCATCAGGAAATGCATTATTAATCTCTAATTGTGGACTATCTTGGAGTTCCTTCTCTTGGATTCTTGATAAATGGTCAGCCACTCTGTTTTCTACACCCACTTTGTCTCAAATCTCTAGATCAAATTCCTGAAATAGGAGCATCCACCTCAACAAGCAAGGCTTGGCATCCTGCTTAGTCAACAAGTACTTAAGGACAGCGTGGTCAATATAAACAATAACTTTAGTGCCAATTAAGTAAGAACGAAACTTGTCCAAGGCATAAACTACCGCTAGCATTTCTTTTTCTGTGGTAGCATAATTTACTTGCGCTTCATTTAGAATTTTGCTAGCATAGTAAATGACATGTAACAGTTTGTCCTTACGTTGGCCTAACACAGCTCCTATAGCATATTGACTAGCATCACACATAAGCTCAAATGGTAAACTCCAATCAGGGGCAGTCAAAACAGGTGCAGTGGTCAATTTCTCTTTCAAAACATTAAAAGCATGCAAGCAATTAGCATCAAAGTTAAATTTAGAATCTTTGACCAACAGTTGGCTAAGAGGCTTAGTGTAACGACTCCTTTTACTCTCTCGTACTTGATTGATTTTAGATGAAATCTCGTGTCCACTTTGTATTAGAATTATCTTAGTTATAAATTTCATCAAAATTACTTTCCGCTTTGCTTGCAAATTCTATTAGTCGTTTATATCATGAACGAATTCCCTCTCCACGGTTTAATTATAATACAATCCATCAATAAATTAGAATATAATACAGTCCATATTACAGGCCCATTAATAAATAGTCCACATACATCTCATAAGCTACAAAATAAAAATTACAACATCTTTGTTACATCTTTAACTCAACATCCATGTACATCTTCAATTCATCATCCATGCTCAGCTACTACTGTTCATCTGCTCGCCCAAATAAATTGGGGTCATCACAGGTGTCAACCATAGACACAAAATAGGGTAAGTTTATGACAAACATGGTTTGAATAAAACATATATGAAAGCATACATATACACATGAGATTATATTATCATTTAAAAAATAAGAGACATGCATACTTCACGCCTTCTTCAAATCACACCATCAACACAGCACACAGATATGCAACATACTCATCAAGTGATGCATGTGATGCATGCTTTTCTTCTTTATATGATGCATGATTTCTCAACATCTCATCATCAGTGGCCACAGTCAAGATTGCCCCATCCCAGTGGCACACCTATCCATTCAGTCGGGGTAGGGCAGTGGCGCGTAGGAATGTCACCTCCACCTATGTGATCATCATGGTGGTGTGGTCCTCACTGATACACACTATCCCCAGTTCAGACACCTCTGAACGCATGGACTCGGTTCAACTATCTGACAAATAACTTCACAGCTTAACCCCCGCAGGGCATATGCATATGAAAATGCATGAATGATTCATTTTGTCACATCTTTACAACTCATGGCATATGCTTTTTAAACAACACGTAAAGCTTCTTTCAATCATCACATAAAGCTTTACACAACATCTAAGCATACAGCCATCGCTCAACAAAACTCTTGGAATCCATAAATAATCATAACATATTTAACAACACAAGGATTCCAATACTTCATCCACCTTTGTTTCTTTAGAACATTTCATCAAACATATGATGTGCTTTTATGGAAACACTCAACAACACATGTAATAACACATAATTTTTGCTTAAATCATTCAATCATGCAAATATAATTCAAATCCATCCATAAAGATTCAAACCAACAACACTTAAACATATTTCATTCATTGTAACGATTTATCAAATACATGGTGTGCAATCTTGTATTCATAGAATACTTTTAATGAAAGCTACTTAATCATTATTCTTCACAAAGTTCCACATCATTCTAAGATTAAATAGACATATTCCCAACTAAGTTCTAGTGTCAAATTTTACATATATACTTAAGAAAACATAGGAGAATTTCGGCCAACATCAAACTTATATCAACATATTCTATTGAACAACTATAATTTTAAACAATTATTTTCTTTAAGATAACCATACTTTCTCTATTTTTGGTTAGTTCTAACTTTCATTCATTAAATTAGGTTCAAGTTATTCATCCAATATTCATTTGTTAAACTAGAACCAAGTTACTTAGCCAAATAACCATTCAAACTCTTTAAGACAATTCATTGAACACCTAGAATACAAGGCATAATTCTTCATGAAATAACTAAGAAACTTAAATATTCAAACATAGCTCATCATAGACTTCCCCATACCTTTCTTTTCTTAAGCTTTTGGACAGCTTCCTTCCTTTGAAATTGAATAATCCTTGCTCCTAGGATTGCTAGTGCTTCACGTGAACTTTCAAGGCATAAGCTTTTATTTTTTTGTTCTAGGTGAATGATAGAATTAGAAAGGAATGGAATAGGAGTATTTTGGGAATGAATGTGCAGGGTTCTTTCCCTTAGGACAGCCCAAATTTTTGGTTTATATCACCCTTTATATAGTGATTTTGCTACAAAAATCTTCCTTGAGTTATGATAGCTTGCTTTATACTTGTTTCCTTCTTATTGGTCATCCAATTCTCACCCTCCATGTGTCCTAATTCTTGAAAATTCCACCTCCTTCTCTTTCTCTTGTGTACGTTGGATTTTAAGGCTTGGGGAGCAATCTTCATCAATTTCGTGGTATAGCTAGGTGTTAAAGATACTTTGTATTTTTCTTCATTCTTGACTTTCCCCCAAAACCCGTTTTATTAAAATAGTGGTTCTGGATTCGTTAACCGTTGGATCTTCTTAAAATTTTAAAAGAATATTAATATCTCATTTATCTAACTTTTAACCATTGGGATTTTCGAAATAATATCTATAACTTCCTCCGTGTCCAAAGGAGTCAAGAGGAAGTTTTCTTCAAAAAAAATCCTCTTAAGCCATCATTGCTTGGCTTTCCATTAGTTCTCCTCCTATTGGCTAATGTTTCTTTGCTTTACAAGTGTCTTGTTTCTTGAATTATCCTTGTCCCTAGCTTTATTTTCAGGTGCAACTCCAAGGCTTGTAGTGGAATCCAATTTTGTTATACGTATAATGTCTTGCTTTGTGCTAAGTTTTTGCTTCATAAAATATCCTAAACATTAATTTTCTGCTTGGACCAATGGAAATGGCTAGGCTCCTTAACTATCCATGTGTCCATTCTTGAATGTTCCTAAAGCTTTTCTCCCTTGATATTATATCATACGGCCAAAACTTGATCTTAGAGAACCAAATCAACAAATTTTCCTTTTATTCCATGTAATAGCAAAATTCTAATTTCTTATTGGTCCATATTACCTTTAATTATTAAAATTACTAAACTAACTCATTTAGAACATGTATTCCTCCCATAATTAAGAGAAAACTCCATAGATTGTGTCTATCCTTTTCCTATAGTTTTCTGATGTCTGAGGTAGTTTGTATCGAGCTCTTTTCAGAATATCTTTCAAAATTCCTAGAAATTCTAGTTTAGGGTTCTCTGCCACCAACCTTGCTGATACTTTGTTATCTAAAAGTTTTTTACCCAATATTCAGGTTTCCACAAATTTCTAAAATCATCTTGGTCATTTTTGACCTAAAGGGCATTTTGGTAATTTCACCACTTACCCTAGGGATATAATCGTCATTTCTAAAAATGTTCAGGATATCTCTGTAATTGTCACCCTAAGGTACTCTGGTTATTTTCAAAACATCCAAGGGTATTTATAACATTTCCTCCTTAAGATATCTTGCTCAAATTCCTAGGGTAATTTGGTCATTTTCAAAATGTCCAGGGGTATTTTTGTCATTTTTCCTAAATCCTTCTGTATTGCCTCTAACTAACGTTTTACCTTAGGAATTGACTGTGATTCCCAAAATTTTGGGGTGTTACACTTAGCAACCTTAGAAAAATCTTTGATAAATCGCCTATAAAACCCTGCATGACCAAGAAAACTACGAACACCATTCACATTGGGGGGTGGAGGCAATTTCTCAATTAGCAAAAGCTTAGCCTCATCAACCTCAATCCCCTTAGAGGAGATTTTGTGACCCAAGACAATACCATCACGTACCATGAAATGACACTTTTCCCAATTAAGAACGAGGTTGGTCTCTTGACACCTCTTTAAGACTTTAGACAAGTTAAACAAGCAGCCATCAAAACTAGATCCAAACACAGAGAAATCATCCATAAACACCTCAAGAAATTTTTCTACCATATCAGAGAAGATAGAAAGCATACACCTTTGGAAAGTGGCTGGTGCATTACAGAGATCGAAAGGCATCCGTCGATAAGCAAAGACTCCAAAGGGGCAAGTGAATGCTGTCTTCTCTTGATCCTCAGGTGCTACAGGAATCTAGTTGTAACTGGAGTATCCATCCAAGAAGCAATAATACTCATGCCCGGCCAACCTCTCTAGCATTTGGTCAATAAATGGAAGCGGGAAGTGGTCCTTCCTTGTGGCATCATTCAGCCGGCGGTAATCAACACACATTCGCCATCCGGTGATAGTCCTAGTAGGGATCAGATCATTGTTATCATTTTGGATGACAGTGACCCCACCTTTCTTGGGCACAGTTTGTACCGGACTAACCCATGCGGTATCCGAAATTGGATAGATCATACCTGCATCAAGAAGCTTCACAACTTATTTTCTGACCACCTCCTTCATCATAGGATTCAATCTTCTCTGTGGTTGCCTAACCAGCTTCACGTCGTCCTCCATTAGAATCTTGTGCGTGCAAAATGAAGGATTAATACCCTTCAAGTCTGATATGGACCATCCTGGCGGACTTATGCTCCTTCAACACCTTGATAAGCTTGGCTTCTTCATCCCCAGATAAACCTCTGTTAATGATGACGGGGTAGGTCTTGTCTTCCCCCAAAAACACATATTTAAGGGCTGCTGGCAACTCCTTCAACTCCAGCTTTGGTGCTCCATGATCAAGATTAGTGTCCTTCTTTTCCAAAACCTCCACTGCTGCTTCTTTTACTTCTTCAACGACAGCCATATCTTGATCCTCCATAATCTCTTCAAATTCATGTTTAGGAGGCGTATCTGTGTGAATCAAGGCATCCAGCACATCAATCCTAAAGCAATCATCCTTATCAAGAGGAGCCTTCATAGCATCAAGGACATTGAATACAATTGATTCATCAAACATCCTCAACTCTAATTTTCCTTCAACCACATCTATGATAGCTCTAGCTGTAGCCAAAAATGGCCTAACTAGAAGAACAGGTATCTCCCCTTCTTCCATGTCCAGAACTATAAAGTCAACTGGGAAAATAAATTTATCCACGTTGACCAAAATATCTTCAATGAACCCACTAGGTCTTCTCAAGGATGTATCAGCCAATTGCAGAGATACCCTGGTAGGCTTCAACTCAGAAATGCCCAACGATTTGCATATTGAAAGAGGCATCAAGTTGATACTTGCACCAAGGTCACATAAGGCTTTACCCACATTAACATTACCTATTGCAATAGGTATGTTAAAACTTCCTGGATCCCGGAGTTTAGGTGGAACACGACTCTGGATGATTGCACTGCATTCTTCAGTTAAAACCACTGTCTCACATTCTTGCAGCTTGTGCTTTTTGGATAGCAAGTCCTTCATAAACTTTGCATAATTTGGCATATTAGCCAAGGCTTCAGCAAAAGGAATGTTAACCTGTAGCTTTTTAAACATTTCCAGGAACTTGGCATATTGCTTCTTCTGTGCCTGCTGCTTCATCTTCAAAGGGTATGGAGGCTTCTCAAATCTGGAAAAATCCAGAGGCTGCTTGGGTTCAGCTGAGGCTTTCCCTTTCTCCTTTTCTTGCTCCTGCTCCTTTGATCTGCTAGATGGTTCACTCCTTCAGGTTTTATAACAGTTGTAGGAGTCTCTTTCTCTTCCTCTCTTGGCACCACCTTGGCCTTCTCCTTAGGGGCAAGAACAAGTCCACTTCTAGTGGTGATAGCTTTGGCATGTTCCCTAGGATTTACAACTATATCACTAGGGAATTAACCAGGTGGTCTCTCAGCTAGTTGCCTGGAGATTTGGCCAATTTGAGTCTCCAAATTCCTTATGGATGCACCTTGATTCTTCAGCTGAGACCTTGTCTCATTCATGAATGCATCAGTATTCTGGATATGGTCATTGGTGGTTTTGGCCAGCTGCAACATAGCTTTTTCTAGCTCTGATGACTCCTTGGGATAGGATGGGAGGTGGTTGTAAGTAATGGTTAGACTTGTAGTCCAACCCACCTCCATGTGGTCTTCTTGGGTAACTACTACCACTCCCAGAAGCTTGGTTATAATTTCTTTGATAACCTTTTGGTGGCCTCTAATCGTACCATACTCCATTCACTTGAATTGGATCAGCCCACCAAGGTTGGACAAACATTGGACTCATGGTCCCCTTGGCAATATTCACAAACAATCACACCTGCCTTAATTGAAGAAGCTTGAGCTTTGGAGATCTCAAGCTTGTCAATTTTAACATTGAGGATGGCTAGCTGCTGTGATAGGAGTTTTTGCTTAGCCAACATCGCATCTGTGCTGCCCAAATGAATGACTTCTCTCTTTGGCTGACTTGCAATGCTCTCATTCTCCGTTCTAGCCAAAGAGTCTATCAAATCATGTGTTTGGGCTGCTGTCTTTGATCTGATGGAGCCTCTGGCTGCTCCATTTAGCACCAGCTTTGATTCCGGTGTCAATCCATTAAAGAAGATTCACACCTTCTTCCCAACTGGCATGTCGTATTGAGGACACCGCCGGATTAGCTCTTGAAACCGATTCCATGCTGCACAAAGTGTCTCTCTATCGAGCTGTGTGAAGTTGGTGATCTCATTCACCAGGCGGTTATACTTCTCCATAGAAAAATACTGAGCAAAGAACCTTGCCATCAACTCATCCCAAGTAGTTATGCTGTTAGAAGGCTGACGGCCTAACCACTTGAGTGCTTTTCCCTTCAAGGCAAAAGGAAAGAGCCTCAGTCGAATAGCATCGTCCGTTACTCCTTGATGGCGGATGGTATCGCAGATCATCATGAAACGATTAGCAAAGTCATGAGGATCCTCATCGTCCTCACCACCAAATTGATTCTTCTCCACCAAGCTGATAAGGGATGGGTGGATGTCGAAGTGATTTGCTTGAATTGGTGGCCTGACAATGCTCGAGGCTGGTCGGACGAACAATGGAGCAAGAATGTTCTCCATAAGTTCATCCTCCGGCCTTGGCTGCTCATGGTGATGCTCAGCCATATCTAGTTCCTCTTATGGTTCTTCTTCTTCTTGCGGTCTAGAACTAGATACTTCTGCTTCCCTTCTTTGCTTCGCTAACCTTTGATTCCTCCTAATAGTTCTTTCGATCTCAGGATCAAACTGCAGATTCACGGGGTCAGTGGTACCTCGCATAAACTCTGGAAGCAGGTTAGTAACAAAATAAATTCAACCTTAAAGATAAAAAGTTATAATAAAATTGGCTGAAACAATCCCCGGCAACGGCGCCAAAAACTTGTTGTGTACTCAGCAAGTGCACCGATCGCTCAAATTGTGAATCCTAGCTCTGAGCTCTCATATAGATTGATCAAGTCTAAAGAAGAGATGAAGATATTCAAGCAAGTGCAATAAAATAACTTTTAATAAATGAATAATAGCATTCAATACATCCCAATGGAATTTACATCAAGTGTTTGGCCCTAACTACAATATAAACTCAGCCCAACCTCATAATGGGTGGCTGACATACAAAAAGTGGCATACCCAGCTGAGATGCAAGGAGAAGAAGATGGAGAAGCAACCCCACTTGAGCCTTCAACTCCCCAAAACCTTAGCTAAGGCACCCAAGCTTTCTAAAACCCTATTTAGTGTTGTTTCTCCCTCCAAAATCGTGCATTCAATGCTGAGGGTTGAAGTATTTATAGTGGAGCTTGTGAAGTCTCTGTTTTGCCCTTAAAATCTACTTCTGTCGACCTGTGGCGCCCTTGGCGCGAGTCTGGCGCTCCTGGCGCCAACATCCAGAAGGAATGGCGCTCTTGGCGTGAACATGGCGCCCAAGGCGCTGGCTTACAGGGAGTTTGGCGCCTTTGGAGCCATTCTGGCGCTGAGGTCCAGGGGAGATGGCGCCATTCTGGCGCTCTAGGCGCCAGCTTCCAGAACAAGTGGCGCTTCTGGCATGGATATGGCGCTCTGGGCGCCAACCTCCAATGCTTATGGCGCTCCTAGCGCCACAACTGGCGCTGATGGCGCCACAGCTTCCTTCAGACTTGGCTCTTTTCTTCTAATTTTTGCTTAGTCTTGGCATTTATGGTTGCTTTCCTGGCAATTCATCACATTAGCTCAATTCACAACACAAAAAGGGCAATTATCCATGCTTAATGCTCAATTCTTGCTCTAAAAAGCTTAGGAAAACCTTATATGCTAGGCGCATATCATCCATCACTACAAAGTCAACTTGAAAGAAGAACTTGTCGACTTTCACCAACACATCCTCAATAATGCCATAAGGATGCTTAATAGTTCTGTCAGGTAGCTGCAAAGTCATCCTTGTTGGTCTAATTTCTACTTCTCTTATCCTTTTGATCATGAACAATGGAATAAGGTTGATGCTTGCTCCTAAATCAAGAAGTGCCTTTCCTACGACAGCCTCCCAATAGCCACAGGAATTGTGAAACTACCAGGATCTCTGGATTTTTCTGGAATGGTCTTTTGGATAATTGCACTACATCCTGCATCCAACTCTATGGTTTCATCATCTGTGTATCTTCTCTTTTTTGTGAGTAAATCCTTCATGAACTTGGCATATGTTGGCATTTGCTCCAATGCTTCAGAAAAAGGAATGTTGATTTGTAGTTGTTTGAAAATATCTAGGAAGCGCTTGTACTGCCTTTCCTTTGTTTTCTTTGATGGAACATGTGGATAAGGCATATGCTAAACTGGTGGTGGGGTTAACACAACTTTGCCTTTATCAATTTTTTTCTTCTCTTCTTCAATCATCACCTTATTTTCAATTTTTTCATCTGTCTCCACTTCCTCATTTTCTTTTTCAATTTCTTTCTTTTCATCATCATTTTTTTCTACAATTCCTTCATTTTTCTTTTTCTCATCATCATCTTTCAAACCAACCACAGTCCCCCTTCTTGTTGTAATAGCTTTGCATTGTTCCTTTGGGTTGACTTGCATGTTTGCTGAGAAAGAACCACCTCCATGCTCAAAGATTTGTTTTGCGAGTTGTCCAATTTGAACTTCAAGATTTTTGATGGAAGCATTAGTATTCTTTTGATTGCTGATGGACATCTACATAAACTGGGTTAGAGTGTCTTCCATTTTTGTCAATCTATCTGACTGAGCTTGCTGTTGTGGATTCCTGTTTGAAGGACCTGCATAAGGATTATTAGAAGGACCTACATAGGAATTGTTAGAGGGACCTGCAAAAGGAGGGTTAGTGGGAGTATTATATGCATTATTATTTTGTCTCCAACCATAAGGTTGATTTGAACCTGGACTACCTCGGTAACTTTGATAATATCCTTGATAATTTTGTTGAGGTCTGGTCTGATTCTGCAAATAATTAGCCTCTTCTTCTGGTTGACAATCACCAGGTGCTGAATAGTGGCCATTTTGATGCTCTCCTCCACAGAAATCACATCGTAGGATTTGTTGAACTTGATGAGCTATGTGTGTTTTCTGTGATCCTCCTTGCTGAATTTGTTGAGGAAGTTGGCCTATTTGTTTGGTTAAGGCCTCTAGTTGTTGAGTCAAGAGCTTATTTTGTGCTAGAATGGCATTTTGAGTATCCAGCTCCATTATACCTTTTCTTTGAATCAGAGTTCTATCATGGTGAGATTGATAATCATTGGCTGTAATGTAGTCAATGATTATAATTGCCTCCTCTGGACTTTTTGACATCACCGTACCTCCAGCTGAGGCATCAAGGATCATTTTAGTGTGAGGCCTTAAACCACTATAGAAAATGTGTAGTTGCGCAACATCATCAAAGTTGTGGTTTGGGCACCTTCATAATAATGATTTGAATTTCTCCCATGTTTCTCAAAGAGGTTCACCTGCTCCTTGAGAAAATGTAGCGATTGCTGAGTTGGCACTGATGAATCGTGATGGAGGAAAGAATCTAGCAATGAATTTCTCCTCCAATTCGTCCCAAATGCTCAGACTTTTGTTTGGTTGGGACTGAAGCCAAGTCTTAGCTTTACCTGTCAAAGAAAAAGGAAAAGCTCTGAGGTATGCAGCTTCAACATCTTCATTTGAGGCTCCCATGGTACTGCATAGCTCCATGAATGTAGATAAGTGCATGTATGGATCCTCATGATCTAGACCAACAAATGGATGTGAGCCAATGAGATTGAGTAATGTTGGCTTCAGTTTTGCAACTTTATTGTTGAAAGGAGGGATGACTATGCTGTTGTAGTGTTTTGGTCCTTGTTGGTAGGCATAGTCACCAAGAGTTCTCCTTGGTGGTCTATTTCCTTCTCCCCTCGATCAGCCATATTATCAAGTATAAGTGATTTTTCCGGTGAAGGAGAATTGATAGACGAAGTTTCCCTTGGTGGTTTATTGACTTCTTGTTTCTTTTTCTTTCTATTTTTTCTTTCTGTTTTGGTAATTTCTGGATCAAACAAAGGTTTATCTATAGAAAACTTACCTCGCATAAAGGAAAAAGAACAAACTACAAGATTCCATAAGCACCAAGGTTAACAAAATATAAAAAGAGAATTTATACAAAATTTAAAATAAATAACGGAAGTAAAGAAAAAGTCCTACTAAACTGAAAGATTAAAATTTAAAAGAACTAAGTAAATGACTTAAGTCCCCGACAACGGCGCCAGAAACTTGTTAGACTTTTGGCAAGCGTACCAATTTGTCGTTGTAAGTTACAAAATTTATAAAAGATCGTCTCCACAGGGACTTGAGTTTACTCAGTTAATCCAAATAAAATTCGACAGTTTAATAGTTATGTACAAAGAGTGTAAGCAAAAGTTCATTTGATTGTGATATAACGAAAATTACAGATATAAAGAAAATGAAAATCTAACGGATTTAGTACGTTGATATTACGGAAACTACAGAAAAGCGAGTTTAATTAAATTCAAGAAAAGTGTAGGATTGGATTTCATTGTTCATACCCTTAGTATTCAACTAACTTTACCATGCATAAATCATTTTCTATCCTTATTGATGAACACATTAATTTACCCCAAATCGATCCTTCGCATTTGAGAATCCTAAGGATATTTACTAAATATCAATCCCTTGCATATCAAATAAATATCCCAGCATTATTATCATAATCGTGTGCTTATTTGTAATCAGAACGTTATGCCCTATTCCTAGCAACGTAACGTCATGAGTAAAATCATTCAATTTAAACCCTAAGAGTACTTTCCAATCAAACTTAGGATTTATATTTCATGAAGTTAGTGATCAAGTAGAATCAAGCATTAAGGGCAGAATGAAATTACCAATAAGGAGTAGAAAAGATTCATGCATAAATAAATAGTAAAAGAGATGCATAGGAATAAGAAGATTAAATCCAATCCTTAAGAGAAGCTAGCCAATCATTGTAGAGAACACCTCCTCAATGGAAGAATTGATGAAGGGAACCATCACCACTTCTTTCCTACAAAATCTCCATACTAATTCTCACTTCTCTCACTCTCCCTAACACTATCCTAAGCTAATCTCACGTTCTAAGGTGAGAGTTTCATTCGCAGGGTGAGAATTTTTGAAATTGGAATGCCTTCTCTTCACATTTTCGTGGCTATTTATAGGAATCAGCCTCCTGCTTATATCCACTCGCCCAAGCGAGTGGTTTTGCCTGTGTTTGCTCGCCTGGGTGAGTTAACCATATCTCCTTTGAACTTGAAGCTCGCCTGGGCGAGTGATTTAGCATGAGGATGCTCGCCTGGGCGAGTTAAAAGCTTAATGGTGAAGAAAGGTCATGGGCCTAGACAAGTTTTGGGCCATTTTGCTTCTGACACCTCCCAAATTTGATTTTGATGCCCTTTACTCTTACTTTGCTTGTTTGGAGGCTTCAGATACCATTGGAACCTATCAAAATACAAAATATGATTGGGCTAATCTTCTAAAATGTGAAAAACAACAATTACATAAGTACTAAATAAAAATTGACTAGGTTTATGGCAAGTTTATAAACAAACTTACTGAAATCAAAATATAAGTGTCAGTATTGTAACCCTAATTTTACTAAAATAAGGCACTTATCAATATGTTGAGAATCATTGCAGGGTATATTCATATCACTACCCAATCCTAGTCAGATATGGGTGGGGGGGTAGTTGAGGCTAGAGGCGAGCGTCCATTATGTTTTCACGCAACTTGGGCTACTCACAGATTAGCCAGGCTTGGAGAAGAAGGTCTCGTATCATATGGGAGGGACTAAACTTTGTCAAAGAGGATGCTTTAAAGTTCAATAAACAAGTTTTTGCAATATTCGAGCAAGGAAATATAAAACCCAATCCAAATTGAAGGGTGATCAGTTAGCCTTGGAGGAGAGAGAGTCTAAGAGCCTCCTAAGGTTAGAAAATGATTTGTAGAAAGAATATGATGATGTATTGCTACAAGAGGAATTTATGTGGTTCCAAAAGTCTCGAGAGTTTGGAGAGAAAAATACTAAATTTTTCTACACCCAACCACTTGTACAACAGAAAAGGAATAAAATTCATGGGTGGTTCTTAGAGGATGGTTTTTGTAGTACTAACCTGGCTACCCTTTAGGTCAAGACTTTGTGGTACCAAAGTCTTTTTGTTTCAAACGAATTAGTTAACATTAATGGTTTGTAGATAGATGAGATGCCATGCTTGGACCAGGATACTAGGGATGTCCTTTTAGCACCTGTGTCACTAGAGGAGGTGTTAAACTCTCGACAAGCGTACTGATTTGTCGTTGTAAGTTACAAAAATTTATAAGATCGTCTCCACAGGGACTTGAGCTTACTCAGTTAATCTAATTATAACTTAACAGTTAAATAGTTATGTACAAGTAGGTTGAGCGAAATTTCATTTGTTTAAGAAAGTAACAAAAGATAACTAAACTTAGCAAAAATGAAATATAATTATGAGAAAGTGGGATTGGATTTCACCATTCTTATCCTTTTATATCCAATTAATATTACCGTGCATAAATCATCTTCTATCCTTATTGATGCACACTATTTTAAGGATATCTACCAGATATCGATCCGTCGCATATGAAGTAAATACCTCAGCATTAAGAATTATAATCACGTGTTTAATGCAATCAAAATGTTATGCCCTATTCCTAGCAATGTAATGTAATGAGTAAAATCATTCGGTTCAAACCCTAAGATTACTTTCCAGTCTCACTTAGAGTTAAATTCATGAAACTAGTTATCAAGTAGAATCAAGCATTACGGACAAAATGAAATCACCAATAAGTAATATAAACGATTCATGCATGGATAAATATTAAAAGAGAGACATAGGGCTAAGAAGATTACATCCAATAACCAACCATTGTGGAGAGAACCTCCTTAAGAGAAGAATTGATGAAAGGCCCCATAACCGCTTCTTTCTTGCATAGTCTCCACACTAATCCTCACTTCTCTCACTTTCCTAACCTACCTAATACTAATATTTAAGCTCCTAAGCTAAGGAACAAGCCAAGAAGCAAAGGAAATGAAAAATTGCATGCTCTTCCTCTCAAATTTGTGGCCTATTTATAGCTTTGTGCCTCCCGCAAGCTTCCACTCGCCCAGGAGAGCCATTTTGCTTGTTTTTGCTCGCCTGGGCGAGTTAAAGCCTTAATGATGAAGAAAGGTCATTGGGCCAGGGCCATTTTCCTTTTGACACCCCCCAATTTTGATATTTATGCCCTTTTTGCTTGCTTTGATGTTTCGGAAGCTTCAGATGTTATCGAAACCTAACAAAATACAAAATATGATTGGACCTATCTTCCAAAATATGAAAAGCAACATTAATACAAGTAATAGACACAAAACAACTAGGTTTTAAGGCAAGATTATAAACAAAATTACTAGAATCAAAAGATAAGTGCCACCCGTAAAACATGATTTTAACTAAAATATGGCACTTATCAGGAGGTTAGACATGCAGTTATGGGGATGAATTCTTCCAAGGCACCTGGCCTAATGGATTTCAACCTTTTTTTTCTTTAAACAATACTAACATTTGTTGGGAAATGATCTTTGCAAGATGGTCTGTGATGTCTTTTGCAACAAAGTAGAAGACCCAAGATTATTGGAGACCCTCATCACTCTTATCCCAAAGGTGGACCATCCTAATAATCTTAAGGAATTTTGACCTATTAGTATGTGCAATGTGGCATATAAGGTAATTACTAAAGTTATTGTGAATAGAATTCCCCTTTACTTGCATGATCTTACAGGACCCTTTCAAGGAAGTTTTATACCTAGGAGGGGGACAAAAGATAATTCTATTCAGGCACAAAATGTTCTCCACCACATTCATAAGGTGAAAAAGGGTATTGGCCCAGCAGAGATCAAAGTAGAACTTGAGAAGGCTTATGATAGGGTCAATTGGAATTTCCTCCAAAGCACTTTACTGAAGTTTGGATTCCCTGAGCGGATGGTAAGTCTTATTATGTAGGTAGTTTGTGGCTCCAACCTCACTATTTTGTGGAATGGGTCTAAGCTAGACCAGTTCCAACCCTCTTGGGGCCTATGATAGGGACACCCACTCTCGCCATACCACTTTGATTTATATATGGAAAAGTTGGCTCTCCAGATTAATTAGAGACTTGAGAGGAATGAGTGGCAAAAACTACTGGTGGTTTGGGCACGAGGGAAACTGGTGCAGTGAATATTTCCTTATTAGAAAAAGCTTATTTGGGAGGCTTGGGTGTAAGTGCTCGCTCCTAAATATCTCAAGAATGGATATACTTTGCGACCTAAAGTACCAAATAATGCTTTGTATGTGTGGCAGAGTATAGTCAAGGTGGTGAACGAGCTCAATGGGGAATTTGGTCCTCGACTTGGGGCAAGACAATCTAGCTTCTAGTTCTCTAATTGGCACGAGACCCCTTTGTGCGGAAGTACCTTTCGTCTAGATCCATGACACACATCTAAGTTTGGCAAACCTTTGGAATAATGGCACATGGGAGCTACAACGCTTGTACACACAGTAAGTTCTAAAATATACTTTATGATATAATCATGCTCAAACACAAACAACAGAAGCAATTAGATCAAGTGCGAAAAAATTAAGATCATAAATATCTCATGCCATTGCCATTCTTGATTGCTCTGTAAATGAGTTGCAGTTGTCCATGAGTCAAGTAATCCATGAGTGCTTTGTAAGTCTTCCAAACTCTTGCTCTCTTGCACATATGGTGTATTGTAGTTTTATAAAAGTGAGCTCAGGGACCCCAAACATACACTATATATAGATCCTAACCATCAAGGTGTTTGTTATTCGTGGTGTGCAAAAAATATGGGTTGTTGGATTTTTCTATTGCTGAAACAATGTGTGTAACGACCCGCCTCGTCACTACGGCATCACAAACTCTAGACGTGTAAATTTCAAATTTTAATGAAACCTTCATTAATCTGATTATGAAAATGGTAGTGAGTTTTTCGTAATAATACAATCATCATACATCCGATACAAGTACAGCAATTAAATACATATGTATACATATACTATATCAGTACTCATCATTCACATGTTTAGAATTTAATTTAGTTTTACATGTAATTACGATTAAAAATATACATGTCTACAAAAAGGATTAAGGGACTAACTATGAAAGAGTTAATTAACAAAACACAACTCTTCCAAAAAGAGTTCCAACATCATTACGTCGGCTTGGCGGCTCCAACAAAAAGAAGATCTCTCTCCAGGGTCACCTACTACTACTCATCTGCTCCCACGAACAAAAGTTCGCGATCATCACAGGTACCAACCACACGGTACCATAAATGCAAGGGTTAGTTTATTATATAAAACCAACAAGCATCAGATAACAACAATTGGAAAGGAAACAACATTAACAACCACTATCATTACCACAAGTCCATCAGTCCAATACACACTCGATAAACTAATCATCCAATGCATTTCACAACTCAAACAACCATGCATAGAATGATACATTTACCTGACTCATATATCAGCATGCAATGTGGTATCATTGTAAAGACCCTCACTGTGGCGCAGGTGGTGCCAGATCCCACGCTGATAGCGCCGGGATCCATCAGTAGAAAACCCTGTTGAGGGTGTGGCGCGGTTAGCGTCAGAGCTGGTGCGGATGGCCCCAGACTCTCTGGTATGTGGCACCAGGGGTGCTAGGGTCACGTCGGTGGCGCGAGATTCTCTGGAGGTCCACGCCTGGAGCGACAGAGTTGGCGCTGGGAGCGCCAACTGGGTGTGAACTGTGGCGCGGATCGCGTGGGGATTGACGCGGATCGCGCCAGAGGTTCGGCTTGTCCACGTGGACAGCGCCAGGAGCGGCGCTGATGGTGCCACAACGTTTGCAGCTGGCGCGGTGTCCCGCACGGATCATGCGGGAAGGTCGGTACAGACTTGGCGCGAGATTCTCTGGAGGTCCACGCCTGGAGCGCCAACTGGGTGTGAACTGTGGCGCGGATTGCGTGGGGATTGGCGCTGATCGCGCCAGAGGTTCGGCTTGTCCATGCAGACAGCGCCAGGAGCGGCGCTGATGGCGCCACAACGTTTGTAGCTGGAAGGTCAGTGCAGACTTTATTTAAAGGGGGTCGCGTTTTGGAGGAGAAGAAATACGTTTTCTTCTTCCTCCCAGCCTCCAGCAGCCATGGGAGAGCTTCCCAAGCTCGCATGACCTTGCCTAATGACCCTAAACGCTTCCTGAACCCTTTAATCCTCCTAGAAACCAAGTGAGAGCGAGAATCCTTCCTCCCTTTTACCAAAACCTCCATATTCTGAGGAACCTCCAGAGAGGTGGATGAAAGCTCGAGTTTGGCGAGGAACGGCGATGGTTCAGCGGCACCAGGGCTCGGGAGAGCAGCCCAGAGGTCTTCCTCATCAGTTCTGAGGTAAGAAACTCGAGTTTCTCCGGTTGATTTTGGATTTGGGGGTTTCCTGTGAATAGTGACCCATCTGTGATAGGGCTAGAATTAGCTCTGGGTCTAGTTGGGAGATGTGTTTAGAATGATGTGAGGAGGAAGGATTAGCTTTCAGTTTATGATTTAGTGACTGTTGGTTTTGGCTCTAGGTGAGGGCATGTGTGACTTGCACTGAGTCACTTGTTATGAGACATGCCAGAGCCTTTGTGATGGGCTTGAGGTGCCTGATAGGCCATGGAGACGGCATCTGGTGAGATAGACCATTCAAGCCTTGAGAAACCCTAAGAGTTTGGGTTGAAAGAGCTTTGGTGCTCACTGATGATGGCTTGGTGGAGTCTGGAATGACTCTGAGGCCAGGGATGATTTGAGATAGACCACTGAGGGTCTATAGAAAGGCTTGTAGAGGATAAGCCTGATGAACCTTAGGTAGAGGACCTGGGTTGATGGGAAGGACTGTGGTTCCTTTCCCAGATGCAGTGGATGACTGCTTGATGAGCTTAGGCATGTTTGTATGCTTGAATGGTATGTGATATGCGATTGTATGCCTTGGTAGGGCTTGACACAGTGAATGTCAGAGGAGCAGACCATCAGTGGAGGCTCGAGCTGTGAGGCACGGCTAGCTAGGTAAGCTCATCGTTCTGGGATTTTCCCTTATTATGGTTTGTCATCCAAGTAGGATGAGGTTTGCATGCTATGTTTAAATTATATATATGTATATGCATGCCGCTGAAAGGAAGGCCTATGTGGCCTGTTATTTGATATTCTATGTGTTGGTAGCCTGAAGGGCTACAAGAACGGTACTTGGAGTGAAAATCAGACCGTTCTAGAAAGATGAATATATGATGAACCCTAGGATAGACACTGAGACAGTGTGAGGGTAATGAGACACCTGATATGACAGGTGTGAGGCCGTAGGCTTTTGAGAGAATGCAGATCATGAGATGGTCTGTGATGGAACCTAAAGGATACTGGATGAGTATCAGGCTAGTTGAGGTTCCCTAGCCAGAGGTAGAGTTTGAGGACTCCCTGGAATAGCTGAGATTCCTTGGGAGGTGCCACTGCTCTCCACCTAAGACCTAAGGACAGATGGAACCGTGTGGATGTTCCTCCTTAGGCAAAGATGTTGGAAGTTGTTGTGCGATTACGGCAAGTGCACCGATCGTTTACAAGTAATAAAGTTAGGTAAGTTGAGTATCGTCTCCACAGGGATTGGATTAATTCTACAGTAATGATGAATTGATTGTGATTGAAAGTAAAAACAATTTAAGTTGAGGGAAAGTTGTTTGGTTGAGTGATTATATTAAAACAAAATTTAAAAGAAATAGTAAACAGTTGAAGAGATTACCAAGTGATTGATAATTGTGGTCAAGCGCAATTCCTTCTGAGTCTTACCTCTTTCACTTGACTGGATTATTACCTTAAAGTTCACATATGATAAATCTCTCCTATAGTCATTAATCCTAGGTAACTAGTGATTACACCCTTTTATTCGATCAAGAACCCTAAACCTTTAGCGATTCTGTCAAACTAAGCATTAAGAGAATAAATCATATGGGTTCATGTTATGATTGTTCGGAGAATAAGTCTTTTCGATATTAGCTAATCCCTAATTCCTTAGTGAATTAACCCTTTAAACTGAATTGAAAACCTAATTCCTCAGTGAAATCTATCAGTCTAAGCATGTAAAGAACATATTATAAACTCTGCACTCACGCATCCCTATTCCTAGGTGAAGAATGAATGTTATTCTTAACAGGTCAGAAATTAGAATCCCAACGTTCCCATTGCGAATCCTAACCCTCAATACTTAATTGAAGTGATCAATTCCAAATAAGATGAAATACAAAAACAGAAAAGAATTGAAACAATCAAAACATATGCATTCAATACCAGTCAAATTACAGAGGATAGCTCATCAGTTCATGGCCTTCCCACAATAAAAGAATTAGCCTGCCATAGGCCTCAAGAACACCGACGCAGATGAATAATTCATAGTTGTGCAGAACTCTGGCTTTGAATCTTGATTTCTAGGGTTTTTGGAAGCTAAAACTATGTTTCTCAATGTATATCAGATGTATTCTGGCTATCTATCCATGTCTCTGAATGTTCAGAGGCCTCATATATATAGAATCTTTTAATTACAGTAATTAAGCCCATAGCCCATGATAATTTCGAAACAAATCTTTTTAAATCAGGCAACAAATCTCCTTGGCGCGATCAGCGCGCGATCCCGTGCTAACAGCGCGAGTCGTTCAAAAGCTTGGCGCTGGTGGCGTGACATTCCGCGCTGATAGCGCGAAATGTTCGAGTCTTCAACCTTGGTGCAGGGCTTCTCGCGCTAGTAGCGCGAGATAGGCGCGACTCGCATGGCTTGGTTGAATCAATTGGCCTGGCTTGTGTTCATAGCGCTGATGGCGCGGCTTCTGGCACTAATGGCGCCATGCTTGTGGCTTTTCCACGCTAGTCGCGTGGATTCCCACGCTGATGGCGTGAGACCTTCGAGAGCAAATCTTCATTTTTCCACTTGGCGCTGCTGGCGCGAGCTCCCACGCTATCCGCGCGGTACTTCAAATCTTGACTTCTTCTTTTCTTTGCTCTTGAGCTCCTCTTTTTGGCCTGCAAATGCTTAAATGGTATTGAATAAGCTTAAAACAATTAAAATATCAAACTTAACTAATTCTATTCTATTTTCCTACATATTTAATTAAATTCTAACCTAAAACTAGACTAAAAACAAGATGTGTTTGCAACACATCAGAAGTCCTGAGTGATTATCCCCAGGCCAGTGTATGTGGAAGTCCTGGATGTGATTGCCCTCTAAAGGAGGTTCTTGCCCAGGCATGTGTTATGAAAGTCCTGGAGAGTTTTCCCATGCCAGATGATAGACAGATATGTTGTATCTCTAAGAGAGGGCTTCCCGAGGGGGGGACTAGAGCCTAGGGCCTCTTAGATGAGCCATATCTGTATTTTCAGAGTCCTGAGTTGAGGGATCTCCTCAGGCAATGGTTGAGTGGTTCAGAGGCTGTGCCTCTCTTGTGTTGAGAAGTGTCCAAAGGATGACACTTAGGTTAGGTACCTCTGTGAGATATCAGTGGGACAGGCTTTGAGAGCCATGATGAGGTGTAATATCTCTGATGCTGAGAGCATCCAGTTATGAATGGCTGTGAGAGCCATAACGAGGTTGAATACCTCTGATGCTGAGAGCATCCGATTATGGACCCAGATGGCTGGGATGTGTGAAAACTAGGATTAGGTCCTAGACTTTGTATGTGGGAGCTAGGATGATTTCCTCAGCTCTGTTTATATGTTTTGGTTTATGCTTGGTGGTGAACCAGGGTTAGGGAGGATTTCCCAGAACCCTGAGTTTACTGAGACGATTGTCTCACCCTGTGTGGGGTTTGTGGTTTTCAGGTGCTTCTTCTAGAGGAGAGGAGTGACCTTAGGGCAGGAGGCCCTAGTGGACCTGATAGGCTGGATGGGAGGCTGCAGTAGAAGACCAAAGCAGAGCTTCAAGAATCGAAGCTGGTCTTAGTATCTCTGTGTAGTTGTAGGGAGTGTGTACACCCATAGTACTGTACATATTTGATGTATGACCCAGCTGTGGTCTTGTTTCGAGCATGTTTATGTACAGACGATGAGGTTGTATATGAGTATGTTCCTCCTGACTTTCTGTGTTTGGTTTTATGTATCTGCCTATATAGTTGTTTATGTTTTATCTGGATCAGCAGGAGCATGTTTTGTGTTCTTTTTATGTGGTTTTATATTCCATGCATAATGTAATCAAGAAAAACGATTCTATCGCTTCCGCACTGCATTCAGATAACGCTGATAGCGCGCTTATGATATTATTAATGATAACACCTCCGGGGTGTTACAATCATCCTCATGGAAATAGCCTCTCTCAGGAAAATGATGTAGTAGCTCGTCGAGGTCACCCTGTCGTGCACTGGTCGCTCCCTCTCATGGTGATCAGTCCTGAGTCACAAGGGAGTTCCAACCAGAGTGATGCCCCCTAGTACCCCCGTACTTACTGCCACCGTTCTATTTCCATCCATGAAATATGAAGTATGAACATGGGCACCATCAATGCAATGACCATGGATAGTTAGGGACCGGAATTTTAACAATCCCTTTCTCTATTGGGATGCTTAAAATTCGTAAACCCACCCTCGCAAGGTTATCCAGTCATGCACCCCATGTACATACACAACATCATCGATACACTGACCATGGATAGATAGGGACCGAAATTTTAAACAATCCAATTATCTCTTAGGATGCTTAAAATTCGTAAACCCACCCTCGAAAGGTTATCCGATCGATCAATGTACCCCACGTGGAAACACACAATATACAACCATAGGCACTATCAATCTATGACCTGGCTAGGAACAAATCCTTCCTCGCAAGGGTAACCCGTCATACACCCCCATGGATATCCATGTATATCCACACACAATGACATTGTTCACATCAACATTATCTCTCATCAATGTCATTATAAACCTTAACATCATATCATCTCAATATCATCATCATGCATATCAATATTATCTTATTTCGACATCATCAACTACTTCAACATTATCTCATTTAAACATCATCTACTACATCAGTGGCATCTCAATTTCAATATCATAAACAACATCACAAGCAATCACATTTCACATCTACACATAATACATATGCCTAAGATTCGCATTCCCCAAGTCTTCAAAGAATCCAAAATTTCATACA
This sequence comes from Glycine tomentella, assembly GCA_007407185.1. Taxonomy (NCBI): domain Eukaryota; kingdom Viridiplantae; phylum Streptophyta; class Magnoliopsida; order Fabales; family Fabaceae; genus Glycine; species Glycine tomentella. The sequence continues at coordinate 54,948 of PYAF01006222.1, read as the reverse complement.
TTCACAACTCATCGTATCACAAGACTGATGTTTTTAGGAAAATTCTAAATTAAAGAGGAGGACTTCAATATGTAAAATACACTCTTATGTCCATTTAAATATTTAATAAATAATTAAATAGAAACGCAATTATAAAATTTTGGGTAGAGTCTCCTTTGTAATTAAGACTTTTCCCAAAAATCCAATCATTACAACAATAATATCATTCATAGTTTTATCCATCAACGAGCCAATTCATCGCATCCTATTAGTTAAAAATAGTTTTTCTTGAAAACGAGCACACACAGGAACAAACACACATCAATCATAAATATATCGTATCCCATTAGTTAAAAACGTAGTTTTTTTTAAAAAACCAGCACACAGCAGGGACAGGCATATATCCTCATAGTTGGACTCCCTGGCCCCCAACTATGGTACCAAAATTATAACCAAATAAAAAACTCCCCTTACCTATCTATATCCCTCTGTTAGCTCCTTGAAACGTCATTTTGGGATCTCTCAAGTTCACGTGCTTTGGCCCAAACGTAGAGCTCTATATACCAAATTGAAGATAATTTAGTAGAGATTTCGTAAACAAGGCTGACATTAGCATTCGGGGTCAAATACCCAATCAAATTTAAAAAGAGGCTAAAATGTTGTTTTAGGAATCCACATCAAAAGACATCATTTTGAAATTTCGATCACACCAATGTGACCAGGGTTCAACAAGGATCACAGAAATGACATCAGTTTCATAAAAAGGATACTTTTACAACATCTCATTTCAAAGGGTTTTCAAAGGAAGTATAGAAATAGCCAATAACGTTACCCGAATCACAAGAGACATCAAGAGAGACTTAAACTACCTAGAAGAAGACAAAGGAAACTAAGATAACCTCAAGGAAACCAAGAAAGGAGGATTGGAATCTCTGTTCTCTATCGAAACTTTGAGAAGAGTTTTGAAGATTCAGCTCTGATTAAAGGGTTCTTCTCCGTGCTGGGGTCTCGTGGCAAGCAACGGCGACCCGTGGTTGTCTCCGGTGGCTGTGGGTGGTGGGGGAGCTTGGGGCTGTTTGGAGGAGGAAGAACCTCCATTTCCATGACTTGGAGGCTTAAATACATACTCAGCACCGCCTCCACTCGCCCAAGCGAGCAAAAATGCCTACAAAACTTGCCTGGGCGAGCTGACCCTATTCTAGAATTTTCTGTCTCAGTGAAAAATTAATCTCTCACGTTACAGACGTTATGTTTACAATCTCAACGGTCAAAAGTTAGATATATGGGTTGGGAAGCTGGCTTTAAAGTTTGAAGGAGATCTAACGGTTAACCAATCTATAATGATGATTTTACTAAAATATGTTTTCGGGTCAAACTCGAAATCACACAATTCAACGCAGCTCAAACAAACTCCGCATAACTTGACACCTACACCAAGCAATTGCACATGGAAAATCCACATAATATTTCAAATAATTATAAACTAATCAAATAGTCAAATAACATAAGAAATACATCGAATATCTATTTTCGGTTATTGAAATTTCAGGGCGTTACAATGTGGACCATATTTTTTGACTTTATACCTAGTCAGTTACCAAAATAACCGAGAATAAAGACTGGACACACTTACATTCTCCAACTTGGTCCACATATCTCATCATATATTATAGTGAAAAATAAAATACATGAATCATGACAATAGTTCCTCTAATATGTACGAGTATTATCTTCCATGTATTACATTGCACTGTATTTTTCAAGCCCATACGACTTGATAGAATAAAACCAATGTTTATTCTAGGTCCAAACTTAATTGATGTTTTTCAGAATAAATAATTGTATATGCGCATAAATTGAATGAAAAACATCATAATAGAATTTCTTAATATCATTCTTACAATGAAAATCACATATGGAAACCAAGTCCCATCCTTTCCACATGATCCTTAAATTTAAATGGTGGCATGCCCTTAGTTAAAGGATCAACAATCACTAATTCAGTGCTAATGTGCTCAATAACCATTTTTTTATCTTAAACATGTTCTCTTATATCTTAAACATGTTCTCAGGTTGATTGAATCATTCATATCATTGTAAATTGCTGAGGATTATAAGGTGATATCTTTCTTGAACCTAAAGCTTGATTTTAGTTAATATTTGTTTTATAATTGTGTTGTATTTCCATAAAACATTTGTATTCTTTAAAGCTTTTTCTAGAAAGGATTTCTAGAGGGAAGAACAGAGAGGGAATCTCTAGTTCTTGATCTTTTGAAAAGTCTATAGGGAGTAGATTTTTAATTTTACCTAGGGAGGGTAAGAGAGATCATTTGTAAGCTTGTAAAGAACAAATATTTGTTATAGTGGAACTCTAACCAAGATTTGGTTGGAAGAAAACTGAATGTAGCCTCCGTGGTTAAGAGGTGAACCAGTATAAATCTTGTGTGTTTTAAGATTTCAGTTTATATTTCATTAAATTATTAAAGTATAGAATTTGTTCACCATACAAAATTTGTTACAGCACAAGAGTGATTTGATTGGTGAAATAAATTGTTTTTTAAATTGGTTTTGAATAGATAAGATCATTTCGAAGTCTTCTGCTGTTATAAATTTTGAAAGGATATTTTAAAACTCTGAGGTAAAACCAATTCACCCCCCTCTTGGTTTATTTGCATAAGTGTTCATTGTATTTTCAGTATATGTGGATGTCATCATTCAACTGACTCAAATGAGAATTTCTAATAGTTAATATTAACTTGATATGCTAATATGAAGTTCTCAAGAAGAAATATAATAGTTTTCTTTGACCTGAGATTATCATAGTAATTAACAAATTATTTGTTATATTTTAATTTTGGACTCCTAATGCTATAGGAAATAGTTGAATGAATATTGAATAAGATTAAATACTTTTTGAATTAATGATAAATCAAGAAGGAATCCATCAACTCTAAGTAATGAGTTTGAGCTCTATGATTAAATTAAGACCTTGGTCAGAACAATTGAATCAAAGAAAAAAATAGTTTCTTAAGTCATTCATTAATTAAATATAATGTGTTAACTTATTAGAGTTTAACAGTAATATTATACTTTATAGTTAACCTGGAGTTGTAAATGGTAGAAGAAAATATACATTATTCTTCTATTGGTTCTTGAAGATAAAATATGCTACTTCATGCTATACAGACGTTAAGAAGTGTTGCTAGACGCATACCTTGATTAGTAGATTAATTATGATTAATTACTATCGATTTAGTATTGAATCTACGGGGTCCCACACAAATGAGAGTTCCAATCTTTACAAAAGAAAATAATTTATTTGATAATTAAATTAGAGAATTTAATTTAATCAAATAAATATTATTATATTCTATGCTAGCACCAATAATATAATTAATATAAATAAAGAGTATTATTTTATAAATGTAGAAATTGTCCATAAAATAAGAATAAGATTCTATTACTACATATTAGGATTAAATCATGTAATTACTTATTGTAATTAGTCATGTGATTATTTGGGAATTATCTTTGCCTTATATCAAGAAGCATCTTAATAGCAGATTGAAAAACCTTGCAATCATCTTCAATGACATCGTTTATGACCTTAGGAAGATGGATGAAGGGGTCTTCAGAGATCACGTAATTTAACTCCATGAGACTCAATAGCCAAGAAGAAAGGAGTTTGAAGCACAACTTGCTACTAAACAAGCTGCTCAAAGAGCTAAAACAGAGAAAATAGCTAAAGAGCGAGCTGAAGTGGATGCAACAAAGGCTATGGATGATGCCATTATTAATTAGGTTCTCATTGATCTCACTAGCAATGTGGAAGATGAACCCATTGTACAAAATGCTAATGAGGTAATCCTTCAGGTTAACTTGAACCTATGTCCAAGCAGTCAAAAACCTCACATGAAGCTACATTGAAGGAGCAAGATGCAATATTCATCTTCTCAACTAATTCTGGTCCAACACCTATTAACTATGCACCTCCAGTTGCCTTGATTGAAGATCGTGTTCAAGAGATGATCGGTCAAGCAATGGACATGTTTGTTGAGAAACAAAGACTAGAGAATGAGTAGTTTCGACATTCAATGCAAAACATCATCAACACTCAATCCTCTAATCTTGGCATCGTGCTATTACAGGGTCCGCAAAAAACCTATATGTCCATGTTAAGCATTATTGTTGCTCATGTCGTTCAAACACCACTAACCATTATTCAATCACCTCAAACCATCCAACAACCTCCTTCTAATGAGAAACCACCACCACCTCAAGAGTTACAATGATATTTAAATCATGATTTCTTTCTTTGAACCCTATGTCTTTTTGTTAATGGCAATAGGGGGAGAAGGTTAGGAATTTTGATTCATTGTAAAGAACCACTTGATTAATGCACAAATGGTTTTTGGTGGTATCTTAAATTTTTTTATTGTTTAAGTTGTTACATATATATATATATGTTATAAAATGCTCTGTTACATAATTCATAATCTTGTATTATCATTCTATTCTATCATGCATATGTTTTATCTTGATCAAAATTTATATGGTTTGTCATCATAAAAAATTGAGGGATTGTTAGGTTTGGATAGTTTATTGACCACTGACAACCCAACTCTACCTTGTATTTTGATGATTACAAAGGTATAAATTTTTTATAGACTAATGAGTTATTGATAAGTGAAAGGACCTACTACATAAGCAAGCGAAGTTGGTAAAATATCACATCCTACAACTTTAGAAAGTATGCATCCAAATAATAAGTGGAAAACATTTTGTTGTTATATTCAGCATCCAAAGCGCTGTTAAAATACACTTGTCCAAATATTATGAAAACCAATGTTTAGACATTGAGTTGTTTTCATTCACATCCAGTAAATTTAAAAACATTTATACATTTATTTTTTATGTTCATAAGTAATGTCCAGCAACGTACAAAAGGAACGTGTTAGCCATAAAGGGAAGTGCATGTATGTTTCTTTATTTGAATTACTAACATTTGAAATTAAGGAAATGACATAATAGAAGGGAATAGAAGGATTTCGCAGAATATTCCTCAAGAGTCATTTTCATCGCGAAAGAGGAGCACATTCAATTGTCTATACCTTCATTCGAATCCTTTTCAATCAAAGGGCACCATGTTGCACCGCTTCCTATTGTGAGACAATGGTTATTTCAAGATAAGTGTTGATCCAGTAATGGATCCTTCACTGAAGTCCATAAAAGGTGTCTCATGCTAAGGATTTAAATAATGAAATATATCAAGTGAAAATGAGCAAAAGATCTCTAAAGCAAAGTGTTGTAAAATCAATGGATGACACACTTTGTACTTAAACTACTTTAACCTTTGCTAAGAAAAGTTACTTGTATTTCAACTTTATTGTTTATCCATTCTAAGAGTGTTATTTAATGAATGTATTCATTCAAACTTTTGTTTGTAAAAGCCAGGAGTGACTTAGTATCAAAGATTACTTGGGAACTCATAGATTTAAGGGAAGTCTAGAGTGTGACAATAATGGCTTAAAGAATACTATTGTAGCCAGGAGTGGTAGATTAGAAGACTTGTTTGTAATCAGTTATTGACTAATGGAACAATTTGCAAGTTTTGTAAAGGAGAATTAGACGTAGCTCTATTTAAGTGAACCAGTATAAATTAAGTGTTTCTACCTCTCTCTCTCTCTCTCAAGATATTTAAATAGTATTCCTTTAAGCTTACTTTCTCACATTTGTTCATTAACTATTTATTTAAGAAAACCTTTGTGAAAACTCTTATTTATCTTTCATGCGACGATAGTATTTTGTTTTCATCAAAACTATTTTCTTCATCACTGAATGCCATAGTCAATTCCTATGTTTTATATATTTACTTGTGAAAAGAGTTTCCTTTGAGAAAAAGTATTATATTTTGTTTACGTACTATTCAATCCCCCTTTCTAGTGTGATCTTTGATATTTCATTGTCCCATTGGGTTTTCCTGACAAGGTTTTCAATGAAGCATGTGATAACGTATTGAAAGATGATATAACTTTTCTCATTCCCTAGGTCTTTATCCCACGAGAATTTTTCTAGTAGGGTTTTAATGAGGCATATTCTTAAATAATAGACATCCAAGGGAGAGTGTTATGAATAATTATTTTGTGGTTGTCCTTATCTTTTATGATCTTCCTTTCTTTCTAACTTCACCCAAGTAGTGTTTATACTAGCCCTTCTAATCTAGCAACCTAAGTATTTTTCTTCTTACCAAGTCACTTCTAGCTCTTCCAAATCAAAAGATTTGTTTTAGCGTCAGGTGCACAATATCTACTATATCATTTAACATACGTATATACAAATGAAGCTCACGGTCCAACTCTTATGATATACAAGATGAGTTGAGAGCTTTAGAAAACTTTTTATAAGAGTTTGAATACTTATGAATGAGTGTTCATTCAAGATTGTAACTACAACATTTCAAAAATTATAGTATTTATAGACTTGTTGAGGGAGTAAGTTTTGTCTCTAAAAGACCTTCTTTTTTTGTCTAACCATTGTTTGTTGGGGAATTAAATGCAACATTAATTGTGTGTCACCAATTTTTTAATTATTTTGATAACGCATTCTGGATATCTTCCTTAAGGAGCACTTTATATCTTTTATATCAGAGGTCAAATTGTTTTTGTGTAGTTGTGCTCTACAACTTGCTCTTAAGCACACCTTTTGATGGAATGGGTAGCCTTTATCATTTGATTTCTCTCTTTTTATCTGTATTCAAAAAAATCTATAAAGAATAAAAACATTCCCTACACAAAGGATCAAACAAACAAAGCATTAAACATTTAAACTTATCATAAATATTATAGACCATGTCGTCTATTTGTTTTTGTTTATTCCATCATACACTGACTCAACACACTTTTGTTTGTATGCCATTAGATGCAACCTTTGAAACTAAATATTTATCTGTATCAAATCAAATTAATGAGGGTCCTTATTATTCTTATGACTCAATAAAGGTGTATCCCGTGTATTATTTCATATTTTTAGATAGATATTTTGGTTCTCTTTCATAGTGAATATTATGGAGATGACTATATTCTTTATCCTTTAAGAAAAAATATTTTGAGTACCATTTACTTTATTTTTAACAATATTTTTATTTTATCCTCTATTATTTATATGTTTAGGGTTATAAATAATTATAGTGCAACAATGTTTTTAGTCCGTGAACTTTTTAACATTTATGGTTTTGGTCCTTAAACTTTTCAGAGACTAGTCAACGTCTTCAAACGTTTTTTCCGACCAATGTCTTTGTCCTTATCATCTATTTTGATTGTTAAGGGATTACATGACATCGTTTTTATTATTTTTTCTTACATTTTCTGACGATTAAAAACCTGTCAAAAATTACTTGGACAACTTGTTTTAAAGGTCCTAACACATTCTAGAGGCTAAAAGTTACCGGAAATTGCTATATCCCAAATCCAAGTTCAATTAAATCAAAACACATTTATTAACCTTTGTAAATGTGATATGTTAAATTATGAACATTATATAAGAGATTAACAGTTTGAGGTTGAAGATACACTAACAACTAACAACTATGAAATGAAGTTTTATAGACATAAATGGTCAATCTTAATGTTAGATTAAAATTGAAGGTTGATTAAAAATATTTAAAAATTCAAATTTAAGTGTGTGGGTGTGGTCAATCTTAATGTTGGATTAAAATTGAAGGTCTAGATTAAAAATATTTAAAATTCAAATTCAAACTTCATTTAACCATAAAATCTCTAAAATATTCACAAAAAAATCAAATATTTAATAGATCTAATTTAACATGTTCTATAATATCTGAAACCTAACACCTCCATGATCATCACCACTGTCATGACTTTTCCTGTCACAACTGTCATGGTTGCCACCACAATCGCCGTCAACCATCACCATAACTATTATCATGGTTACTTCCACCATTGTGATTGTCGTCATGACCACCGTTATCACTACCGCCCGACGTTATTATTCCTAAAATGATTAAATTTGATGAATTAGCCCTTTTTATTATTTCAAAAAATAATGTTTATATTTATGGTAGTGGCAGTGGCAACCATGACGATTGTAGCATAAATGATCATGAAGGTGTTGGTGATATGTTTTAGATATTTTAGGATGAGATAAATTAAATTTTTAATATATTTGATTTCCTATTTGGTAAATGTTTCAGAGATTTTAGGATTAAATAAAACTTGAATTTGAATTTAAAATATTTAAATATTGATTTTTCATTTTAATCTAACGATTGAGATTGATCATTTTCATTTTCACATTAGATAATCATTCTCATATGATATGTTATATATGTGTGTGTGTTAAATGAAACTGGACCCTCTAACATCAAAGTCTAGTTTCATGCTTGCGGTAATGTATCTTTTGCCTTTTGGTTTGAGAATCTTCAAGCTATATATAATTTGAATATAAACTTATCTCTTACATTGTATTTGGTAAAGAGAAAGGAAATAGAGAACTGGAAGAGGAACTAGGTTGGTGGGAAAAAAAAGGAAGAAATATATGTCCTGTGATATAATTAGAGAAATAGAGTAGAAATAAAATTAGAATATTATTTTTCATAAAAAAAATAGATTATTAATAAAAATACTCTCTTACTATTATATCATCATAATCAAGGATTTAATAATATTGTATCCTAAACTTTTTTAAAATTCTTATTTTTAATCTTTAAATTTTTTAATTTGTTTTTAGTCTTTTAATTTTTTTTTCATCCTTATTTTTTTTTCCCTTAGTTTGTAAAGATAAAAAAAAAATAAGAAACTAAAAAAATCTAAAATGTTCGGGAACTAAAAGATAATAACCCATGATCAATTCAATTATGTTATACAACATAAGATAATCCATTATACACGTAACATAATCAATCATGTTCAACCATAATGAATTATGCTTACTATGCAATGGATTTTTATGGCTACAATCAAACCCAGAACTTCACAATTTCTTTTCAGGCAGCGACTCTAGGAGGGCAAGATTGGTAGCATTTTTTAATAGTGACCCATTTCTCTCCTTTCTTCCCATATCAGTGTGGAACTTTTTAAGTGCATGATCCACTCTTTTTTTATTTTTTTAATCCTATTTCACACATATTAAACTACCAAAATTTTGATGCTTAAGGCTCTTCTTGTTGAAAAAACTATTTCAATTTCTAATTAAACAATTTAGGATATTATTTAGATTTTAAAAATATTATCTAGTTAAGATACTCTTTGTGTTTAAAGATATTATCTTTATTAGCAAAAACGCATGTGCACTACTAAAAAACATATTTTTTCTGACAGATGTTTTCTGGCAATTAGAAGAAACCGTAAAAAATGTGTATTTCTGGCTACAGCCACAAATGATACACAGGTTTAATTTTAAGTATTTTATTTTAGGGTAAATAATCATTTTCATCCATGAATATGTAAAGCGTTGACAAATTCGTCTTCGAAAGATGAAATTTCAAATTTTTGTCCCTGAAAATGAAAAAAGTGTGACAAATTTATCCCTCCGTTAACTTTCGTATGTTATCGTTAATATTCAAGGACGAATTTGTCTGCGCTCTATACATTCAGGGACGAATTTGTCAACTCTCTACCCAAAATATAATTTAATCTTCATATTTTCCCTTTTCTAATTATTGCAAGCATAAAATTATAATAAACACTTAAAAATTAGGAAAACATGTATAATTTAAAACAATAATATTGATTAATAAACATAATTTGTATGTTGCTCTAAAATTTCTATTGTAACAACATTAGATAATGACAAAATCAAGTTAGGTCTCATTTTTTTTGTAAGAATTAACTTAACGGTTGTGCATTTTTGTTTGGATCTCATATTTTAGGTAAGGTATTGTCACATTAAAAATTTTAAAGCAAAAATATGAGATAATACTTTACCCAAATATGAGGCTCAAACAAATTAAAATGCACAATCATTAAATTAATCCTTACAAAGAAATGAGACCTAACTTGATTTTGTCATTATCTAATGTTGTTACAGTAGATATCTTAGAGCAACATACAAATTATGTTTATTAATCAATATTATATTTATTATTATGTTTGTTTTAAATTATACATGTTTTCCTAATTTTTAAGTGTTTATTATAATTTTATGCTTGCAATAATTAGAAAAGGGAAAATATGAAGATTAAATTATATTTTGGGTAGAGAACTGACAAATTCGCCTTGGATATTAACAATAACAGACAGAAGTTAACGGAGGGATAAATTTGTCACACTTTTTTTCACTTTTAGGGACATAAATTTGAATTTCCATCTTTTGGGGCGGATTTGTCAGCGCTTTACACATTCGGAAACGAAAATGGCTATTTACCCTTTATTTTATCAACACTTATTTATTTTTTAGTTTGATAATGTCCCTCAACACATTAGTTGTCTCTCCGCATTCCTTTCTCACTCTCTTCAATTCGTGCTCGAGTGAAGCGTTCTATTCGCATTTGCATTCACATTCTAGGGTTCACTCCTCACATTCTCTCATTCTGAGTGTCTTGCATTCTGGGGTTCAGTCCTTGCATTCTTTTTGCACTCTCACATACAAAATTGCATCCATTCAAGGTAATTTTTAAATCCTATTTCGCGATTCTCCAATATTTTCTCACTTTGTTTTTTTCTTCATTTATTGGATTTTAGTTCATACTTTTTTGTTATTCTTCTCCTATGAAAGGTTGTTCTCTCTTTGAGTGTATTGTGAAGCTTCAAGATCGGGAACAAGTAAGAGAACTCAGGTTACTTCATTTTAGACAATTTATGTGTATGTTGTGCTTAAGTTTTTGCATTTTGTGCTTGTATTCTGAGTTGTTTTGAAACCTCTTTGGTTACTATGAATTATAACTATGAAATTTCTATTTTACAACATGGAAGGAAGGTGAGGAGTAGAGACACCAACTCCTAAAACACATTTGCAATTGTGGTTCTGATTCTCAATTGATAGTGCTCGAATAATGTAATAGTGTTTTTTTTCACAGCAAAATTTAGGTTGCTTGCAAGGTGTTTGATGAAATGTCTTATTTCTTCTTTGCTTTAGTTTGAATACTTCATCTAATTTTAATTTAACCATTAACTCGGCTTTGAATTTTGAATGGCAAGGTGCAATCCAATACGGAAGGCCAATTTATCAAGTTGTCAACAACAGTTGTAAATTGAATGTTGCTCACATGCTTTTGTTGTTTACTGTTGTGAATTTTGATCATTTTCGTGTTGTAATCTTGATGGTCTCATAGTCTCCGTTGCACTGAATCCTTGATGAAAGAAAATGTAGTTCAAGAACTTCACCAAATGCAGATTGATGAACAAACTAAAAATAAGATGTTGGAATATTTTATTTTAAGGAATTGATCTTTCATCCTAGATTTGGCCTTCAACTTGATCCAAAACAAACGAATGCCTTGAACATTATTAAAGTTTGAATATGAACCAGACAAAATATTGAATTGAATAAGTATCCTTATGTTATAACCATGCGTTTCAAGCCTTGTTTTTGGGTTTTCTGGGGGTCCACGCCTGGGGCGTGGGAACCAGCTCAGAAATGAAATTTTCTCTGGAAAGCCACGCCTGGGGCGTGGGAGGTCCACGCCTGGGGCGTGGAGTCCACGCCTGGGGCGTGGGGAGTGGCCCAGAAATGGAAATTTTTCTGCCAACCCACGCTTGAGGCGTGGGAGTCGCGCAGAGGCCTATAAAAGGCCCAAACCTTCGAAAATGGTGGCATATTTCACCTCTTCTTCTTCCCCTCTAACCTAAACCTCCATTAGAGGTGTTTCCGAGCTTCCTAGGACCTTAGACACTAGCCTAAACTCTTACCCACGACATATAATTGCGATTGAACCGATCAGA
>PYAF01006222.1:0-42972 GCA_007407185.1 Glycine tomentella | reverse complement strand
TTTCCCTGAGTACATGTGTATGTTTATATTGTTGTTACTCTGCCTAAAGCTCTGTTATCTGTCTTATTATGTTGTTTTGATAAGCTGGATCAGCAGGGGCGTGATTTTATGGTTCTGTTATGTGATTCCGTACATAATGTATCAAGAAAACGATCCTATGTTTCCGCTAAGCCATTTGATTGATATTTTATACGCTAATTTGATATTATTAATGATAACACGTCGGAGGCCTACGGGGTGTTACACCTTATGGCGATAGCCTTATTAATTGATATTGATACTATAATCTATATAAGCAATGAAAACAAAAAATTTGCAAAATAAATAAGCGAACTCTGTTTCACATTTATGCAGATAAGGAATAAGTTTGGACATGTAGAAGCCTTCTTTGTGATATTAACTGCCACTCAGTTTTATTTTCTGTTCTACTGTACCCGTCCGCTTCCCAACATTCTTGCTCTGGGCCTAGGTAACCACCTAGCTTGTTTTGCTTCTTAATATTCCTGATAGTGTTTTTCTTGTTTTTAATGATGAATGGCAGTGCGAAACCTTCTACTCAATGTCATGGTGTTGTACTTTCTCTTGATTTATTTTGCAATGAATTTAGCATATGGATACTGGTTCGAGGGACATTTTTATGCAACTCTAAACTCTCTGGTATGTATGTTGTGGTTTTATTTCAGGTTCATCTCAATACAAAAATTTTCTTTTGAATATTATAAGCTCTTATATATGTATCTTTTCTTTTCTTTAGTTCATATAATATACATATTTTGCCAAGCCAAAATTTCATTTGGGCCCAAGGAAGATGGACATTTCCAAACACAGTGCAGTGTCTTCCTGTATAGGTGTCACTCCACTCCACCCATTCAATTTGTATACTAAGTTTTACCTTTTCTTTGTCTTTTTTATCAAATTTATTTTTTATGCATTATTAATGTGAATAATTGTATAAGTCTTTTTCCTATTTATTTTATCACATGTTTTGTTCTCTTCTATTTTTTTTTCTTCCTTGCTTGCTGCTCTTCCTTATTCTTACAGTGGGTTTAGAAATGTGTCCAAGACACGAATCTTCACGTTTAAACAAAAGCTACTAGATATAGCTTTTATGTTTTTTACATCAAAGATGTGAATTATTGGCTATGGAAAGTGCATTCAAACAGTGACAAGTTAATTATTAAACTAGATATATAATTAATATTCAACTAGTAATAGTATCTAACTTGTTAATACGTAATTTTTTTAGAATACATTGCATGGTTATCTTTCTTTAATTTATGTTCAATGCAAAGCTCGCATTTGAGAGAGCTTGCTGATTTTTATGCTAATCAAATGATGATAGAACTATTGGAAATGATTAAAACTAGAGAAAGATTAATGAGTTTTTTTTTATCAAAAAATACTATTTTTGGCAAAGAAAAATGAAAAACGAACTTTGTGGCAATTTTTTAACTGCCAAAAATAGAAAACGTGCAAAAATAAAAAAAAAGTGAAAAATGAATTTTGTGATGACTTTTAACCGTCACAATATTTTTGACGGAATTATCAGCATTCATCTAAAAGTCGCCACAAATGTTTCTGACATTGTTACTCCTGACAGTTGATCCTGATCGTCAGAAATTTATTTTGTGGTGGCTTTTAGCCGTCAGAAATGATTTTTTTAACTGTCACAAAATGTCGACTTTTTTGTTGTGGTGTGTCAATATTTCTATTACACTATATTATTTTTATATTTATAATATTTTTTATTATATATTAAAGTGTATATTAATTTTAGTTCAATATATTTTCTAAATACATGGTGATTTATATGAATTGTCTCACTTCTAAATTTTAGTAGTATAAAAGAAAACCTAAGTTTAATAATTAGTGAAATAGAGAGTTGCCTTAATTTTATCTGATTTCTATTAAAAGGTTTACATTAGAAATTAACGAAAATGTTTATAATTAATATGCAATTTGTATGGATGAAAAAAAAGGAACATATGAAAAGAAGGAGATACCAAAAGAAAAATGTAAAACAAAATAATACAAATCTTGAATTTCCACAATTAAAAATGAATGTAGATTTGTAATGAGTCAAGCATTAAAATAAGACATATTAAAATGTCTTGCATTGTATTATGTGGTTTCATCTAACCACATTGGGACATTGTACTATGACACTACTTGTGCTCCCTTTATATATATTGAACTCTTTGCTTATTAAAAAAAAATAATGTATAATAAAAATTTCTATAAGATAACATCAAGAAGAGAAGCATAAGGTAAAAAAAACCTATAAAATGTAAAAAAAAAAAAAAAAAAAAAAAAAAAAAAAAAAAAACTTATCTGCACTTGCTTGACAACTTCTGTGTTCTCTCTTCAAAGTTTTCTTTCCAATCTCTTTAGAATTAATCACCTACCTAACTTCTTTGTTCTCTCTTCAAATTTTTTTTCCGAAGTCTTCAGAATTTTATTTCCAATCTCTTTATAATTAATCACCTACTCACTGCTTGTTCGTCATTTCTGTTCAAATCAAGCATAATTGTAACACTTGTAAAAATAAAGGATAAAACATATAACAGTGGGTACTCAATGTTAGAGATAAGAATGATTGTTTCATATCTAAGGGTGGTTACTCAAATTTGTTCACCGACTAAGGAATTATATTTCCTAAATCAAATACATATATACACACATACCAAAAAATGTGTAAAATAATATGCTAATAAAGAAAATTGACCGACAAAGATGGAGGGAGTGATTTTTTTTTTTCTAATGCAAGTAGGGAGTAAAGCAAATAATTGATTTGAAATTGATACCTTGACTGATTCGGAGTCCTCACAAAATCATGAAATGAAAATACTTTTCTTGTCGAATTGAAGCAACTAATATGAATTGGAGAAACAAAAATAAATTGTTTCATGTAGGAGATCTCAAAGAAATTAATCAATGAATTATGTTTAAAAAAATAGGGAACACTCTCACAACATTATTAAATTGACACCTTCAATGATTTGGAATCACATATATAATTACTGTAAGCGCAAATCTCCTTCAATAAATTGAAAATACTTTTCTTTTAATTAGTTAAATTTTGACCAAAAATGTATAATTTAGAAAGAGAACACACCATAGTTCATTATTAGTACATTTTTTTTCGGATCCAAAGCGGCGCGCCGTTTTCATCTATCATCCTTGCGGATTTTGAGAGAAGGGTATGGTTTTGGAGTGTTATTTGTAATGGTCGGATGAGAGACCCTATTTCTATTGAGTGTGATACTATGGTATGCATGAAGATTTGAATTTATTTCATGGTTTCTTACTTTACCATTACCTTTTAATTTAATTTATTTTAATATTTTTTTTTTTGAACGGTGAGATTGTATGTAGTTAGTAAGTTTTGAAGAGTAAATAGTCTTGGTAAAAATGGAGACCAAAAGATGGTTATCAAAAGTTGCATCCTCTTTATCTATTGTTATAGATTTTAGAATGTTTTTCTTTTAATCAGTTAAATTTTGACAAAAAGTGTATAATTTAGAAAGAGAACACACCATAGTTCATTATTAGTACATTTTTTCAGATCCAAAGCGGCACGCCATTTTCATCTATCATCCTTGCGGATTTTGAGAGAGAGGGGTATGGTTTTGGAGTGTTATTTGTAATGATGGGATGGGAGACCCTATTTCTATTGAGTGTGATACTATGGTACGCACGAAGATTTGAATTTATTTCATGGTTTCTTACTTTACGATTACCTTTTAATTTAATTTATTTTCGTATTTTCTTTTTGAACGGTGAGATTGTATGTAGTTAGTGAGTTTTGAAGAGTAAAATAGTCTTGGTAAAAATGGAGACCAAAAGATGGTTATCAAAAGTTGTATCCCCTTTATCTTTTGTTATAGATTTTAGAAATTTGTATCCTTTTTAAAATTAGAATGCTAGGTATTGTTATAAATAGATGTTCTTAATATGACAAGAATAATCCCACATGAAGACAAAGTTACATCCTAAGTGAAAATCATAGATCATGTGAATCCCACATGAAGAAAGAGTCACATCCTAAGTGAAATAATAGATCATGTGAAGGAGAATTTATCAAGCACTACTACAAAAGCACCTTTCAAAGACGGTTTTACACCCCATACAAAGACGGTTGTACGACCGTCTTTGTATCGAGTGTCTTTGAAAGTAATCACTTTCAAAGACGGTTCTTAGTAAAACCGTCTTAGAATATGGTACTTCTAAGACGATTCTTCTAAGAACCGTCTTAGAAAGAATTCTTTTAAAATAAAAAAAATTGAAAAAAAATTCTTTCTAAGACAATTCTTCGAAAAATCGTCTTAGAATGTGACATTCTATGACGGTTATCTGAAGAACCGTCTTAGAATGGAACTTTCTAAGACAATTACATGTTAGAACCGTCTTAGAATGAGACTTTCTAAGACTGTTACAGGTTATAACCGTCTTAGAATAGAGCATTTAAAGACGGTTGAATGTGACATTCTAAGACGGTTTTCCTAAGAACCGTCTTAGAATGTCTTTTTTAAAATAAAAAAAATTAACGATTCTAAGACGATTTTTTTCGCAAAAACCATCTTCGAATATATTTTTTTTAAAAATAATAAAAATCAGAAATTTGATATTTAAAAATGCAAATATATATTGTGACCTAATTAATTTATTATTTCAATGCAGGCCAAGCATAATGATATAATACATCAACATACTAACATACATTTATTTAACATACCAAGATATGTTTATGTTTATTCTGTACCCAATTCTAATTCTAATAATAATACAATTATTATAATGCAATCTTTATACAGTAATAGGAAACAAAAACACTGGCGTGGGTACAAGGCTTAAAGGGTCACCTACAAAAAACTTGACTTCACATAGAATTTTCTACTTCTAGACATCTTGACTTTTCTTCAAATATATTTTTTTATGGAGTGGTCAAGAGTCATGACTAATTGGGAATAAGAAACAAAATTTAAGTGAAAAAATATGCGCTGCATTTGCAATTGTAATTAATGTAAACTTATCATAAATGAAGAACTAAATTTGAAACATCATTTGGAAAGAAAAAGAGATATTATTTAGGTTACAAATTAAACCTCATCTACAAGAGGAAATACTTATTTATTTATTTCGTTGTAACTTTTTATTTATTTATTTATTTATTTATACCATATTATAAAAAGCAAAATGCTGACTAAGGTGTCAGAAAAATCATATTCACATCATCTCATGCCAGATACGTGAAAAAAAGAAGGATGATAAAATAAAATAAACCAAGACAGGCAAAGTTCAAAAGTTACAATAAATAAAGAAAAGGTTATTGCGAGAATAAAAATTATACTTGTGGGAGTTCCAAAGTTTGTAGGTAACTTTATAAACTCAAAAGTGGGAGGATTTTGGTGAGTACTCTTTCTTCCTGGTGAAGAAGGATCAGTCATATTAATGAAGAATATCTTTGAGACAATGACTCTGCATGAGGTGGAAATTGGGAACTTCCAATATGCAGAATAAACTGTATTAAGAAAGTAAAAATATTTACCCTTTGATTTTTGTCTTCTGTATCATTTGTTGAAGTATCAGTCCTAGGGCCCATCAGCCAACTTGGTCTCTCCCCAGTTCTCATGACCAGCAGATGTCGAAGCCAGAGTTGGTTGCGAATCTTTTTGTAATACCAATGCCTGAGACCCAGCAATAGCAGCAGAGAGGTTTATATCTGATGTTGCAATTGACTGCATCTTACATGTAAGAGAACAGTGTGAAATGTTGGAATACATTATATGTTGTGACCTATTGATTCTTGGAAGCCCATAAGCACATAAAAAAGATAAGAAATTACCTTATTTAAAGCACCAAATTGAATATCAGCACCTATAGCTTGGCTATTTGATTTTATTTGATTAAACATCGGATCTGAAAGATAATATACAAACAAAAGGGTAAATAGAGGTTTGATAAGGTGCCAGCAGGGGGATGACAATTCTAATATCATACATTTCTATCAGTGTTTATTCAGTTTTATTATATAATCAGTTTTCTTAGGAAAATCAAACATTTGTGGTTTAACGTCTAGTTATTTTATTCCAACAACAATCCTACATCTTCTACTTGCTTTGGAAGGATCATACTTGAGGAAACACACAATTATTCAGGAAAAAGTGGAAAATAAAGATTTTAAGGACTGATATATGCAATCCTTTAAAGCTTGACCATCTTCCCAGGTCTCAGATATGACAATTCCAGCTCTACAATTCATAATTGAACTAATAAGAAATTAAAAAAAAATGATATTAAATATAATTTCTCAGTTTCAATCGTGTTCTATAGCACAGTGGCATTGCATCGCAGCCTTGCTCTGTTCTGTTGTTTCTGTTCAGTTCACTCTCTCACTGCTCCCTGCACTCTCTTAAAGATTGTTTTGCCCTTTCATTTTCTTGCAGTAAACACTCTCGCACAGGTCTTTCATGATTTAATCCAGTTCTTTGTTCTTTATTGCCAGCATATGAATGTCTCTAATGTTGGGTAATTTATATAAGTCTCTATATAAGTTATTGAACTTGTAACTAAAATTTCACAGTAGAAGTCATCCCACTATCTGGTATCCCACTAGAGTGGTTTTGGGGTCAGCTACTCTGCTATCTGAGATTTAAGTAATTTCTTAAAATGATCCATGCATAGCTGATTACACCAACATTTCCAAGTCTCAATGAGTCTTTCCAAATTGAGTATAGGTAAAGTAAGTAACATCAATCATTGATGAGAAAATCAATGTTTAATACTTTAATATTCCAACACATGCATGTGCATGTAATATCAACGAATGATATTGCTTACTTTACTCTTTAAAATAAGAAGCTCACTTTAGAAGAGCGAGACCCTGGCAGTGGCACAGTTGTATCAACAAGGAGCTGTCTAAGATTTCTAGTTCACTTTTGCATATAGAATTCAAACAAACAAAATTTAAGACAGCCAGTACTCTCTATTTTAAATAACATGTACATAATAAGGAGTGAAATGTTTTGATAGATTCAAAAAGGAAACTTTAATTACAACTACCGAGCAATCAAAAACTGAAAATAATCGCACCTCCTTCATTTGCTGTTCATGATCATTCAGCTCCTTCAGTTCCTGCATATGCCAAAATCAAGATTCAGAAAACATCCTTCTCATTCACAATTGAGAGTTTAATTAATTAATTGAGAGTTTAATCAAAGATTCAGAAAGCATCCTTCTCATTCACGTTGAATATATAATATAATACCTGGATTAATTAATTGGCTTAAATTGAAGAGATCATACATAAAACTTTAATTGATTCCACCAGCTGGTCTACAAAGAACTTTTTTTTGACTGAGGTCTACAGGAACTTTTATTTTTCTTGTTGCAAATTCATTTTCCTAATTTTATTTTTATAAATTGGTGTTTTTGGCAAGTTTTGTCATGGATTTGGTGATGACATGAGTAAGAATCCCAATGGGGCAAAAGAACAAGCAAAAAGAAACAGAATGACGAGTTTCAATTTGATTCTTCGGTCCATCTAGGAAAACATGCCTGAATTCATAACCATGATAACTACCAGAAAAAATAACTAAAGAATGAGAAACCAAGATTAAGATAAAATGAAGGACCTTGCAGCAAAAATATCAACCAGCAGGTTAATCCAGGCAGAGGCCAAAGTCATTTCACTGGAGAACATTTTTGCTATACCAGCCAGCTGCATGAAGCATACACAGTTATCAATTCGATAAAACTCTTTTGGGAAGAGAAACTTCAATGTTGAATGCATCCATACACACCTCTGGTAGCCAGTATTTACTTACAAAAATCAACCGAACTGTCTTAGGGGTCCAAGAAAGGTACAATAAATATGCATATAGAATGCTAAGCACTACATAAGGTATACTACTATCCATGGACTTCTAGGTCTACATTTTTGCATTTAAGGAAAATGAATCAGGCACACAGACATTAACTACAAAATCAAAACCTAATAAATAGATATGAGAAAGAAGAATCTCAACCAAGAAAAATCTTAGACAATAATAACAAGGTATAGTAAGGAGTAAGGACCAAATAATTAAGAAGCCCATGTACCTCCTAGTTACGGTAAGTGCCTGAAACGTATACACTTGATCAGTGGCACATAAGAGATCATGTTGTTGGATATATATATATATATATATATATATATATATATATATATATATATAGCTATAGGGAAAAGATGAATATTCATGTCTGAAAGGGGAAAAGAGACATGAAAATTTATAATTTCTGCAAGGAAAAAAATCGGGAATAACCTCCTTATGGAAGCATAACACCACTAGTTTTGATTGAATTAATGCTTAGAGGTATATAAGTGTGTGTGTGTGTGTGTATTGTATTTAGAGAAAGGAGTTTTGTTCTTCAACTTAAAGCAACCAGCAAGCTATTTTTGAGCTCGTAGATCAACAACAATTACAAAATTGAATTTTTCAGTTCCACTCTAGGTGGTGGAACAAAGTTGAGTTTGCCCTTATTGCACTAGATTGGTCAGCAAGGGGGCTAGAGTCAGCTAGTTACTCAATTGTACTCATTATAAATCTTGTATATAAACAAGGAGATTGCAGGAAGAGTAACAATGAAGGAGATAAAAGATATGATCATCGTTGAGGGTAGATGGGCACAAGTCGTGTACAGCTTCAAGTAGCTAATTTGAATGGACAGTCAATATATAGCAGCTATAAAATTTAGGAGGAAAAAAAGGTTAGAAATAGACTTAAATCATGCATACCTTTGCTGGAGATATTAAAAATTACATAGATCATCTGGCCAAAACACAAATATCATCATAAAAGAGCAGTACAGGACCTGCGAATCTGTGTGTAATCACATCCTACAAGGTATAGCTCTCTAGACCAAAGGTTAACCTTAGTGTAAGACTCCAAAACCAAAAACAAATAAAAATGCATATGAGGAAGAGGAATAGTTGTGATGTACAGGATTAGACCTAGGGGATAGAGAATATGAGCGACACCCCACTTAGTAACTAACTGCTGAGCTGGCAATAGGGAGGGGTTGGGGCATGTGAATTGGGAAGGTTTAGGCAAGAATTAGTTTAAGCTTTGGGAGAGACTAGGCACTCTTTAATTGCCTAGGATATTTTTGTTCTTTTTCACTTGTACTCAGTTTGTCATACTGTAGAGCCAGATATTTAACTATGTTATTGACAGCAGGTAGTTTGGTAACTTTTCATAGTTAGCATTGTGCTGGCATTCACTATTTCCAAACCATAAAGTATAAAATCTCATGACAATGAAATAAGAATAATACCCAAAATGACCACAAAGAAAAGCAATAAAGAGAGAATTCAAGATAGTGAAACCAAAAAAAGTAGGTAGATGAAACCTGACCCCAAATAAAGCTAATGAATCAACAACAGCCTTTGATGGTTTCCCTTGTATTGAAATCTATGATCCACTGTATCATTTTTTTTAATGGCCTAGATTGTAGTATACCACATAGTTCAATAAACCTGACAGTTGTGAACAGGAATAGTCGGCCAGAGTCTCAAACCAAAAATACACTAAAAGATAAACAAGTAGAGTTTATCCTAATACAATTAAAACATTTTAAAGGTGAACTTTAAAATATCAGGACAAATAACTTACATCTTCAACAGTTTTGGCATTCCCCCAATCCTCATACAATTCACGATGACCAAATCGAAGAAGCTATGCCAGTATATTTAACCTACTGTTGCATTAGGATCAAATGCCCCACCATTAGGATCAAAGGTCCCAAATCATAAAGCTATGATAAGTATATTAAAAAAAATGACCTTTTTCTCAGACTCCACTGAGGCCATTTTCAAGGCCATCCTCTAGTGCCATCAGTCCCTTGTATTTGAGGCCATTCTCATAGTCATTGCACTTGTCATGTTAGTGGGAGTTGGTGATTGGCATTCGTTGGAGTCTGGCCTCACTCTGAAGAAGGTGATGCTGACCCTTCTGTTAGGGGCTGGACACATTACGTGCCTTGCCATGTCAGCACCATTTCCTCTCATCACTAAAAGAGACATGCAAAATTAAAGGTGTTTGGTCCTAGTCATTTACATGTTACTCATCAGTTCAAAATACAAGTGGTGTTGTGTATGGTAAGTGCAATTTCCTTGCACAAGAGACATCCTGAAACTTTTCTAGTAATGCTTACAATATTAATTATCATAATAAAACAAAGAAGTTATATGTCTCATGTGCCAATCCTATCAGTACATCTGGATGCTACAACAAAAGTTAAAAATATTTCAGCAGCTAATCAGACATTTAGCATATTTAAGGACTTGATGCTTAAACTTAGAACGAGAATCGAACTTTGCAAATGAAAGTTACAACCTGATGCATAATGCAAGTTTCCACTTCAATACACTATATATATAATTACTACATGAGTGACATACAGATTATGCATGGAAAAGTAAGCTTTTCAGGGTCAAATTGGACCCTTATAATGTGACCCTTATGACAACACTGAAAAAGTACACTAGGTGTCACTTTAACTACAATCTAACAATTTATAGAAAGGTAAGATTGGACCCTTATAATGTGACCCTTATGACAACACCGAAAAAGTACACTAGGTGCCACTTTAACTACAATCTAACAATTGATATTTCTATGACAATCCATTTTTGTCCTTCCCTTGAGTGTTTGCAAGTTTGTTTGTTACTCAAGAGAAAAAGAAAAGCACAGAAGCAATCTAACTCGATGATATGTGTATTATATGAAGACATAGTTGCATCCTCTAAAAAACTAGCACTTCACCTTATTCACTTACATTCTGTACTATAAATGTTGAAGGTACTTCTTCCTTTGTATCCAGCATTGTGACTAGAATCTTAATTAAGAAATGGAAGATTAAGACTGCAAATAGTATAAGTTCTTTAATATGTACCCCTGCTTCAATGAGAGCGTGAGTGGCCCCTTGTAGTTCCCATCATTTTCACTCATAAGTATACGCCCAAAATCCATAGTTGATTTAGAGAGAAGAAGAGTGTACACAGGTTGATCCAGATGCGGTGGTTTCAGGAATGGTTGAGAAAACTCCCCCTATTATGTTCAAAGAGACAACTTTAAGGGGGAATTTACAATTATACCATATGTGTGTTTTTGGCACTACCATGCAAAGGACTTAAATATTATCTGAGAGCTTCTGTTGGAGTAGACACATATTGAAGTAGTAAGCATATCATCAAAAGATGTTACCTTTATAAAATGAAAGAGGATAATGTTTTTGCATTTTATCTGTATTTAGTGATATATATTTGCAGGCAGTAAAGCTAGAAAATAACAAATCCTTCATTTGTGATATAATTGGTGAATGTGATCTCTTCACACACAGTCCCACTCTGTTTTACATTCTCTAAAAGAACCTTTACTAGAATCAATCAAGTAGTACAGAAAAGTCTCTGGCTTAAGAAAAGAAACAAATTGTAATTCTACAAAAAGGCGCTTCCATGATTAAAATAGGAAATTACCCAGCATTGATACCTCTTGGTAAGGACATCAATATGATTTAAATCTTTGGCAATATTGTCTGCTACTCTATCAATCTGTTTTCTTGAAAGATCAGACATAAGAAGGATTCTCTGCCTCATTTGTAGAGATGAAAAAGCATATTGCACAAGCCAGAAATCAGAACACAAGATAAGGGCAATGGGAAATTACCTTGTCTGAACCATTTACCTAGCTGTAGCTGTGCCTAAGAGAACAACAAATTCATGATACTTATTTAACTGCTTTAATATGAAGGGAAGATGACTATTCATCCCACAGATAATGATATGATCAGTCTCCAGAGCTTGCATTTTGGGCTCCCTCCCTGAGCTTTTGCTTATTACTCTATTGTGAAGACTCAAAATTAATGGCATGCACAGAAAATATTGCTTAATGAATGCTTAGTGCTTCAGATTTTACCCTAAATTGTTCAGTCATCGTACTTAGAAGTCGAGAGTAAAACAATATACCCCATATTGCAAGAAGAAATCCAATAACACGCCCAACACTTGTTGCTTGCTGTAGAAGAACAAAAAGTATGTTATTTGGTTACATAGAAAATGCTTACAAACAATGTGAAAGGGGTAAACAAAAAACTGGTATACAAAGTCCACAACAAAATCAACATACTTTTAAATGAGTAGACGATGAACAAAGACATGCCCAGGCTTCCCAGAGACAATCTTCCAGAGAATTTTTGTTACCCCTGTATAATATAATATTGACCCAGATTAACAAACATATATAAGCACAACAGCAGTGAACTCAAGTACCAAAATTTTAAGCTCTCATGATCTAACTCAATTGTTGGCAAAGGAGAGACATTGAACTCAGAACACTCTTAAAATAGTGACTTATCTATGATTACCTAAACTTAAAGAACAGGAGACCACCAATGACAACAAATGAGAAGCACGCTAAAAGGAGCACCACAAAGAACCTGAAAGAGTCTATATGATTGTTACAGACAAGCATATATATTATATCATTAGATTTTTTAATAACAGGAAATAGTTTGTAACATAAACAAGACCCACTGGCTCCATTCATCATAGAATAAAGCCACTCAATTTACATAACTTTGAGCGTAACACGAGTCCAATGGCGAGCGAGGCAATTGTGCGTGAAAGTTGCGTTTACCTCGGGGAGATCAGAAACGGAAGGGAGCAATCCGACAGATCTGGCGGACCTAACGGAGCTCAAGATTTTTCTGCCGACCTTGGACAAATCCATTGCTCCGCCCTGGGAGAGCAAGAAGAAAACCCTAGAGCTCTCGATCCCTCCTCCACCCTCGCTCAAATCGCCGTCACCATTGAAAATGAAAGGATTCCCCAGCACGCTTCCAAAGGGAAACAAATTTGGCTGCATCGCAAACTTAAGACCCCGAGATCGAGCGGTGGCACTCGCGTTTCATATAGAAAAACGGCTTCGTTTTGCGCTCTCGCCGAGATCTAACAGAAATATGCCATGCGAGTGAGTGAGTTCGGAACTCAAATAACTTGGTTACTTTTACTTCAGTGGCCACAACACTGTGCATGAACGCGAGCGATCACTGTTTGTTGGTTTGGTTCTTGTGTTGTGTTGACGAGAACTGGATTAGAATTTGGGATAAGACACTGACCAAATGAGGTGAGATAGAAAGAGAAAGGAAACGAAATGGCCACACGCGTTCTTCGGTTTTTGATGATTCAAATTTGGATGATGAGAGAGAAAGATAAACAAGCACAAATTTAAAGACGGTTATGAAAACCGTACATGAAAGCACAAATTTTTGTATAGTTCAATTTTAAGACGGTTATTATATAATCGTCTTTGAATACTTAACTTCTAAGATGGTTATTATAAAATCATTTTCGTACATATTGTATTATTTACAAAATTGTCATTGTCTAGTATTCTAAGACGGTTTTTTAGGAACTGTCTTAGAAGGCGCGTCGTAAAATACTACTTTTGTAGTAGTAAAGTTTGCCAATTTTATTTTTTTTATAACAAAACTAGTATAGTATCCTTGCAGACGCACGCGTAAGCTATACATTTAAATGCACATTAACACATAATGTAAATTTTCGTTTTAAAAAACAAATATAGTAAGATTCGATAATGTGAAACATATAGTATTCAAACGCTGTAAGATGAGTTCATAATGTTAGTTACAAAATATATCATCACCTAATAGATGTAGTTGACAACAAAAGAAATAAAGGTAGATTTCAGGCTTTGGTTGAGTTAAATTGAGAAACTTGCAATCAACCCATGTACCAAAGCACAATGTTACTTGTAGAATTAGGTAATTCCATGATAAATTCAAAGTTTTCTTTCAATTCATTGTCCTTGGCAAACGTTCTCCAGCCAACTCTGATTTTTGCACTTTTTCGCCAATGGTTGAACACAATGTTGCATTGTGTTGTTCCTTCAAAGTGGATGTGTGTGAACTCTACATCCTTTAAGAAGTAGTACATACTACTTGGTACATCCTGAAATAGCCATTATGTATTGTTAGAAATTTATATATGGAAACAAATTTGAAATGAAGAAATTCTTATAATCTGTAAAATGTTAGAACTTACCAAGCTACTGCAAGAAACCTTATATTCGTTGAGGAGGATGCAGAAGATAATAGAGCTTGGGTTCAGTTTGTATAAAGAATGTCATTTTGGAAAGGCTTGTGGTTCAGAACAGATTTTGTAGACGATCATTAAGAACACAGATTGTTCATAATGCGTCAAGGTAATATGATGATTACCTTGGAGACCTTAGTAGTCTCTAATGGTTGTCCATCCAGTGCAAATTGTAGGATTTTGGAGGGATTTGTTATACTTGACCAGATGATGTTTGCCATGAGCATCTATGAGATGCCATGTGTCATCCAAATGATCTTTCCACCTTATTGCAAATCTCTTGCTAATTTTCACATAAGGCTACATGTCCATATAAAAAACAATGGAAAAAATGGGAGTTACATAATGGCTTATGTAATGGATTGAACATTGTTAATAATTAACCTGATCATTAACATGAACTATGTTCACGATTTCAGTGGATTTCTTATTAATCTGTATCATGGTTACAATCATGTTCTTCATACTTAGTTGGTCTTCATCCATTATTGCTAATTTGCACATACAGCATAACAAATAATCATTGTTAGGAGTGGAGGTAAAGTAAATGCAAAAATTCATGTAGGCAAAAATTAATTAAAAAATAGAATGTAGATACCCAGTTACACCATAATTAAGTATATTTATCAATTGGTGAACACCGAGTTTGAATAAAAGCAACATTGAAGAAACAGAAGCATCGATTTACTTATTGTGGAATGGACAATTATCAAAATGACAATGTTTAAAATGAGTAATACAAGATTGTTGTATTGTAGAGGACAACAATACAGTGGAATTGTTTTGGGTTAGCAGCATTAAAGTAAATAAAAAAATAGGTTTTTGTGGTGGAAGAAGATATAAATTTGTGCAAAAAACCTAAGCAGGTCATTTGCATAATTCATTTGGCAGCAAAATGGAATGAGTATTGATAACAGACCAAAAGGTGTGATGGATTTGTATTACACAATGTATAAGATAAAATAGAACTTGACCATCATTTCTCCATGTACATTTTGTGTATTTACACAAAATATAATGCATGTATAGTTTTTGAATGAAGAATAAAATAATAGAAGCAATCAAGTTTGAATGTTCTATTGCATGTAATTACTGTAAAAAAAAATAGTATAAAATTGAAGATGTAGGATATTACAGAGTATTGAAACAGGGTATATAAACAAAGAAAAATGAATCAAAACAACGTATTGACACCATGCATGTGGTCGATATTCCAAGGATGTAAATGACAAAACGAAATGGTCGATCTTCCAACCATGATGAATATGTTAACGTTTTTTTGAAAACAAAATTACTTCCTGTTTGAAGTTATGTAAACTATTAGTAGTTAATCGTTTTAAATGACTTCATCTTAAAAATTTGTAGTTTTACTGAGTAATATGGAAAAATATACTATATTATGTTATAGTTTGGATGTAGTATACATGGGAAAACAAATAATCACACCCATTTTAGTGTTTTTTGTTAATGTAAGGCATAGTGTAGTAGTTTGTACATGCTTATCAAGAGTAGTGCAGGGTTGCGTTTCTCTCATAATGTTCACGGTTCGTTTCTTCACCGTCGTGGGTTTGCACAACATGGGTTTGCACAACATGTTTACTGGATCAACTGCAGCGTCATATCGTCTCTTCGGTTTGTGCCTCAAATAGAGTGCCCCTTTATATACCTTAGCAATTTTCTGCTTTGTAGTGGAGTGGAAGGATGTGAGTAGACGCATGTTAAATGAATGACTGAAAGTGGTGAATGAATAGTTTTTGTAATTGATGGCATTGTACGGGGCTCATGCATTTGAACCTGAATTTTGTGGTGTTAAGTACACAACTGTACTTTGACATAGAAAAGAGACATTTTAATTGGGTTGCCTATAGGGCCCAATAAATCACAAACTATTAAATATTGGTGAACATAAGAAAACAATTGGGCCTACATTATCTGTTATATGTGAATCTATCATCCATGACCATCATTGCAGTGGAGTGAATCATTTATTCTAACCAGGTAAGGTGTGAATTGAACCAAAGTAATGAAAATAGTTTATTCTAAATTGATAAAAAATTTGGGATGATGGTTTAGTTAATGTACCCACCATAAAGATATAATTATATGAAGTTGGAAAAAGCACATAGAACCAAATATGTTTGGTGTTTTGGTAATACTATGTATTGAGCATGTGAATTAAAATAATGTTTTGGTTTAGTGAATGTACCCACCATAAAGATATAATACTATTGTAATTAAAATAATGTTATACTTGTTTGATTTGGTTAACATAAAGTGGTACAACTTTGATACACCAGTAAGATTATTTTGGGTTGGTTACCTTATAATAGATAATGCAATTTTATTTACATATCTGAATGATTGATATTAAAGGTATGGTTTAAATTTGGTTGGTTATGTTGAATTCAAGGGGAGCTGCTTGAAGCATAAGCAAAGTTTGATTCAAGTCTCAAGTTTTAGCTTTCAACATGCCTTGAAGGATTGAAGAACAACTCGTGATTAAATGTAAAAGGAAGAAGCAATTCTGGTGATCCAAGTGCATTGCATTCACATCATTCATTAAGTCAATTAGTTTAAGAAATAGAATTCACAAGGCATTGATAAATTGTTTAAGGTTTTGAATTAAATCAAGAGTTTTTGGAAATATAATGTTTTCTACTGGTTTAATCGATTACATTAAGATAAGAATCGATTATTTTGTTCTTAGTGCTTTCTGGAAAACTTTTCAAGAACAATGTAATTGATACGTATCGGTTTAATCGATTATTTTACATTGGTTCACATATAAACTGCCTTGATGAACATTTTAATCGATTACCAACAGGCTATAATCAATTACATAGGCTATACAAAAAATCTCACCTTCCTGTCTTAATCGATTACCAAGGTTAGTAATCGATTACATTTTATGTCTGTGCTTAACATGTTTGTTGCATTAATCGATTACCAATTATAGTAATCGATTACATAGTTCAAAACAGTTTATGCAGTTTCCTGGTTTAATCGATTACTAGAGTTCGTAATCGATTGCACAGTGTATGTGCATTTGTGGAACTGTCTGTTTTAATCAATTACAAGTCGGAATAATCAATTATTTTGTTCGTTGCTCATATCCAGAAGTTTGTTGAACAGTTTAATCGATTACAGGAGCGTATGTAATCGATTACATAAGCAAAATAATCGATTACAGGAGCGTATATAATCGATTACTGACGGTTAGAAAGTCTGTTATAAATAGAACCCTTGCTCAGCTGTTTTAGGAACTTGATCAATTCGTATTCTGAGCATACTAAGGATTTCTAAACACTCTTTTAGTGATTTTCTGGGTTCATTGAGTTTTTGATTTCACTAAAACACTTATGGGTTGTTAAGTGATTCTAGAAGCAAGAAGATTCTTTTCAAAGCATAAGGAAAGTGATGTTCTGAGATTGTTTTCATTATTCAACCTGATTACTCATTCATCTGCATATCATTCACTGGATCATCAGGTGATTTCTTTCCTTAACTTTGTGGTTGTAATTCATTTTGATTTTGGATGTATTTTTGTCTATTGTAATTGAGTTTCTTGCTTGTAATCTAGAGATAGAGTTTCTCTAGGGGTGTGCTGAGTAGTGTTCTTAGTGGGTTGTCTCTAAGAATCTAATAGTGTTTTAGATTTCTGAACTTTATCTAGGGTTGATAAAGGGAGACTTTGTAATTACTTGTAAGAACAAAAATTTGCAATAGTGGAACTCCATTCTAGTGTTGAGTGGAAGAAAATTGGATGTAGCTTCATAGTGTTTGAAGTGAACCAGTATAAATCTTGTGTGCTCTGTTATTAATTTCTTTCTTGATTATTTTCTGTCCATCTTGATTATTTTACTTTGATTATCAATTCAATTTTGAGATGGTGGATATCTTGGACTAAACATTTGATTGAATAAAGTTTCTTGGTTTCAAAAGTGATAAAGATCCTTAGGGAAAACACTGATTTTGTTTTAGAAAATTTTTTATTTACCAAGACTAACCAATTCACCCCCCCTCTTGGTTAAGTGTGAAGTGTTCCTATATTTTACAGGTTAGTAATGAATAGATAATATAATTAACACAATTAATCTGTTTTAAAGTTTATCTATAAAGTGATCATGGTATTTGGTGTGATGATACATTAACAAATCATCATCAAACGAAATCTGCATGCACAAGGCAAAAAACTATTGTCAACAGCTTACCAATTTGGGTTGGTATAATGGTAAGACTATGAGCCCATCTGTTGAAAAACTTCCAAACTTAATACCTTGATCGTATACAGTATCTTCAAGAGGTTTGGTACCACAAGGAGATAATTGTTTTTTGGGTACTAGTTAATACAAAGTGCACCTAAAGTTACATACCAAACATAAGGTTATAATTTGATTGAATAATGAGGTTGTGATCAGATATAAACTGCATTTAATGTATGCCTTATCTATGCAGTACATGTTGTATGACAGTTGGGAAAAAAATGCAGTATGACAGTAGGCACTATATGCAGTATACTGCAATTTATATATGTTGTATAATAATGAGAGTTAATGTAATTGAGCCCCAAAAATTCACTGGTTTGTTTAATACAAATTGACCATGATAATTGGTGTGATGATGGTGCTCCTAAAAAGAGTTAAAGTCATATCTTGCATCCACAAGGCAAAACATTGTTGTCAACAGGTACTCCAATTTGGTTAGTGAAAGAGGTGATGGAAACTAACCATGGTATTTTGTGTCAATGTTGTCCGGTGTTCCAAAAAATTGTTTAAATGAAATCTTGCATACATAAGCCAAATTATAACTTTGAAAAGTTTTCAATGATTATCCAATTGTATAAACAATAATAAAGTTGGCATATACTACACATTTTGGAATACTTATTTGAAAACTACATTGATAGTTATATTTTGTGGTTTTCCTTCTCTGTCATGAATGAGTATTTTCAATCCACTTTTACTCTTTACTCTTGAAAATGCAACATACAGCTGGCCATGGCTGAAAACGGGGTTAAGAAGATATAAGCCAACACATTCAAGAGATTTCCCTTGAGATTTATTTATTGTCATAGCATATGACACTATAATTGGGAAGTGTCTTCTAATCATCTTGAAAGGCCAAGGAGATTGTGATGGTGATAATGACATCCGTGGAAAGTAGATCATATTACCAATGTTTTTACCAAAAATTATGTGTGCTTCAATGACATGATTAGCCATTCTAGACACAATTAGTTGTGTACCATTGCACAGCCCTTCTGCTTGATCCGAATTTCGAATCAACATAATAGGTGTGCCTGTTTTCAGTATGATTGGATGATTAGGTAATCCAGATGTTTTTGATAAATGTAGAAAGTTTGGTGTAATAGATTAGTAAACCTCACTTTCTGCAACATCTGTCATGTCAACGAAATCAGACCTTAAATATTCTTTTTGGTCATCTGGAATAATGTTTAAACATGCTCATTTATTTTGTCGACAATCTCAATTGTTGAAGCCAGTATAGCCCTACTGCTCAAAAAGTCTTCATTGTTATAATTGTACTTGATATCTGGATAGGTGTTGCTCACAATTGATTCAATAGGATCATTGAAATCTGTAATACAAAAATTAGACGAAATTTCTATTTCAGAAAATCCATCATTACCTTTGCCTAGTTTAACATCACCAACATCTATAAGCTCAGAAAACTTGTTAATTTCTTCTGCATTTGGTGTTTCTGAGTTCAAGCGCATATTCTTGGTCAACTTTAAAACGGTGCAGTAATCCCATAGATAAGAAGCATTAATAGTAGCATGAAAAATGTATAATCTGCTGCCTCTAGGTATGACTTGTAAGATTTGGTGAAAGTCACCTCCGAAAACAACAACTTTTCCACCAAATGGAAGAGTTCCTTCATGAGACATACACATTATGTCCTTTAGTGTTTTGTCCAATGCTTCAAAACATAATTTATGTGCCATAAGAGCCTCATCCCATATTATTAACTGTGTTGATTGTAACATACCAGCTAGCTCACTACCTTGATTGATATTACATTGTTGAGTTCTCTAACGTTCTTTGAAAATTTGGAATGTGCAGTTCTGCCATTCGATAATAACAATGAAACTATACCACTTGAAGCAACTATTAAAACAATTTCTCCTTTGGAACACAATGCAGAGGCTAATGTTTTCCACATAAAGGTCTTTCTGGTACCTCCATTGCCATATAGGAAGAAAGTTTCACCAGTCTGTCTGCTGACAACATTCATTATGGCATTAAATATACTTCTTTGCTCATTTGGAATTGAAATACATAAGATTACATGTTAAATACAGCATGTATTGTCTTTTAATCTATTGTTGTATTTGTACTTAGTTTTATATTCTAACCTGTTAGAGTGGCAAAGTATGTTTGAAAATCAAATTGTAATTGAACCTTGTCATATCTCTGTTCTGTTACCAAAATGGGTTTGTGGTACACCACTTGGAAAAGGCATGGTTGGATAATCCATTAATGATTTTCTGTTGGACTGCAGTATCTCTTCAATATGAAGCAATGCTAAATTCTGTAAGTCTTCCATTAGAAGTTACAAATCTATTGAAGAATAAATAAAATTTCCATGTTATCATTTGTCAGCAGAATATGGAATTCATTTGAAAAGTATGTCACTAGTGTATTATACTTGGTATGTTAGTAATCTTCCTTTGATCATGTAGGATACCATCAATTAAATAAGCACATGTTTCATATCAGACATGCATTGGTCTGTCAATGTTATTTGATATAAGCATTATAACAAACAATTTCCTTAAAAATTGGCCAGAACCCCACAGGTATGCTTCTCTTAAAGCTTCAATGTATTCCTTATCATCATGCAAAAAGCCCATTCCAAAACATGCTTCTCTAAAGGAAGGATATAGTTGACCACCTACTGTACGAATTTGTTAATAACTGGTTGGCCCTTTGACCACTGACAACGTCATTCTAAGATAATACAATTCTCTAGTACTTGGAGGAACCCAATTAAGCCTTCCAATTGTGTAGGATTTTTTCCTTTGCTTCCAATGTCTATCCTTGGCAACATATGTATATCCACTTAAATGTTATAATATTTTTTTATATAAATTTTAGTAATTAAGCACTAAAAAATAAAATCCTAAACAAGTAACTGTTAGGTGCTAAATAAAATCCTAACTAGGTAACTGCTCCGGAGTGGGCCAAGGAAATAGGCTAGGATCCTGCTGGTACTGATGCAGTGTGTAGTTGTAGAAACTCTCATTCAGCTGCATCTGACCTCTGAAATTTGCAGCTTGCTGCTCCGCCAAGTGCTGCATATAGGTGTTCATGTGGAGTTCTATTCTCTGCAAATGTGCAGAGATGGATTCCAAGGAAGCTAGCTCTGGAGCGGGCTGCTGCTTGACCTGTCTAGCTAAACAATATTTCTCAATAAAAGCACGGTTAATCGGAGGGTGGATGGTCCTAGAGGGGTGTACTTGGATTCCAAATAACTGACATAAACCAGTAATCAGTGCAGGGAACCCAAGTGCCCTATTGGCTTGCTCAGGGTTAATTGGATGCCTAGGTGGCTCTAAAATTACAAACTGGTGGATAGCATCAGAAATGATTTGAGCCACGTCAATGCTAAACTGAGTCATAATGCTATAGGCTAGTTGACATTTAAGCATAGGAAGATCAGAATTGTGGTCACTAGGCATAATGTTGCTTAACAGGAAGGTCATCCAAATTTGAGTAAGGGTGGTCATGTTTGTTCTCATTAATCTTACCCTGTTACCTGCTAGCGAAGTCACATCCTGGAATGCATAGGAGTTGGATCATCGCTTCTTTATCAAAGTTGTTACGCCTTTCCATGTATTCACAGAGATGTCCTTCTGGGAGGACTAGTGGATTGCCTAGAAATTGATTTATGGCATCAGCATCATAGGGAATCCACTGTCCTCTGACAAATGAGCGCTTGTCAAACAATGCTCCCTCCAAAGGCCATGCATTGGCATAAAATTCTAGCACAATCTCAGGATCGAATTTTTGCATTGGTGTAGCTAGTGGCCCCCATCTATGTCGGTCAAGTTCAGCTGTAAATTCTAGATATTCTTCATTTAATAGCTGAACTCTTCTCTCTTTAAGAAAGGACCAGTTCTTGATTGCTTCAAATCGGAGTTGGTGCTCTTTGCTTCTAAACCTCTGCTCATCATAAATAAAGTCCTCAGGTGGAGGTGCAGTGGAACCTTCATGGCGAGCTCTCTTACTTTGTAACTTCTTAGGAGCCATCTGAAACAATCTTAAAATAGATTTTAAGCCTGTAACAATCATGATAGATAAGTGGCAGCCTTATGTGAAGTGAAATCAAGACACTTATAGCAAAAATTACTATGTTTCTAATGCATAAGTTTAAGCAAGTAATTCAGTCCATGGTTTCTATTTGATTTTATGTACAATGACCATGATTTGGAGAATAATACTACATGCTGAAATATTCAAAGTTATAGCTTTGGTAAGTTAATAATTTTACCAAACTGACAAGTTATGCACATACACTAGCTATGCAAAAACTGATGTGTCTATTTGAATGCTATGCCTAAATTATGATCAATGGCATGTAAGAAAAGTGTTTAGGACAAGCATGGAACATGTTTGGTGCATTAGTAATGGGTTATGTACAAGCTATTTTCAAAGGAGCATTTTCACAAACACTTGGTGGACACCCATTTTTGTACATGAAATTGGTAAAATTGGTACATGCCTACACCCAAATTTTCAAAGAAATAGAAGGGAAAGGTGACCAATTGCATACTACACAACAAAATAAGCAAAACATGGCAGAATCATTATTTAGTATTTTGTAACCTAACCATATTTTTCACGGAAAAGCAAAAGATACTAAACAAATATACAAGCATAGGGTTTAGTAATTTAATAGATACAAGAGATACTTACGTGGGACCAAGAGCACAAGGAAAACAACAAGAAATGGAGAAGGTGCAGTGGCCTGGGCGATCCAAATGGAAAGGGAGACAGAAAGGGATAGCCAAAGAAGATGTTGAAAATGATTTACCAAAGAAAAAATGTCTCACCTTGCTGTTTTGTGTTTCTATTTACGCCCACTCGCCCAGGCGAGCATTTTACACATGGTTTACTCGCCTGGGCGAGTTAAACCCATTTTTTTTTAAGCAATAAGAAATAAGATGAAATGTTTGGTTATATTTTAAAGTTATACTACTTATTTATATTTTAACCTATATTTATGGAATTAGAAATGCATAAACAAAATTAAAAGCTTACTAGGTTGCCTCCTAGAAGCGCTTCTTTTACGTCGTTTTAGCTGGACGAGTTACAGCTCAAATTTCTTGTAGTTGTACCACAGTGGTGAGTCTTTCAACTTCACCACCCAGATAAGGCTTGAGCCTGCTATCATTCACTGTCCATGTTCTTTTTGTAGTTGGGTCCTCAAGAATCACAGCTCCATGTGACATCACTTCTTTTATGATGAAAGGTCCGGACCATTTAGACTTCAGCTTTCCTGGAAATAATCTAAATCGAGAATTAAATAACAAAACATACTGTCCAAGATGAAAATTCCTTTTCAAAAGCTTTTTATCATGATAAAATTTAACTTTTTCTTTATAAAGTTTGGAATTCTCATATGCTGAAAGCCTCAGTTCCTCCAACTGATGCAGTTGTAGCTTTCTTTGTTCACCTGCAAGATTAGTATCAAAATTAAAAAATTTTAAAGCCCAAAAAGCTTTGTGTTCCAATTCTACAGGTAAGTGGCAAGATTTGCCATAAACTAGCTGAAACGGTGTGAGCCCTGTGGGTGCTTTAAATATTGTTCGGTATGCCCAAAGAGCTTCATCAAGTTTCTGAGACCAATCTTTCCATGACTGGGCAACTGTCTTTTCTAAAATTCTTTTGATTTCTCTGTTTGAAACTTCAGCCGGCCCATTAGTCTGCGGGTGATAAGGAGAAGCTACTTTATGCCGAACACCATAATGTTGGAGGACCTTTTGAAGTTGAGCATTACAAAAATGTGATCCTCCGTCACTGATTAATGCACTAGGTGTTCCAAATCTAGAGAAGATATTTCTCTTCAAGAAGCGAATAACTGTTTTTGAGTCAGCTTTCTGTGCAGCTATTGCTTCCACCCATTTTGTCACATAGTCCACTGCCAACAAAATATATTCATTTGCATACGATGATGGAAATGGGCCAATAAAATCTATTCCCCAACAATCAAAAGCTTCAACTTCTAAAATATTTTGTAGAGGCATTTCATTTCTTTTAGAGATTCCTCCGGTCCTCTGACAATTATCACACCTTTGCACATATTCGTGGGCATCTCTGAACAATGTAGGCCAATAAAAGCCTGCTTGCAGGACCTTTGCAGCAGTCCTTTCTCCATTATAATGCCCTCCATAAGGTGAGTTGTGACAATGTCATAGAATTTTCCTTGCCTCTTCTTGTGTCACACATCTTCTTAAAAGGTTTCTACACCGATCTTGAAGAGGTAAGGATCGTCCCATACAAAATATTTAGCATCGCTGAGAAACTTCTTCCTTTGGTGTCAAGAATAATCTTCAGGGATTGCACCAACTGCCTTAAAATTAGCCATTTCTGCAAACCATGGCCTTTCTGAGATATGGAGAAGTTTCTCGTTGGGGAATTCTTCTTGTATTTCTGGATCTTGGGTGGCTTCATTAGTGAGTCTGGATAAATGATCTGCCACATAATTTTCACACCCTTTCTTATCTTTTATTTCTAGATCAAATTCCTGCAAAAGTAAAATCCATCGAATAAGTCTGGGTTTAGAATCAGTTTTAACTAATAAATATTTTATTGCGGCATGATCTGTGTAAATCACCACCTTAGATCCTATTAAATATGATCTAAATTTTTCCAAGGCATATACTATGGCAAGCAGTTCTTTTTCAGTAGTTGCATAATTTATCTGTGCCTCATTTAAGACCTTGCTTGCATAGTGTATAACATGGAAAACTTTATTCTTTCTTTGTCCCAAAACTGCTCCCACCGCATAATCACTTGCATCGCACATAATTTCAAAATCAAGATTCCAATCGGGTGCGATGATTAAGGGTGCGGAAATCAATTTTTGTTTCAAAGTTTCAAAAGCTTGGAAGCATGAATTATCAAACTGAAATGGGACTTCTTTGTTTAACAGATTGCTAAGCGGATTAGCAATTTTTGAAAAATCTTTAATAAATCGCTTGTAAAATCCTGCGTGTCCCAAGAAACTTCGAATGCCCTTGACATTGCTTGGTGGAGGCAAATTTCTCAATGACATCCACTTTACCTCTGTCTACTTCAATGCCTTTCATGGAAATCTTGTGAGCTAACACAATGCCTTCTGTCACCATAAAGTGACACTTTTCCCAATTCAGCACAAGATTAGATTCAATACAACGTTTTAAAACAATATCAAGATTATATAAGCATGGATCAAAAGAAGTTCCAAAGACAGAGAAGTCATCCATGAATATTTCAATACTTTTCTCGACTAAGTCAGAGAAAATAGCAAACATGCATCTCTGGAAAGTGGCAGGAGCATTGCATAAACCATAGGGCATTTTCCTATATGCAAAAATACCAAAAGGGCAAGTAAATGTTGTTTTTTCTTGGTCTTGAGGATCAACACTGATTTGATTATATCCAGAGTAACCATCAAGAAAACAATAAAATTTCTTACCTACTAGCCTCTCTAGCATTTGATCCATAAATGGTAACGGAAAATGATCCTTCCTGGTGGCGTTGTTGAGCTTCCTGTAGTCAATACACATTCTCCAACCCGTAACAGTACGAGTTGGGATCAGCTCATCTTTATCATTCTTTATCACCGTCATGCCACCTTTTTTAGGCACCACTTGTACGGGGCTTACCTATTGACTATCTAATATAGGGTATATCATTCCTGCTTCCAGTAACTTTACTACTTCTTTCCTAACTACCTGTTTCATGGTTGGATATAGACGTCTTTGAGGTTGAGCAACAGGTTTAAAGTCTTGTTCCATTGAAATTCTATGCATGCAGTATGAAGGACTAATACCTGTTAAGTCTGACAATGTCCAACCAATGGCTTTACTGTTTTGTTGCAAGACTTCCACCAATTTCTTTTCTTCCTCCACAGAAAGATTTGCATTGATGATTACTGGTTTCTGGGAATTTCTTGCAAGAAAAACATATTTTAAATGCGAAGGAAGTACCTTAAGTTCCAGGTTTGGTTCCTCTGTCTGCTTCTCTTCCTTTAATTCTTCATAGAGGGATTGATGAAAAGGCACTTCCTTGCATGTATTCAATTGATGAAGATACTTTGATTTCTCTTTATCTCCATCTTCTTCTTGAGAGTCTTCAGTCAATGCTTTCTCTAAGCTATCCTTTTTGTAAAGAAATCTTCTAGAGTCAGAGATTACTTCATCCAGTACATCGACTCTAAAACATTCTTTCTTATTTGAGGGTGCTTTATAGCTTCAAGAACATTAAACTGAACTTCATCATCTTGTACTCTGACAGTGAGCTTTCCTTCATCAACATCAATTAAAACTTTGGCAGTCTTCATGAAAGGTCTACCAAGAATCAATGGGACTTCATTGTCTTCATCCATATCCATGACTACAAAGTCGACTAGGAAGAAGAATTTGTCGACTTTCACCAACACATCTTCAATGATGCCATAGGGATGCTTAATAGATCTGTCAGCTAGCTGCAGAGTCATCCTAGTAGGTTTGATTATAACCTCTCCTATTCTCTTAACCATGGATAATGGTATGAGGTTGATGCTTGCACCTAAGTCAAGAAGAGATTTTCCCACAGATAAATTACCAATAGTAACAGGAATTGTAAAGCTACCTGGATCTCTAGTCTTTTCTGGAAGAGTCTTTTGGATGATGGCACTGCATCCTGCATCCAGCTCGATGGTCTCCTCATCGGTATCTTCTTTTCTTGGTGAGGAGATCCTTCATGAACTTGGCGTATGTTGACATTTGCTCCAATGCTTCAGAAAAAGGAATATTTATCTGAAGTTGCTTGAAGATGTCAAGACAATGTTTGTATTGCCTTTCCTTTGCCTTCTTGGATGAAGCGTGTGAATATGGCATGCTTTGGACTGGTGGTGGGGTTAAGACAACTTTGCCTTTGTCATTTTTTTTCTTTTCCACATCACTTGTTGCTTTTCTCTCAATTTTTTCATTGATTTCTTCCTCATCTTTTTCTTTTTCTTTTTCTACATTATCATTTTCCTTTATTTTTCCTTCATTTTTCTTTTCTTCTTCCTCTTTCCTACCCACTACAGTTCCACTTCTAGTGATAATTGCTTTACATTGCTCTTTAGGATTGATTTGGGTATTTGCTGAGAAAGATCCACCTCCATGCTCAGCTAGTTGCTTTGCAAGCTGCCCTACTTGTACTTCTAGATTCTTGATAGAAGCCTCGGTGTTCTTTTGATTACTGATGGACAATTGCATGAATTGTGTAAGAGTGTCTTCCATTTTTGTTAATCTGTCAGACTGAGTTTGTTGTGGTGGATTTCTATTTGAAAGACTGAAAAAAGAATTAGAATAACTTGCAAAGGAATTGTTAGCAAGACCTGCAAAAGGATGGTTAGTGGGAACATTATAAGCATTGTTATTTTGCCTCCAATTATAAGGTTGATTAGAACCTGAACCATTGCGGTAACCTTGGTAATTCCCTTGATAATTTTGTTGAGGTCTTGATTGATTTTGCATGTAGTGAGCCTCCTCTTCTTGTGGACAATCACCGGGTACTGTGCAATATCCATTCTGATGATCTCCTCCACAAAAATCACATCTCATGATTTGTTGAACTTGGTGTGCTGTATGAGATTTCTGTGATCCTCCCTGCTGAATTTGTTGAGGAAGTTGGCCTATTTGCTTTGTTAAGGCCTCCAATTGCTGAGTCAAGAGCTTGTTTTGAGCTAAGATGGCATTTTGAGTGTCGAGCTCTAATACTCATTTCCTCTGAATTGGTGATCTATCATGGTGAGATTGATAGTCACTTGCTGCTATTGAGTCAATGATCACTATAGCTTCTTCGGGGCTTTTAGACATCATGGTACCTCCAGTTGAAGCGTCAAGGATCATCTTGGTCTGAGGCCTCAAACCACTATAAAAGATGTGTAATTGTGCGGCATCATCAAAATTGTGATTCGGGAATCTCCTTAGTAGTGACTTGAATCTTTCCCATGTCTCACATAATGGTTCATCTGCACCTTGAGAGAAAGTGGCAATAGCTGACTTTGCACTTATAAATCTTGATGGAGGGAAGAATCTAGCGATGAATTTTTCCTCCAAATCGTCCCATGTGCTTAGACTTTTGTTTGGTTGTGATTGAAGCCATGTTTTAGCTTTACCTGTCAAGGAAAAAGGGAAAGCTTTGAGGTAAACAGCTTCAGCATCTTCGTCCGATGCTCCCATTGTACTGCATAGCTCCATGAAAGTAGACGAATGCGTGTAAGGATCTTCATGGTCTAGCCCAGCAAATGGATGTGAGCCAATAAGACTAAGAATGCTGGCTTCAGCTCCACAACCTTGTTGTTGAAAGGAGGGATGACTATGTTGTTGTAGTGCTTGGGACCTTGTTGATAAGCATAGTCACCAAGAGTCCTTCTTTCTGGTCTATTTTCTTCTCCGCCATGATCAGCCATGTTGTCTCTTACCACTGGTTTTTCAGTTGAAGGAGGATCAATAGACACAGTTTCCTCGGAATGCTTGTTGGATTCTTGCTTCTTTTTCTTTCTATTTTTCCTTTCTGTTTTAGATATTTCTGGATCAAACAAAGGTTTATCTATAGAAGACTTACCTCACATAAAGAGAAAGGATGAAACTACAAGATTCTGTAAGCACCGAGTTTAAAAAGTTAACAAGAAAATTTATATACAAAATAAGAAAATAAAGAACAAGAAAATTCTACTAAACTGAAATTTAAACAACTAAGTAAACGAATCAAATCCCCGGCAACGACGCCAAAAACTTGTTAGGAATTTTACGGCAAGCGCACCGTGTTATCGTTGCAAGTTATAAATTTATAAAGTTCGTCTCCACAGGAATTTGAGTTTACTTTGGTTAGTTTAAATTTTTACCAGTTTAATAGTTTATGTACAGATATTTAAAGCGAAAGTTCATTTGTGAGATTTTGTATCATAAAAATGGTTGAATTTGCCAGCGGTGTGAAAGGAATAGCGTTGAATCTTGAGAATGAGAATGTAGGAATTGTTGTCTTTGGTAGTGATACCGCTATAAAAGAAGGAGATCTTGTCAAACGAACTAAACAAAGGTAAGTTTACAGAAGTAAATAAACGAGTTCAAGTCAAGGAAACATAGGATTGGATTTCATCTTACTTATCCCTTCGATTAAGTTTACCTATGCATTATTTTTCTATTCTTATTGATGCACACGTTTAAGTAACCTTAATTCGATTCCTCGCAATTAAAGTCCTAAGGATATTTTACTAAATACCGATTCCTCGCGTATTCAATTTTAAATACCCTAGCATTAAGATTCTATTAACGTGTTAAATGCGATCAAAACGTTAAGCTCTATTCCTAGCAACGCAACTTGATGAGTGAAATTATTTGGTTCAAAACCCTAAATTTACTTTCCTGTCACCTTTAGGGTTTAAATTCATGAAACTAACGATCACTTAACATCAAGCATTAAGCATAGAATAAAGTCACCAATAAGAAATAGGATAATGCATAGAAATTAAAAGAGCATAGGGCTAAGAAGAGTACGTCCAACCCTATAGAAGATTAGGTGAGCATCGGAAGAACTTCCTCAAGAGAATCAGTGATGAAGTAGCTTGTCATCGACCCTTTTTTCGGCAAAATCTCCACTACAAAACTCACTTTCCTCACTTCCCTAACCTTCTACTCTCAACTAGGAAGGATCCTAAGCATAAAATATGGAAGAGGGAGCTAAAAATGGTGCAAAACAACATGCCATGCTTCCAAAATCCGTGGGGTATTTCTAGGTTGTGCCTCCTGCTTGCTTTGGTCGCCCAGGTGAGTGGTTTCTTCACATTTTGGTCGCCTGGGCGAGCTAATCCTCATCCTCTTGGAACTTGTAGATTTGCACTGGAGTTGGTCGCCTGGGCGAGCTTATCCTTAGTGCTGAAGAAACCTTTTGGGCTTTGAATGTTCTGGGCCTGGATTGCTTCTGAAACTTCTTTGTTTACTTTGCTCACCCCTTTTTCTTGGCTTTTATATGCTCAATACTTCCGGAATCTTCGAACCTATCAAAACACATTATTAATTTGGACGAATCTTCTCCAAACATAAAATCATAACTTAACTTCATACAACTACCATGTGATTAGGTTTCTAGGATTAATTTGTAGATAAGTTTAATCAAAATGTGATACCCCTAAGTCCCAGCGCGTTTGGCGCGAGATTGGGTGCGTATGGCACGAGTCTGGGGCCGTTGCAGATGGATTATGCAGAAAAACACTCTGCAGAGTGTTTCTGTATAATCTGGCGCGGCCAGCGCCAGGTGTGGCGCGGATCGCGCCAGGGCCAAAAGCGTGGCGCTGATGGCGCTAGGGTGGCGCTCATGGCGCCACATCTTCTGCAGGTTGGCACTCTTGGCGCCAGGGTGGCGCTGGTGGCGCC
Source organism: Glycine tomentella (assembly GCA_007407185.1). Classification (NCBI taxonomy): domain Eukaryota; kingdom Viridiplantae; phylum Streptophyta; class Magnoliopsida; order Fabales; family Fabaceae; genus Glycine; species Glycine tomentella. The sequence goes on along the minus strand of PYAF01006222.1, from coordinate 12,178 downwards.
AGATACTGAAAGATTTCCCCAGCTGGAGCTCTGGGCGCGGGACCCGGCGCCGGTAGCGCGGGAAACACTGCAGGTTGGCGCTCTGGGCGCGGGAAACTCTGCAGGTTGGCGCTTTGGGGCACGGGAGCTGGCGCCGTTGGCGCGGGAACTTCTGGAGGTCGGCGCTCTTGGCGCGGGGATGGCGCTCTTGGCGCCGTGGAGTCTGCAGCTGGCGCGATCAGCGCCAGAGTGGCGCTCATGGCGCGGCAGCTCGGGCAGACCCACTATATAAGTGGGGTTTCGCGATTTCTGAAGCCAAAACCCTTTTCTCTTCTTCCTCAGACCCCTTTCCTCCATTGAAGGACCCCCAAGCTCCATTTCTTCACCATACTTCACCAAAATCACTTCCTTAAACACCTTTTGTGATGGAAATCACTTCTTGAGCCTAAATCCATCCTCATTTCACCTTGAAAGCCCCCAAATCAAAGGATCTCTTTCTCAAGGGAAATTCGTGGAACTCGAGCTCGGCGAGGAACTACGACGATTCGTGAGTACCCAAGCTAGGGGAGGTCGTCCTTGGGCCTTCCTTGCGCCTTTTGAGGTAAGAAACTCAAGAATCACCTCTTGATTTGTGAGTTGGGGTTCTGGGTGAATAGTGACCCACTTTTGATAGAGCTAGTTTTAGCCTTGGGTCATGTTGAAACATGTGTTTAGAATGTTGTAAGGATGTAGGATTAGCTCTCATATGTGAGTTTGGTGAATGTTGTTTTCATGGCTCTATGTGATGCATGATGTTGTGTTGGGCTGAGTTGCTTGGACAAGTATGAACATGCTAGAGCTTTGGATGGTGGTTAGATGGCCTTGAGAGGCTGTTGCTTGATGACTTGTGTATGCCAAGTCTTGTTGAACCATAGGGTAGATGACTTGATGTTGTGGAAAGGATTGTGAGTCCTTTCATTGTTTAGCGGTTGTGAACCGTGATTGCTTGTGCCTTGTGTGGCTTGGTTGTTGATATATGTTGTGTGTCCCTTGATAGGGCGTGACACCGAGGGTGTCAGTGGCGTGGGCCACAGAGCACGAGAAGAACTGCAGAGCTCGGCTTTGCCAGGTAAGTTCTGGACCCTTGGGGATGTTTCCCACTTGCTTGTGCTCCACCATACTCCGTGGGAGTAGTGGTTTCATTCATGATACATGCATTGTGTGGATATTGCATACTCATGATAATATATGCTTGTATCTATGCTTGAGATTGTATTAAGCCTGTTATTAGATCTTCTGGCCAGTTAAGATAGATATGGACCTCCGTAGGAGTAGAGCGCACCTCCTAGTTTGGTTTGCTCTGGTTGACTCGGTCCCGGGATGTGGAGATTCCCTAAGGCCAAGAGCTAGGTGTGTCCCGTCGCGGTTGAGTGCCTAGTCTCGGAGGTACCATATACGTGCGTCCATGTGAAGGGTTAGCACTCGATGGGATGGCACAGGTGTGAATTTCGGTTTCACACTGAGGTCGGCGTTTGACTCGGTCCGCCGTACATAGAGCTTGGATAGCTGGTTTGTATTGTTGTGAGTGGCCGGGATGGCCCAGATGATTGTGACACCTTGATGACTTGTGTCATGGTGAGTGAGCCAGGGTGGAGGAGATGCCTCCAAGGACCCTGAGCTTACTGAGATGTTTATCTCACCCCGTGTGGGGCTTATGCTTTTTCAGGTGATGCTTCTGGTAGAGGGGAGTAGTCTTAGGGCGGGAGGCCCCAGTAGAGACGGTACCTGCTTGGCCTCAGGCAGCAGAGGATAGCTTGGAGCTCAGCTCAGCTGATTGTGATGTTTTGTATGCTTGGAGCTCGACTCGGCATCTTTTTATGTTTTGTACCCCTGTAGAGGGAGGACATGTGTTGTACATGTGTTTTATGTTGTTTATATGTATGCCCTCGTGTGAGGAAGGATCCTCGGGATCAGAAAGCGCTCGGACGCTTATTCTTTTGTATATGCACCTCGGGTGCCAGATATTTGATGTTGTATATATCCGGTTTTGTTCTGTTGTGCTTCCTCTTGTTTATATCTTTGAGATATTTATGTTTCTGCCTATGGTTGGTTTGTATGATCTGGTTAAGCAGGGGCTTGTGTTGATGCTTGATGTGGGTTGTGATTCCATACATAATGTTATCAAGAAATATGGTTCGGTTTTATGCTTCCGCGAGTTTTAAAAGGCTTTTTAATTAAAGTGTTTTAAGCGCTAATTTGATTTAATCATAATGATAATACGCCGGGTATACACGGGGTGTTACACAAAACAACTGATAAGTGCCATTCTAGAAGTCTATTTTTACTAAAATGTGGCACTTATCAGTAACCATAAGTCCAAAGGTGCAATCCAAAGTTTGATAAGCAAAACAGGTATCTATATTGCTTAGTGGTATGATTTTATTGGTGTTGGCAATTAACTTGCTCCAGAATTTTTAATATGAAAAATTGACCACTTCATAACCTCACACTATGGATCAATCTCCCTCATGGGCTCAATGTCACATATCATCAATATATTCAAATAAAATAAAAGTGTATGAGGTCCAACCACCGTCTGTGTCATTTAATTAATCAATGTGACATAGATGGTAGTGTAAACAAAAATTCTCCATCTCATTTAATTAATCAATACCAACTAAAGTTTACTCTAGTTGGCAAATAGATAAAACAATGATAAATAAATTATATATCAAACGCACCTCATTATAGGATTCTCCATCCACTACTAATACATATTCAAGCTATCATTCCAAGAAAGGAACAAAGAAATGAGGATATAGATGGTAGTGTAAACAGGAATCTTGCCATAATTTTGACTACAACCATTGACTGTGATTCAGAACTTCAAACCATCATAAATTTAGTTCATATCTAAAGTATGAAGATATTTTACCTCACAAACAGTAAAAAGCAGGAGAATCCAGCATGAAACCAATTTTTACCAAAGCCTGGAAACATATTTAGGAATTCATCAAGATGAGTTGCATGAGAGAATCTGATGTGGTATAAATAGAGTTATGTATACTGTTATTTTTTTTAAAAAAAAATAGTTATGCATACTCTCATATAGTGGAAAAGGAAAAAAAAGATCATGCAAGGACAATAATGTAAAAGGAGAACATCCAACATTACACCGAGAACCAAGGGCAATTTTTACCATTTAATTGCCTATAACTCTTATTCCATGAGATCAACTAGGCTATTTGAGGGAACTGAAACAGTTTAGTGTACAACACAGGGTAATTCACCTCAACAAGAAAATTCCTATAAATATTCTCTACCTTGTTCGATCATCCTTTAGAATTTATCTTATAGAAAATCAAACTCGGATTTGCCATTAATTCTATTTCCTACAACTTCAAAATTCAATGAAGGCCAAGATCCAACATGCACAGGACTACTAACTGGTCTTTGTCTTCAAAATTAATCAGTTAATTGCTAATTGACCAAATAGTTTAGGTCTAGCCATACCTACTTTCACCAAATAAGTAGACATTTCTAACCACAAGTTATTCACCAAATAAATGGTCTCGGTTTCTCTGTATTTTTTCTTTCTATAACTACTAAACCTTCACCATACACCTTGTTGTTGCAGCTGCAAAGTTTGGGGTCTTGCACTAACTATGGATATTTGCGCCTCACAGCCTTATTGGTAGAATAATGGCTATGTGGATAAAAGAAAATATACAACATTTATTCTCTATTCTCATGAATGAGAGGTTAGTCTCTTGTATAAATCTCAGTATTTTGAGAGATTATTAATTTAACTAAAATGATAATGTAACTAAAATATACAGCTAGAGAATACCTCGAATTCAACAACAAAATGATAGTGTAACTAAAATTAACCTCCTGTAATGGTTCAATCAATTCATAATTAATTCAGTTAATATTCTATTAGTTTAAGTTACAATTCTCTCTATATACCTCTTAAATTCAACATGGTATCAAATAAAAGAAAGCCCTAATGGTACAGTAAATAGATACACACAGAGAGAGAAATGGATGGAAAACTACAAATTATTCAAAAAAAATTTGATGATGTTATTATTATTAATTGTTTTCACCAACTGAAATATTTTGATGATGTTAGTTTCCAGAGCAAACTTGTGCTTTGACAATGTTCATTAAAATTTATCCACACAATTGGAATAGTTTTATGAGCTTTTGAAGATTCGGATAAGCACAAGTACAACACGTCGTTTTAAAAGGAAAATAACCATCAAAATAAATTAGGAAGTTTAAATAAAATTAATAATTACTCCAAATGTAGGAACAGATCTTGAGAAATAGCCTATTTAGCCGTATAGGTTGGGACATGATGACGTAAACAGAGACATATATTTATGATATAAGAGAAAATAAAAGAGGAACAAAAAGTAGCAAAATTGAGGAAAAGCAGCGAGAATGAACCTAAAGTGAGTTGAAAATGCAGTAGGAACGAGATTGAAGCCTTACTTGAGACGGCAAAAGCAGTGGCATTGTGGAAGCACCTGGAGACGGCATTTTTGGGAAGAAGAGAGGTTGAGATCAATTTAGGAGAGAACTCAGAAAATGTCTTCCGTGTGATTATGAAGTTGTCAAAAAGAAAAATGGATTTTGGTTTTTTATTTAAAATTTGTATAAAAAGAAAGTGGGTTTTAGATTTATAGATGAGTATAAAATATGGATATAGTAAAAAATCTGATCCATTAAAAATAAATAAATGGATTGGATTAGATTAGTTCTTGGATTTATAAATGGGTTTCAGATTTTTTTGCCCACCCTTAGTGGTAGATGAACCCAATGATAGAAATACGAGGAGGTTGAAAAAAAAAGGGAAAGAAAGGAGGGGAAGATGAAGAAGAAAATGACTAAAAAGGGACCATCTGGAACATAGGAATAACAACGGGTCTGACCCTCCACCAAGCTTATAGCTTTTATCCATTCCATACTAAGACACACCATCTGCCAATCTATATTCACTCCATTAAGTCTTGTTTAACTACTTTTCCCTATGTAAGTTTCGGTCTACTCTACCTCTCTTTGTGTCGAGTTCTTGGTAACTAACTTTTGTGTCAAACACCTCTCTTGAACAGGCCATGCATGCAAGCACACATAGGCGGAGTTATCAAAGGCATAATCTGAACCCAAAATATACTTGAGCAACCAGATGCCCATAGAGGTGCAAGCACTACTCCAACTAGATGCACAAAAAAACTGCATAAAACTATGCATAATAGAATTTATGCTCCTTCTTTTACCAAACTATGCACAAGATTAACCAACTAGGTTGGAGGAACCTTCTAAGAAAATAAAAGGAGTTCCCTAAAGCACATTGATACCTTTCATGAGGAGTCACTAGGGTATATTAGATAAGACCTTTTGAAAGAGCTTTGTTTGTTTCATTGTAATGATATGGTTGAATGAGTAGCAATTCCACCTTCAATGCTCTTGTGCATAAAACAGGTTACAACAGTCATCTCACTAACCTTATTAAGATGTTTAATAAATTATTAATAGGTACTTTTTGTCAGGCTGATTGAGAGGATGACAAATATTTCAAGGAAAAAGAGTGCTTTAGTATTTACCACAGGAGTACACCTGCACCAAAGAGGAAAAAGCCCCCTTTCAACTATCTAGCCTTTTTCATAATCTTCAGTGCAATAGTATCTCAAATAGGGACAACTTGTTGCCAAAAATCTTTATATTCCAAGGTCCCCTCTAAGGTGTAGTCTTCAATTTGGTATGTTGTACTCAATAGCAAGGTTTTGAATTGTGGTTTTGTGCAAAAAGCCTTTCTTTCACCTTTTCCTGCCTGCCTCCTCTGCCATTGATCTTCTCTGGCAACCTTTTCATTGCTAGTGATAGTTTCAACCAACTTTCTAGCAATCATTCCAACCTCACCGATAACCATATCAGCCAACTTTCTAGCTTATTTTCAACAATCTTTCCAGTAGATTTTCTAGTGATCTTTTCTAGCTGTGACCTTTAGCTACTTTCGAATAAACTGTTTGTCAAATCTCCAGCTGCATCAAATTTCCATCTGCTTCAAATCTCCAGCTACTCATAGAGTGTTCAGTGGTCTTTTTTGGCCTAATCAAGCCCTATGTTGTTTTTTCAACTGAGTTTAGTTGATCCCATATTAGTTAGACAAGGATTTATTTGTATCAAGGTCAATGCTTAGCAAGTTTTAGCTTGAAGGAGAGTGTTAGAATAATGTACAGTTCATGAATCACATGTTAAATGCATTTAGTTTACATAAGAGTTAGTATTTGGCAAGTGGATCCCATTTAATCTTTGGCTAGGAAATAGTCCCCACTTTGTCTATTTCTCTCTCTCTCTCTCTCTCTCTCTCTCTCTCTTTCACACACACACACACACACTCCCTCTCTCTCTCTCTCTATATATATATATATATGTTTAATATCTCATTTTTGTCTTAATTTTTGGATGAAGATGTTGATAAAGGAAAAACTCTTTAGAGAGGAAATGATGTATTGCTGCAACCACAACCATTAAATTTTTTCAAATCTAGCTTGTAATGAAACCCAATCTTCAAGCAACTTCAAGAACACATAAGTTGTCCAACTTTGGAATAAAATGTATGGCTATTTTGAAGCTTTTAATGGCAACAATGGAGGTGGAAGAAAGGTAAGGGATGAAGGTGGATGACACCATGGAAAAACTTTCCAATAAGCCTAAGAAGAATCGCTAGAATAGCATGAAGCCATTGATAAGAAACAAGAGGTTCTTGCACAAGAACAAAGAGAAAACTCTTTCAACAATATTCAGAATTGTATTCCAATGAATCAAAGTTGTTTACAACAGTTTTTGGACAGCCATATATAGGTCACGAAATTACAAGTAATGTAAGGGAAATGCAAATTAAAATGAAGTTTTGAAATGCAACTAATGGAGCCTAAATGCAAGCTTCCCTAAGGTGACCTTCGCTGTCCTAATTTAGTGAAATGGTGCAGTATTTTAAGGCTTAAGGTGTAGTTTTCAGCCTCTAAGTGCAACCCACAATTCACACACAAGTGAACTTACAAAGTTTTACACAAATGCACTAAAAAGCCTTTTTATTACAACTATTTTTTGCTTCTAACAAATGCTGAATTTAATTGGAATTAAATTGAATTTGAGACGCCAAAATCCACCCCTTGTTATCTTTAAGTTGGTGTGCTTCCTTTTGCTTGTCCAAGTTAGCCTTGATGTGGTCTTGAAGTGGTTTGGTTCTATCTCTTGTCATGGGTCCTTTAAAGCTTACCAAAGAAAGTGCTTCAAGCTCTCCTTCTAGACCTTTAGCTTGTAATGGACCTCCATAATCCCCTCATTGAAAGAAACTTGACCTCAAGTTTGCTTTCTCGCTTGTACCTACATCATACAAAGAAAGATCATAAATAATAAAAGTATTACTCACACCATACTCACTTGGTAACTAAAGTTTGTAAGCATTGTTGTTGATGATGTAGCTTTTCCACTTGTGTTTATATCTCTTTTGCTTCCATGGAGGAAGTCTCACCACTTCCTTGAAGAAGAGATTGACTACTTCACAAGCATCATTACTCTTGTGACAAGGAATGAAGTGTGCCATCTTTGAGGACCTATCAACAACAAAGATAAATTCCTTTCCCCTCTTGGATCTTGGAAGATCAAACACAATATCCATAGAAATATCAACCCACGGGGAGTTAGGAATATGCAAAGGTGTATATAAACCATGAGGCATTAATCTAGATTTAGCCTTATGACAAGTAATATATTGAGATACAAGCCTATGCACATCATGCCTCATCTTTGGCCAATAGAAAGGTTCATGTAAAATAGCCAAAGTTTTACCTACACCAAAATGTTCCACCAAGTTGTTCTCATGAGTTTTCCTCATGAAGAGTTCTCTCAAAAACTTTTAGGAACACCTACTTTATTTTCTTTTTCAACATGTAAACAAAGAGAGTTAGGAAGCATATAATAAAGATGTTTTCTTGCTAATGACATTCTTTTGACCTCTTTTCATCTCAAGAATAAACTCTCGTTAATCTCATGAATTTTTTTGCTCTCATTTTCTTCCTATTTCTTTTTCTTCTCACTAGTTTTTCTCTTTGGTAGCTCACTTTTCTTCTCTTTTTTATGTGCTACATTTTTTGTCAACTCTTGAACTCTTTTCTCTTTTATCTTCACTTGGTCCTCACACACTTGTCTAGGAGTCAAAGGCCTCAAAATAATTTTCTTGCCTAAGTGCTCAAACTCAAAAGTGTTCTCCATGCTATTATGTATCACTTTTCTATCATATTGCCATGGCCTACCAAGAAGGATATGACCAGCCTCCATAGGAACAATATCACAGAGAACATTATCATTATAAGCATTAATAGAAAAAGGAATGAGCACTTGAGAATTTACCCCCACTTCTTCACTTTCACTAAGCCATTATAGCTTGTATGGCTTTGGATGCTTTGTGGTTGGCAAGTGTAATTTCTCCACAAGTCTTGTACTAGCCACATGGGTGCAGCTCCCTCCATCAATGATAAGTGAGCATACCTTATCTTGAACCAAGCACCTTGTGTGAAAAATATTTTCTCTTTGGGTCTCCTCTTTTTCTAAGCAAAAATTGCTCAACATTCTCCTTACCATCAAAAGATCACCCTCTTCGACCTCTACAAGTGTAAGTTCCTTTTCTTCTTCACTTAAAGAACTAGATGAGTCACTTGAAGATTCACTCTTTATGTTTCCATCCTCTAACAAAATCATAGTTCTCTTATTAGGACATTGAGAAGCAATGTGACCCTTACCAAGGCACTTGAAACATTTGATATTGCTTGATCTTGTTGGAGTTGGTTGCATAATTTTTTTTCTTGAACTTTCCACCTTTTCTTCTTTATTTCTCACTTGAAAAACCTTCCTTTTAGGCGTGTCTTTCCAGCTGGAAGTTGCAGCTCCCTTGGTAAAGTTGGAAGTCTTTCTCCTTTTTAGTTGTTGCTCCACCCTTTGAGCTTTGTGGACTAGCTCCATCACATCTTGAATTTCTCTATTCAAGCCATGAAGGAACCTAGCCATTGTTGCTTCTTGGACCTCCACAATTCCAACCCTCATCATCATCAATTCCATTTCCTTATAGTATTCATCAACACTCTTGTAACCTTGGAAATGTCTTTGGAGCTTGTTGTGGACTTCTCTTGCATAATAAGTTGGAACAAATCTTTCTCTCAAGAATCTTTTCAAGTCATTCTAGCCATGTATTCTTTCTCTGCTCAACCTCTCTATGTCCATTAGAACTTGGTTCCACCACACCAAAGCATAGCCACCAAATTCTAAAGTTGCTAAAATCACTTTCTTTTCTTCATCAAATTGTTGGCATGAGAAAATTTGTTCTACTTTCATCTCCTACTCAAAGTACACTTCAAGATTATTATCACCATAGAATTTTGGAACTTTTATTTTCACTCCACTCAATCCTCCATTCCTCCCATCTCTCTCTTCTCTTCTGAGCCTCTAATCTCCCTCATCTCTATTTTCCCTCCTATGATTGTATCTTTTATTATTTTCTCTCCTATCCTCCCTCTCACTCCTCTCATCATAATAATTTCCTCCATGAGAAGAAGCATACTCACGCACCTTCCTTCTACCATGATCCTCTCCTTCTACACTACCATTTGGACTACTCCTTCTTTGAGTATTCTTTGGTAACTCCTCAAATTTTGCATCCATTTTGATTTGTAAGTTTTTCATTTGTTTTGTCATGGCTTTCATCAACCTAGAGGTCCTAGGTGACAAAGCCTCTCCTCCACTTGAACTCATCCTTCAAAAAAATGGTTAGCAAAAACACAAGTATATAAGAAAATTCTCACCACTCTCTAAGTGTTTGCCACTCACACTCATGTTTGCACTCTTTATCTAGGCTTTTTCTTTAATGTTCTCTCTTGCCTTTTTTCACTCTAGCTTCTCTATTGTTCTTAAGGAACACTCTCAATCTAATCAAGCTTCTTTACTATTGTGAAATAGGAACAATTCTAGACTATAGACTCAAGAGTACAAAGAACAAGAAAACTCTAAGACAAAACCTTGGAATTTTTAAGAGACAAGCAACAAAAGCAAAATTTGGAAAAACACAACTCAAATTGGAATTTAATGAGACAACTCAAGGAATACTATGGCTGTAGCAAACTGCACAAGGAGGATATGCCAAGTAAATTCAATTGTTAGAAGCCAAATTTCATAAAGTTTGCATGTTATACAAGTTCACTTAGTTTTCTGGTTCAAAAGAATTTTGAAACTTGTAACTTTTGCAACTTTCTTTGCTTCTAAATTTTGTTTTTGCTTTGAATTTTATAGCCACTAATTCAATAACTTCTTGGCTGCACTTTAAATGTTTTTCTAGCCACAAATCACAAGTTTTTGGGCTGCACATTGAATATTTTTTTTTTCAGCCACAATTTCACAAACACTTGGGCTGCACTTTGCTTGTTTTCTTTTGAACAAGTTCAATAATCCTCTAAGAAATTGATGAAGCACGAAATTATGATGTATAACTTTTATAAAATTTGCTTCTAACAACTCAATTCAGTTTAGGCATGAGATTAGAATTAAAACAAGTGGTCATACAACACAAAAACAACTACTAACACTAGATTACAAGAATCAAAACTAGAAATTTATCAAGAAATAATGAAGAAAATGAAGAAAAAGAAGAACAAGAAGACAAGAAAACACATGAAACTTGAAGAACAACACTAGGGTAGGTGGTGGAAATCAATACAAACCAACCCACCAAGTTTCAAATGAAAAAACACAAGAAACAAGGAATTGAAGAAGATTTTCAGCTTTTAAAAATGGTGCAGTATTTTTACCGTTGAAGAACATTTAAGAATTGAACTTGAAGAGGAATTCCACAAGGATTAGGCTCTAGATTCCACTTGATGTATGGCTGCAACCACAACCATTAAATTTTCCCAAATCTACCTTGCAATGAAACCCAATCTTCAAGCAACTTCAAGAACACATAAGCTTTCCAGCTTTGGACGAAAATGTATGGTTGTTTTGAAGCTTTTAATGGAAGCAATGGAAGGTGGAAGAAAGGTAAGGGATGAAGGTTGATGGCACCATGGAAAAGCTTTCCAATAAACCTAGAAAGAATCACCACAATAGCATGAAGCCATTGATAAGAAACAAGAGGTTATTGCACAAGAACAAAGAGAAAACTCTCTCAACAATTTTCAGAATTGTATTCCAATGAATCAAAGTTGTTTACAACAGTTTTTGGGCAGCCATATATAGGTCACGAAATTACAAGCAAATGTAAGGGAAATGCAAATAAAAATGAAGCTTTGAAATGCAACTAATGGAGCCTAAATGCAAGCTTCCCTAAGGTGACCTTGGTTGTCCTAATTTAGTGAAATGGTGCAGTATTTTAAGGCTTAAGGTGTAGTTTTCAGCCTCTAAGTGCAACCCACAATTCACACACAAGTGCACTTACAAAGCTTTACACAATATCATAGAATTTCATCATTGTCTTAGCTTCCTAGTTGGTCACCTCTTATTGGCTAACCAATGGCTTGCTTCCAAGTACTCAAGTTCTTGAATTTTATACCTTCTTCATGCTTCATCCGTGCAACGAAATAAGCTTGGTGCCTAGTCTTTTGATTTTAATCCTTCACGTGGAATGACTTGATTTTTAGAAGATTTTTGTTGCATTTGTTTCAAAGTAGCTTTCTACTTGGTCCAATAATATTTCTCCTTGGCTTTTTGGCTGTCCAAGTGTCTTGTGTCTTGAGTTTTCTAAAGTTTTCTTCACTTTTCCTTGAGGTGCACGGCCAAGCTTGGATTTTGAGGCAATATGTTTAAATTTTTGGCCTAAACTGTGGGGTAGCTTTAGTTTAAGGATTTTCATGTTTTATTTTACTTAACCTATCTTTTAAATTTGAATAGAATTGTTTCTATAATTTAGGAAACCTTAATTCAACTTGATTTCTTCAGAATAAAATTCTAAAATTAGTTAGAAACTATCCTAAGGTTTAGTAGTATTTTTAAGATGTTATCATTTTGCATCCAATAGTTTTATCCAATTTCCTATTGGTTATCTTTGTTTTTAATTAGTAAAATGTCTAAACTACTTATTTAAGAATTCATTCTTTTCATAATTAAGAGAAAAATTCCTGGATTGTACCTTTCCTTTTTCTGTGTTTTTATAAAACTCAAATTA